>VXAB01013189.1:752500-972522 GCA_013399175.1 Odontophorus gujanensis | reverse complement strand
CTCTCTCGGGTGTGCGGGACGAGACCGCGCCGGGAGAGCACCGCAGGGACACGGGGAACCGCGGCCGTAACAGAGCAGGTCCCTTGTTCCTTTTTCTCTCTCTTTTTTCACTTTCTCCCCATTTTTTTTTTTTTTACTAGATCCCCCCACCCCCCTTTCCCCTCCTTTGTGAAAAGAGCACGGGAAGGAACTAACATTAACTTTAAGACCAGTCCTAGTTCTCTTTTCTTCCTTCTTTTTTTCTTTCTTTTTTCTTTTTTTCTCACCGGAGAACAATGCCCGCCTTATCTCCTCCCGAATAAATAAATCATCATTGCCCGACAGTTCCCCATTGCAATAAACTTGACCAGCTCTTCCAACGATTAGTTACGCGTTCTCCCAGCTCTGGTAAAAGTCTTGTTAAACGTGATTAATGTTAAAATAGGCTACTCCTGAACGTACTTTCCAAGATCTTCATCGGAAAAGTGCGAGTATTTGAGCTTTTTAAGGAGATGAATCTATGATGAAGGAGGATGGCTGCTAGCAGATAAGAGTGGAGATAGCACTGATTTTTTGGGTACCAAATGAGATGCTGTTCACTCCCCTGCAATTAACAGGGACACCTGCATGTAGATCAGGTTGCTCAGAGTCCCATCCAGCCTGACCCTGGATGTCTCCAAGGATGGAGCATCCATCTCTTATAGATATGGAACTGCAAGGGAAGAGCAGAGGAGCCAAGCTCCAGAATGCAGATAGCACAGGAGATATCCCTCTGGCTTGGAACCAGGGTAGACCTATCACGTTTGAGAATCTTTAATTGGATTGGGAAAATGATCAGTAGCTCTGATTTTTTGGGGGTGGTTTCATGGTGTGGGCTGAGTTTTGCTTGGATTCTCCCCCTATGCATGCTCCTAGGTCATTGAACTGTGGTAGGAACTCAAAAGGGCAAACCAAGCAGCACTGAGGCCACTCTCCACATGTGCTCTGAAATCAGAGTCAGGCCCCAGGCTGGGCAGGGCACTCCCCACCCATCGCTGCAGAGCAGGGCACAGAAAGCTTCACCTGAGTTGGGCTGAGAGCTCCACACCAGCAGAAAGCACCGAGGAAGTCCTTATCCATTTTTCCATCAGCACCCATTGCACAGGACACATGTATTTATGTCATGGTGCTGCTCAGGTACTGCCCTGTCTCCCTCTGGTTTGCACTGCTGGAGCAGGTATGGATTTCACAGCACAGGGTCATGGCACGGAGCAAGGGGTGAGCTAAATGTCACGGCAGCAGCCAGGAGAGTTCACACGCAGCCTTTACTTCTGCAGGTCCTTTTTACACACTGACTTGCATATTTAAAGTGAATTTCTGGATTAATTTAAGGTTGCTTGGGGTTCTTAAGTAAAAACACACGAGAGCTGTGTGTTCTTGTGGAAATGAGTGTAAATATGGATCTGTTTCTGCAGTGGTTTAACATGCAACTGAGTTTACCCCAGAACATGTCTGTTATAGGATGTATCATATAAATATATATGGAGTCACATTTTAGATACTGATCGTGTCCTCCATAGATAATAATACCAGCTGGGGTTATTGCAGGTTCTGTGATGTAGCTGTTTCATATTTGACTTCTTAAAATATGTTTCACTTGTAGACCACACAGGCTCTACCAGGGCCACCTGGTATCTATTAGATTGCTTCAGCCCATGGAACAAAGCTAATCTGATAGGAGTGGAGGAGCTGGGAGCTCTGCCATGGCTTTCAGTGGCAGCAGGATGGGGCTGAGCTGTGAAAACATGTCTCCGTATGACTACATTCACATCCAGGAGCAAAGCCCCACATGTACATGACTGAACACAAACGACGTCATTAGTGTTATTAATACATATTAGGGGCTGAGTCCTGATGGTGGTTTTTTTCTGTAAGGACTTCTTTATTTCTGCTTCTTCCTGCTCCAACAGTAGAGATACTGAGAATCAAAGTTACCCATGGCTGTGCCCTTGAGTATGAAGCTGACAGTAAGGCAGGGCCTTGGAATCTGCTTCTGAGCTGTTCAAATGCTTGGGCATTTGTTTAATTGGGACAGAGTGTGCTTGCACGGAGAATTTGAGCACCCCAAATAAATATGACTGTTTGCTGTGCACAGAACCCAGATGGACCCGCAGACAATTCTTCGAGTCACCCAGCCTGGTTCCTGGCATAAAGCAGGGCAAAAGTTGTACTAACCCAGCCCCAAACCCCTCACCCTGATGTGGTGCATCTCTGATGCTGCGGTTTCTTTATCCCAATGGGTGATTGTGGTGCTCACAGTGAGCAGTGATCAGCCCGAGCACCGCAGCTCCCTTTGTGTTGCCGTTTCTGCACGGGTTCTGCCCTTTAGAATGAGAACCAGGCGCACTTGGTGTGTTGCTGAGCTTACATAAAAGTCGTGAAGTAGCCACAAATTCACATAATGATTCACAGGAATTATGTGAATGTTTCAGATGACGCCAGAAGGGAGAAAACCTATAAAGGCAGAGCTTAGAGCCACCCCAGTGTTCAGAACCCCACAGCTCCTTGGCGCACCAAACAGCCCCGAGCAGCACACCCTGTGCTCCCACATTCCTGGTACACCACAGCAAAGGGCAGTAAGGAGGACAGGTTGTGTCCACTGCAGCCAGCCCACTGCTGTGCTGCAGGCTTGGTGCTCTGCTTCACGCTGGAGCGGGATCAGACTCACTGCTCGCTGCTTTCCCTTTATCCTTCCCCTCCTTTTCTTTCTTTTCTCCTTTTCTTGCAGTTTTCAGCATCATCCCCAAAGCACATCTTTGCTTGCTTTTTGCCATGTCACACACCCTTGTCCAAAGCACGTCAGTGTGCCCAGATCGGGGGCTTGCAATATTACCAAAAAGGGACATTGCAGGAGGAAAGTTTAAAACCACGGGGCCTGATCCTGAACTCAGTCGGAGCTTCTGCTTCGGCGGGAGCAGCTCTTGTGCTGCATGCACAGGAGCTCTGAAGTTAAAAGCTGGCTGTTCAAAAGGCTGCTTTGTTTCTTGCTTGTACCGTGAGTTTCTCATGTAAAGTTCTATATATTCCTCCACAATAAATACATGAAACAGTTAATCCAATGTTATATTGTTTGGTAATATTTTACTTGCAAATGACCGTCGTCTCTTCCCTGCTCTGTTTGTTCTTCTGAATGTCTGTTTTACATTCTGGAAATGGAAGAGCCATTCTTTTAGTGCCCGTTGCTTTCTGATGATAATCGCTATCTCTGTGCCTCGCAGCCGGTCTATATTTTTGATCAGTAAATATTGAGCCACGATGTGCGATGAAGGGCTGAGCTATGATACGGCCAAAACGAGCAAATAAAAATGAGCCCACTTTCTTTTATTGTTGTTACATTTCTATTATTTTCTGGACTTTCCTTCCATATGGGCTATGTCCTCCCATAGGCAGGATGGGAGCACGGTGGCTGTCCCCATGGGGTGGCACCACGGGGACAGGGGTTGGTGGCTGTACTGCAGGCTTGGGGCTGTAGAGGAGCCAGGATGCAGGGCTGGGTCTTGGTGCTGTGGTAAATTTTCCTGCTGGTGCCCAATTGCAGTGACAACCACGGGGCCAAGCCCCCATCATTCACCCAGGCAAAACGCTGCTGGCTGGAATGGGCGTTTGCAGGGAGATTTTGGGTAAGACGATGTGGACTTTTGTCTGTGTGAGGACTGAAGGATTTGCCCTACAGTCTTTTACAGTACGAGGTTCATCAACATGCGGGAAATTCCCACACCCCATACAGGGCCCCTTTGTACCTCTGTTAGGCAGAAACTCCTGATGAATCACTGCAACCTCTGCTGAAAGCTGCGGGCGGGAGAGGAGCCGGAGTAACTCCACATCGGCTAACAGCGTCTTCCCAGGTAAAAGCTCTCACAAAACACAACCTGGGTTGCCCAGCAGATCCGGGCTGCATAAGAGTCTGTGCCCATCCACACGCTGGACCCCATTGGCATCACACCCCAAGGTCACTTAAATTATATGATCACTTTAAAGCTGGTCTGCGCAACCTGAGTGACGCTCGGTTATGCTGGGCACTTGCCTGAGATTGTCAATTAGGATCTCTTCGGGCACAATCATTTTTTAGAGATCCGCTTGGCATCAGCCCTGTTGGAGATTGTTGGTGAGGCTGCTGCCATCCAGGTGTCAGAATGAAGCATTTGTTTTTGAGATGCCCTATAAACCTGTCAGCACAGGGCAGCCTGCTGGGTGCCTGGCCATGGTTGGTCACCTTGGGAAGGGTCCAAGTGTTGCAGGGAGCTGCAGTGCTCACTGTACGGTATCAGAAATGCAAGCGTTCGGCAGCGGGATGTATTGATAGAGATGCGCCTTATAAATAATCCATTCCTCCTCTGGTGGTGGGAGAAGCTGGAAATAATATTCTCTACTATGAAGGAAAGGTGTCATTCAAGAACTGATCAAGGATTCGATGCCAGGCTGGTGTCATGCATACGAGAGGCAATAATCAGTCCAAATAAAGTATTAACCCTCAGCCTTGTCTCTTACGGATCCGTTATGCCTTCCTATAATTTACCAATAAGTATCCAGATGAACTGAACAGTAGAGAAAATGTAAAGGTGGTAAACACGCTCTCTGCTGAATTATTCCTGCTAGGAAAGTGGCTGGTGGCAGAATTGAATTATTTAATGTTATTTTACTGTATCACGTAGGCGAAGTATAAGCTTCATTTTTGGATTATGATTTGTATTATGAAATGCTTATCAAGTGTTTTCCAAAGATTAGTTTAGTTTTAATTAAATAAACCTTTCTCAGGAGAAAGCTCCCAACTACTCTTCGTACCCAGAGGCGACCGTACTTGTTGTTTTTAATTATTTTTCACTGTTACCCAAACTGCTTTGGGTACTCCTGCCCAATTAAATCAAAGACATGGGCTTCTTATACACAATATGTTTAATATTTAATTTTAATTAAATTAATTAAATTGTTTATTTAATTTTATGTGCATTATTGTGCACGGAGCAATGCAAAATTTATGATAGGAAGAATTTGTGGGAGCTTTCAAACAAGCTAATTACCAAGGTAAAAGGAGACTTCTGCTGTCTGCCCAGGGAGTAGGCATTCGGCCGTAAGGAAATAACAAAACAGACGTTGTTTGGATGAAACAAGAGGTGGCTGTGCAGCATTAAGAACTATTTGTTTCACTGTACTTTGTCTTGTAACCATCACTTGATTGTCTGTAACAGATCCAACACCAGCCTGCTCCCACTGTCGGCGCAGGCAGGTGGTCAGGTGTTCAGCAGGGCCAGTAAACCTAATGCTGCAATAGAAATGGGTGAGGAATGCTGAAACCCAGCAGCTCGCGTGCCACAGATGTACGTTGTTGATCACACCCGGAGCCTTTTTCCTCCCACTGCATTCATTTATCCCACAGGTAATCTTTACGAGAATTGCTGCTGCTCGTTGAAAAGAACAGAGAATTGTCAGCTTCATTCTTATTTCAAACTAGGTGTGTTTTTGGGTGGATTACATGTTGGGGTAGATATTTTTTGAAGGAGGTTCTCTTTTTCCGCCCGAAGTGGGAGGCAGAATTTTCTCACCTGGCGGTGCATTGTTTCAGGGAGTTCCATCGCATCAGTTCCATTCTCACTATTTCTGGAGGAATTTAATAGCCAAGAAAAAGCAGAATTATATTTTATGATTTGCCTGTCGTTCGTTTGCAGTCTGTGCAGAAAAACATCCCCGGAGCTGCTGCACTCAGTGAGGCTGTGCTGTAGGCAATGATGGGTTTGGAACGGGCCCTTGAGGCTGATTTCTTCATCCCAGAGGAAGCAAAACCGGGCTGTACTCATGGGAAAAGCACAAGGCAATGTTTTGCCACTGCTGGGCATTGTTGGCTTTGTTGGGTGTTGTTTTTCCATGGAAACACTGAAGGCATTATGAGAATTCCCGACCGATGTGAAGCGGTGATGAGCATTATTCCTTTTCCCTCTCTAAGGGTTAAAAAAGAGTTCAGAGTAAAGCACAACTTCTCTGAGTAGTGTGACAATTAAAGCAAATATAAATAAATGCATTTGCGGGAATAATTCATAGAATAATTAACAGCTCCTCAGCCCCAAGAGCGGAATGGCTAAAAACAATCTTCCTTGAGCGTCAGAGACATTCATAGAGTAATAGTTTTATTTCAGCAGATTAAATAGTATCATAAAAGTAGCTGATGATGCAGTAAATTAAAAATCAGACTAGGGCTGATTTTACAGCTGCTTTTTTTTGGTCTAATACAATTACCCATTTCTGGCTAAACATTAGTTTTAAATCAACAGCGTTTGTCACAAAGAATTTTCTCTTAAAATTATGAGGAGAATTTAAAACAAGAGCAATATTACCAGATACAGAAAGCCTGGAGAGATCTCAAGACTGAAGGAACACGCATTGGAATGGCTCCTCGAGATGCCATGCTTTCCCTAGTGCTGCGCAGGCATGGGCAGAGCACTCCCTGCACACCATGCCTAATGTACGTGCAGACCCTGCCAGGCACATCCTCTTCAGTTCATAAAGATACTACATCAGCCCAGCTTGCTCAGACCTAAAAGAGACATGAACAAGCAATGAGGATGGAACTGAGCCATGGGCTGGCCGCAGAGCCTTGTCCATTCTTCTTCCTCAAGAACTCGTGGAAAGACACTGGAAAGAAGGAGTGAATCAAGCCAGTGGGTTATGGTAGAGTGGGACTTCTCAAGGTAAGAATGAATGGGTTTGCCAGAGACCAAGACACATGCAGCCTGCTCTCAGTGCTTGCAATAAAGTGGGGAGAAGCTCGGAAATAAGGTGTAAGGTGTAAATCAGGGCAGGCAACTTGCAAGGGAGAAGTGGCTGTATGATTTACAGGGTAAATTATTGGCTTCACTAGATTTCATTATCTTCACCAAACTGTTCTTTATATTTCAGCATGTTTATATTTTATTCAGAGAGTTTTTCTGGGAAGGAGACTGAGCACGCATGCTGTCACCATTTCCTCTGATGCGTGCAGGGTTCCCAGAGTTATTTATAAAGGCAAACTTTGACTTTTATAGGCAGGGCAAGATTATTTTCTCTAGCCCTGGATATGTTTTAGTAAGTGTGCTAAAGGTACTTTAATAAATGTGCGTGCTATCTGATGAACTTACTGCAACAGCTGCCACGTGTCCACGCCGGCACGCTTCTCTAAGATTGATAGTTAAGGACTGGAAGGATACCCTGTCTCAGAACACTCAGCTTCCCCAGCACAGTGAAAGGGAGGTGATGGTAAAGGGAGGTAGGGTTTTTGTGAGGTGATGGGAAAAAGCATATGGAGCATTTCTGCCAGATTCATAACTTGGGTAGACACCTCAACAAAAAGGAGGCAAGCAGAAAGGGAAGTGCAAGGATGGAGGCTTTGTCAGCAAAAACCTGAGTCATCTGCTTATGGCAAGGACAACCTGTCCCTTCCAGTTGGTCACTTCCATCAACATACCTACACTACGTGCACTGGCTGTTTTCCTTCCCCTTGTCCGTGTTATCGTCTGTGGCATTACTCAATTTCTCACTCCCATAGCCATGGCTGTAGGAAGGGGCATCTTAGAATCGTAGAACCATACAACTGTTTGAGTTGGAAGGGACCTTTAAATGCCATTTGGCCCAACTCCCCTGCAATGAACAGGGACACCTACAGCTCCATCAGGCGCTCAGAGCCCAGTCCAGCCAGACCTTGAATGTCTCCAAGGACAGGACATCCATCACCTCCCTGGGCAACCTATACCAACTTCCAAGTCTGTGCCACAGGTTTTGTGGCACCCAGCATCTGAGTCAGCACTGCAGGTCTTAAGGAAGGGTAATTCTGACCTGATGGAGCAAAAACACTCCATGGTGTTTTTCAGATCCACCATGCAAACATCAGCTCCAGCAAGGCATGAGTCAAAGCTGTACGCCATGACATGCACTGTGCATGCAGTCTACACTACTTTTTAATAGGAAAATAAACCTTATATATATTGTTATAATAGAGGAATCTATTAGTTTGGTGTCTTTTTAAAGCAAATACATTTCAAAGCTGGCTTAGAATAGCACTTCTGCACTTGAAATCACTGTGAATTTACAGTGGTACCAAAGCTTACCCTTTTATCTCTGTATGAGTTTGTCTAGCAGATAATTGTCATCAAAGGCATTTCAGAACATTTCACAGTGTATTTATCATTATGGCTGTGAGATGAATTAGAGCAATTTGATTGTTCCCACTTTACAGTGGTGGAGCTGAGGAATGGAGAACTAAATGATCTGCATAGAACTGTACAAGAAGTCTGTTACAGTACAAGGCTCTGCCCTGGGGCTTTCCTGCGAGACATGCTGAAGACTCAGCTTCATAGATGGGACATTTTAGTATGTAAAGTGACTAAGATAGGTTCTGAAGAAAAAAGTAAAAACACTCATAAAAGAAGTAGAGATTGAAATGAGCCTAAAAAGTGGGGAAATTGGTTGGTGAAGGAAGCTGCTGATGAATTTCTTCTGATGGGTCCCTTCCAGCTTGGGATTCTCTGTGTTTCTACATACTTAGCCATCTGAGACATGTTCTTTATATTCCCAGCAATGCGTAAGATTTGGACTATAAGCAGAAGTCTTGCATGCCGGGTTTAAGTCTAGAAGCAATTTTGTTTTGTTTGTAGTGGTGTTATTAAGCTCTTGCAGTAGGGGCTTACAGCTGATGTGCTGACAGGCTTAATTTCAGGAGCAGTGTGATTAGGGCAGTGGGAATGGCAATGCTACACCAGCCTTTGCCTTCACTGGCTGTGATGTCGTGGCAAAAACAAAACCAAGCCCAACAGACAAACTTCCTTCATCTGCAGACAACTTTTGATTTGGAGGCATGCACCAGAGGAACCACGATGCCAAGCCAGTTCTAAACCGGTAGAGGTCCGCGTGTGCTTTTGCTAATATTTATTTTATGACACATTATAACTACTGTGTGTTGCTGCTGCTAGAACCCCTTGGGAAATAAAACTGGAGAATGCAGTGGTGAAAGCCAAGAGGCCACAACTTTATTAAATATGATTCAAACAGCGCACGTAGGAGCTCTCTGTCCTGGGTGAGGGCGGGTAGAAGTGGGGCTGGGTCCTTCACTCTTGATGAGAAAGGAAAACTCAAATATAATGAGTCTGTGCAGCTTGAGTACCAACCTCGTTAAAGTGCCATTTCTTTCTCCTTGCAGATCCATACCTGCTCTGGTCCTTTCCTAAATATTAATCATTTGCCTGCTGGGACCATGCTCATTTTCCATTTTGTTCTACCAGCATTTTTAGGGACTGGATAATTGCTCTCTGGAAGCAATTATAAACCTGGTTAACTCCTTCCTTTCACATCTTCTCTTCCAATCACATTGCTTTGCCCTGGTTTTAAGGGGCAAGTGAAGCTGATCCCTCATTCCCTCATTGTCTGGTGGATCTTAGAGCTTATACAGAAAAATAAAAGGAAAGAAGATTGATTCCTTCGTCAACATTTTTGAAATTGATGTTATATTTTTTATTTTTTTATTTTTGAGTTTCTATGGGAGAGTGGAGTGAGCAGTGGATTGGTGGCCACTTACTGATGCTCATTTCTAGATAGGGTCTGATAGCTGTCCACAGATAATACATTCTTCCCTTCCCTTCCCTTCCCTTCCCTTCCCTTTCTACTATATAAGGGAGTGGAGTTATGTACCTTCCCTAACTCTGTGGATATTCCTTTGAAATCCACTTGTGGGAAATGTCTGCTTCTTCAAGAGTCTCAATTACAAGAGGATGAGTCAGAGAATTCCTGTTTAAATGAAATACACAGGCAGAAGGAAGCCCTAACCTTCATCCTCCTGCCTTTATTTTTTACCTCTAATAAAGACATACTTTCCCCAAAGTTCCAAGAGAACAGCAATGTGAAAGATGATTTGAAAGCAGAGCTCTTTGCCTGAGTGATGCCAGTAACGTGGCAAAGCCATGTGTTGATTGTAAATGTGTGGAGATAAATGCCTGAAGTGAAGAAGTGTGAAGCAAAAAGCGCTCTGAAGTTTCTGGCTCTTCAGGGGTCAGATCTCAGAAGCCCAAACTCAGATCCAATAAAGGGAATTAAGGATCTCAATACTAATGAACTATTGTGGGATGCAACAACCAGCTCCAGGGGTCCTGCTATCCTAGGGCATCAAAGGATGTTACGGAGCTACTGCTTCAGCTTGTCCCCCTATTAGGAGAAGGATATCTTTGCACTGACAGTGAACTCTTTTGATATTTTGATTAAAATTTATGAAGTTCTGTAATCATCCCTTCTTGCCACTCATTGCCATTATGATCCCTAAATGCCCTCTACTGTGATTTTCTCCTTCTCAGAGGTTTCTGTGGTATTTAGATCATCTCTCCCTGACAAAGTGGGAGGACAGAGCATTCGTGGAGGCATCCTGTCTCCTAATTGGAGTGATGGTCACATAAAGGACTCTGAGAACAATGTGAGGCGCTTAGGAATGAGGCCAAGCATGGCTGCCATGCTCTTCACCATGGTGTCAGCAGAGCTGTGCACAGCTGAGTGTTGTGGGCAGTAAACATCCTGGCTAATCACAGCTCCTCACACTGTGACAGCTGAGTGTCTCTGACTGTGAGGGTTTTTTTCCTAATTACTGTTCTAATATCATTATTCAGATCCGCATTGATTTGTACTTTCTGGAGGTGGAATGAGTTCTTGAGGGTTGAATACTTTTCCTACCACAATTGCAGTCCATATGTTCGGGCAATATCTGAGATACCAGATACGATATGGTGGTCGGGCAATATCTGAGATATCAAGGCTCCACCTCAGCTAAGCCCTGCTCAGTTGTCATGCAGGACCAGCTGCTTGCCACTGATTTCTTTCAAGGAAACAGCTGCTGAAGTCTTTCCATTCAACCACCTTTCCTTACCTCCTTGGAAATTCTCAGCTTTCAGGAAGACTTTTGAGAAGATTGTAGCAAAATAATTGGATCCATTTTGGATCTTACTGCCACTGACAGGTTAACTTGGCAGCAAGGCAACAGGTAAAACCAAGCTACTCTCTTGTGTTGAAGGCTTCTTCCTTGACAGAACAAGAGTTTTCTCTTCTCCTGTTGCTGTGGCATTTCTGGTTGGCAGAGCAGAAGTCAGTCGTGAGATCTAGCTGTCAGACCCCCAGCTCATGCTAGCATGATGTCAGGAATATAGACGAAGGTATTAGGTATGCTTAATACCAGTCCCAGGAGAGACGGCAGGTCAATTGAGGACTTCTGCCTGGTCTCCTTTCTTGTCTAGGTGGCATTATCTAGTGTGCACAGACAAGACTTTTGGCTTTTGTAGTAGCCAACTGTTCTTGTTATTGGTGCATGGTAACAATACTGTGTCCATTTCTTTCGGCTGTGAACCCTACCCTCAATCAGAGTTTGCCTTGACTACTTGTATATTTATTTCCTTTAAAACAGATTTTTTGTATGAGGATCACTCCCTTAACTACTGAAGCTTTGTGAAGAGCTCATGATGTGCTGTCATATATCTTGAACCAGTTCTCATGCAGACAGAACAGTACCAGTTCTTGGTGTGCAGTCTGAAGAGCTGAGGGATGTGGTGAGTGATGCAGACAGCAATGCAAGAGGTCTGATGTTCTGGCTGGTAGCTGGGGAAACTTGAAGTATTTGGTCAGCCTGCTTCGATAAGTGCCATTGGGCATAAATGTAATGTCAAAGAAAGGTTAAACCTTGACCTTCTTGTTCACTTTAAAAATCGTTTTTCAGACCCCTTTAGATTTCTTTTTTACATAAATCCAGTCATTTCATGGTTGTTAAAGAAAACAATGGGCTGTGCTGACGTATTGCGTTATGAAACACGTCTGTATGGATCATCTTTTGGACGCACATAATACTTCAGCCTCTGTGCCCATTCAGACTTTGGCTTCACTGCGGGATTTAGAAGACCCAAAATGTTGGCTCTGCACACAATAACTTATTCATAACTTCTTTATATGCCGTTATTCTTCTTCATAAATATACTAATAAAACTCATTATAGAAATCAAAGCCAGCTAATACAATATATCTGATGGACAGCTGTTTTTGGATGCATGAATTATAATTACATGAAGCAAGATGGTGTTATTACACCAGGGCATCTTTGCTCTGAATAAATTTCTATTGCTGGTGTGTAATCTTTTGACTCAGACCGGATAGGTGCTTGCCCAGACAAGTCCAACACCATATTATAATTGAGCTAAGCTTTCATTTTGTAGAATTGAACTAGACGAGTGATGCTGCAAGTTGTGTCTTTGAGCGAGCGTGACCTGTGCAAGTCGAGGGCTGAAGGGAAAGAGAAGTATTTGTCCTCCGAATGAATCTTACCATCCCAGTCTGCTTCTGGGTTATAACTTAATGCCACATGCTGATTTAGATGTAGCACTTGTCAGCCAGAAATAAGACTATAAGACATAGACATCCTAGGACTTGACCCATACTTTATTGTGAATACGTGATTGAACTCTGAGCTGACAGACAGACAGAGACAGCCATTAGTGTGGGAAAGAGAATTTGTTCTGCCATGTAAGATTCCCAGATATATTGAACTCTACTCTGTAATTTAAGCTTAGGACTTTCTTAGCAAATTTCTCAGTAGTATATGTTGAGAGATTTTTCCCAACTTATTTTCCCCCAATGCCTTTGCTTTAGCAATTTGTTAATCTCTTTGTGACTGCTTTTAGTTGGAGGGATTTCTCTTCTTACTCTTCCAATATTCATATCAACCAGAACAAACTGATAGTGAAAGCTGAAGCCACAGTCCCATCACAGGATTTGAAAGGGATGATCATTAGGTTTGAAACTAGTTACAGCATTTACATGGCAGCAATGGAATGCCAGTCATCTACTTAGGCTGAGCTCCAAGGGCAAACCATCAGTGAGTAGTTGCATTTCATGTACAAAAAGTGTTCACCAGGAAGCCATGACTATAACTGAGCAATGCCGACATGAGAGGGTTGAAGGAAAGTTTTCTCAACAAATTTAGAGAGCATCTATAAGCAGAAAACTTTATTTGAAGGAGAAATAGCTGGGCATCACAGCTATTGTATCAAAGGACAAGAGAAAATGAGTGTACCTCTCTAATAAAAAATGAATAGGCCAACATTATAGTTAGCAATAATGAAGGCATCAAATGCACAGTGAGCAGCCTGTCCTTCCATTTACTATATGTAAGGCTTAATTTAAACGATTTTTGCTTCACAAACATACTTAATATCAACAAGAACACTATTTACAATGATTTTTTAATTAAAGGAATTTTGTAATCTTTTATGCTTGCAGTTTACCTGCAAGCAGATTGTTTTTCCCCTTCAAATTTGTTCTGTCAAAATGGTTAGACAAATGATCCTGCGAACATATTTTAATTATGGATTATTTGCCAGTCGTCCATGGCAAGATATTTCTATATCCATCTAAAAGTTGAGGATATACCTACCTCTATCTTCTGAGCACCTTCCATTATCAAATGGAGAGAACCTGGTGTCTTAAAAAGTTGTTTCACACTGTAGCTACGAGGGAGCAGAGAATTCCCTTTGGGAGTATTCTATCTCCTTTTATTCCCTATGGAAATCCTCTTACAGGCCTAGAGCCTGAAGTTCAGATGTCTGAGGATCTCAGGTATTTTGTGACTGGTTGTGTTGGCTCAGGTACCATTTGAGGTCCTTACCAAGCTGATTCAGCATGTATGAACTCATGCTGCTTCTGTCCCGAAGAAATGCCAACTTGACTGAACTGATTTCAACTTTGGAGTAAAATTTACTATTTGTGAACATTTATATGAACACATTTTAGGAAGCTTGGGTTGTGGAAAAGAATGGTAATGAATAAAACCTATTCTAGCTTCTAGTTTGGTGCTAGGTTTGTGAATACAGCAATCCAGCAATTCTAGTGGACTGTAATGCTGTGTGTGAAGGGTGCAATACACTGATGCAGCAGCCAACACTGGAAATTGTGTTGCAGTGAGGAATTAAAAAAGGACAAAGAAAAAAAGTAAGGAAACCTCAGAAAGCTGTTAGATATGGGAAATGTTTATTGACACCCAGGATGTGCATTACTCTAAGGAAAATAAGGAGGTTAGTAAATGAGGAAGGAATGAAAAGAAGGTAGGGCAGGAAAAGGAAATCCAAGCTACGGTTATAGGTGGAAGGGGATCAATACGAATTGCATAAATTGCTTTCTATGTAGGGCAAGAACCAAAATGGGGAGCGTGCAAAGCCCAGGAGCCACAAAAGTCTGGCATCTCTGCCCTGGCCTTGCCTGCACGCAGGATGTTACTGAGCTGCAGCTCCCAGGATCGCAATGTAAAGCACAGAACAGAGAAGGTGTTTTACATGCTTTTAAACACAGGGACTACCGATGCTGTCACTGCCTGGGTTTGCCTACAAACAACGCACCCAGCTGAGTAATTTATTCTCAGTGTATAATCTTTGACGGTTGAAGAGCAGAAAAGCTGTTTGATACGTTTGAAAATCACTGCCGCTGCAAGGTGCGAGAGCGGTATTTAGTATCTATTTTGAAACCGATACTGGAGACAGCTGATAAACTGCCAGAAGATGGGGTTTGCAACACACAAAGCTAAAACGTGAAGGGCTAACAAACACAGGAAAGCCACTCATAGGGGAATATAAATGCGGTAGAGTTTGGACTCAATTTATTTTGCCCTTGTAGCTGTCTGAGCTCTTTAAATCTCGTCAACAGGTGTAGGCTGAGAATTTCACGAGGGTGGGGAATTTTGAGCAGATCCTCCATCAGGTGCATTGCTGAAGATGGGGCTCCCATGTCCTGGTTTTGAAGGAACACAGAGTAATAAAAAAGTAAAGATAATAGCAAATAAAGAACTGAACTTTTACAAGGCTCAACCTAAGCTGTCTTTGGTTGTGACTGAAGCCTTGGTCAGTGTTGCCAGTAGTCCTTATTTTCTTATTCATTGTCCATTTTTGGAGACAGGGAAAGGAAGGCTTAAAGTTATATCATTTAAAAAACATCAGTGCTTAAAGTGCTGTCTTCACAGTCAGCTTTGCTTTGGTAGGATTGGCATTTCATCAAGCATCAGATGAAGAATAAACAAATAACTAATATGTTGATATATAAAAAAAAAAGGCAGTTTAAATGTCTCAAATATTTAGAAACCAGGACATAGTGACAAATATATCAGTAGTCTTGAGCAGAAGAAAGAAACACATAATAAGGAAATTAGCCAACTGTCTAATGTTAGAGCTCGAGGTTGACCCAAAGGGCTCTGAAGTAAAGGACAGACTCAACCAGAGGCGGGGCACAGGGTATAGGGAAAGAAAAGATGAAGAGTTGAAGAAGATTTTGATATTTTTAAAATAAATAAATGGAGATTTATACGAGCTATATCTCTCCAAAGATTAATGAGGGGAAAGGCTTAGAGAGTGCTGTTTTATAGGTGGTAAGGAAGCTCAGTACATATGGATGGAAATCTATAAGGCAATTATTATGTTGCTGTGGGGATGAGAAGTGAGACTTTTACTATTGAAGCACAGCTGAGTCAATGGTTAACTGCCTTGGGAAGAGTATTTCTAGTACTGATGCTGACTGACATCACCAATGCAAGAGCATCAGCCAGGCACCACTGTCCAGCCCAGGACTTCTTCATGTGAAGCATCATCTGAACAATTATCCAGAGTCTACCTCTGCTCAAAACTCCTTCTAAGCCAGTGCCACCAACATCTCCCCTTACGTGCCAGCCCAAGACACGCTCTCGCTGTTGTCCATAACGGACCATGCATAGGCTTACAATTCAACATGCATGTGAGTGCTTCTAACATCCTCTATTAATATGAACAGCTGCAAAATTCAGACAGAATGAGCGAATGGGTGATGGGAAAGAGAAAAAAGGAAATTATGATAGAAAGCAGACAGCTGTGAAGACAAGAGACATGCCCTGCTGATGGTATCACAACCAGTATTTCTGAAATGTGTAATAAGGGATAAATAAGTCAATAAATAAAATCGACCTCAAAAGGCCACACGGGAAAGGTGCATAGTCTTGATTACCTAATTACAGCAGGAATATTACAGACATGGAAATAGTACAACAAAGTCCCATAGCGACTTTGTAGATCGGAGGCTCCAAAATGGTTAGTGAAACTAGGTCTGTAAACCTCGAAAAAAGAAAAGATTAAGAGGGGACCTGGAGGAGCTGCGTAGGGCTCTGTGGGGAATGGCAGGGAGCAGGGCTGTGGTTATTAGAGCTAATGTCAGACATAAGAACAAGGGACAGAGCTCCAGCGAGGTCTCGCCCTGTACAAATGTAATATGTTTCTTTATTTTTTTCTTCCAGAGGGTATACATTACGAGGTACCAGATGCTGCTCTAGAAGCAACCAATCTGACCAGATTTCAGATAGAGAAGGAAGCATATGGAGGGAGAGGGGGAGAAGCACTCTGTTGTGGGGAACAACTGTTCGCTGGAGGAGAGGGCAGGCCCAGCCTGGCCTCCTGCCATCCCCAGCATTTCTCATATCCCTGTGTAATCTTCTGACTTTTGATTTAGATGTTTCCTAAAAATGTGGCCCAGTGGTTGGTACACACTAGGCATTAGCCCAAGAAAAGAATGAAAAAAGAAAAAAAAAAAAAAAAGAAACACCAACCGAAAACACAACACAACCATACTGTATCTCATTAAAGAATTTTTAAAGGGAGACTTGGAGGCGCCGTTTGCTTCTTGTTACTCATCTCTTGTCTCCCCAGGCTCTGTCCCGATGCGTGGCCCTGGGGAGCCCGGCACAGAGGGGACGGAGGAGGTGGGCACCAGGGAGCAGATGCTGCCCATAGGCACTGCCAGGTGAAGGGATGCAGCTCTGGGAGCAGGGATCGGGCCCGCGCTCAGCAGGTTTATGGTTCAATGAACAGCGTTTGTTCCCGTAAAATATTTTAAAAGAAAACAGAATTTATCTGAAATTATTTCTTATTTTCCTCGACCAAACATTCCAACATTGATACTGCTGCAGGCGCGGGCAGCAATGAACATCGGGAAGTGGATTTTGTAAACAATTTCTCAAAGCACTACAAAGTTTAAATATTAATTTGTCTGTAATTGGCAGAGAAGCAATTAAAAAGGCTATGAAGCTGACTTTCTCCCTCCTTTACTTTCTCCTCCCTTTTCATTTAACCACAGTATAGAAAGTAGATGTAAAACAATAGGACCCTGAGCTGTACAGCGTTCCAAGCCTCGCTTGCCTTAAAGCTACAATATGGATTTAATTTATATGCAAATGTAAGCAATAAAAAGCCAGGCACTGTAGAAATTATAGTATTTTTCATAGATGCTCCAGCACTGGCACACAAGGCCGTGCTGATTTCCAACAAGGAGCTAATTATTGCTGGTCACTAAGCTACCTTTTTCTTTTAATATCTCACTCTTTCTCTCCCTCTCCTTTTAAAGAATGTGTAAATTATTTTCCCGAGTCGGAGAGAGAGAGAGAGAAAGAGACCAGAAGATCGGGGACAAGTGAATGAAAACAGCCAGAAATATCTCCTGTGAGATTCAACATCAGGATAATTTCACAGTCTCGCTTTTTGACTGCTGTGTCCCGAAGCTGACCAGCACCATGCAAGGCTGATCAAAGGCCATCGGAAACATCAAGTAAGCCTAAATGGGGCTAAAGTATGCTAATAGAGAAGCTAAATGTACTTTAATCCCGGTATAATACAAGGTAACTCGGAGGCAGCGAAGGGCCTTGTTGCCTTTCCCCACTGGTCCCGGACCCCTGCAAGCCCTGAATAGAAGCTGCTTCCTATTCTTCGCCCGCCGGGGCGCGGGTCCTCAGATGCACACCCGTCCCCTCCTCCTCCGTTTACCCAGCGTCAACAGTCGGCTGAGCAAGCCTCCTCCGCTCCTTAGATCAGCACCCTGTGACCTTCCACATTTAAGCACAGGCCATTAAGCTAAGCTTTCCAGCTGTTGCCTGAATTATGAAGGATTTTTTTTTTTCCTTTTTTTTTTCTTTTTTCTTTTTTTTTTTTTTTTTTAGGGGAGGGCAGAGCTTAGCGGAACACTAGGCAACAGCCCCATGCCTGCACCCACTGCCACCCAGCTCGCTGCGGCCCGAAATGGGTGAGGAGAGAGGCTGCTTTGAAGCCACTGTTACCCGTGGTTGTCTGGCTCCGGCCTCATTGTACCCTAATCTAATTTTAGCGAGAGGAAAGGAAAAGGGAGCTGCTGGACCTGGGGTTGAGAAGCCGTCTTGTGGGAATCTGCCTGATTGCAGGGCAACTTTCCTCTTAATTCTTCTGATTCATTTTTAGATGCTGATTTCAGTCCTCGCTGCGGGAGGAAAAAGGGTGGTGGTTCTACCCGTGAAATGCTGCGCTTTGGTGGGTGCTTGCAAAACTACCACTTGCAAACCCTGGATTAAAAAGAAAACTGATGTAATTTTAAAGCCCGCCAACTGCCTTAGCGTCTGTATCAGAAGATTAAAAACAAAGGTTTCATTGAAGCGCTACCTCCCACCGTGCAGCTGAAAGTCTTATGGCGGAGGCAAATGGTCCTAAATATCTCTCTGCTAAGTACAAATTACATACTGGATATATTAAGTTGTAATGGTGCATTTTCGGGAGTCACTTTGCTTGTGTGAGAGCATCAGTTAAGACTCCAAAAATGCTGACTGCATGGCACATGGACACAAAAAGGAATTTGACTTTTAACAAAAAAATGTTTTGTTCATATTAAATGCTTTTTTGCCTCTGCCTCCCCCCGTCCCGCAGCTAAGCCTGGACTCTCAAATGCCAGACCCAGTGTGTACAGTAAGTCTCTCTGAAACCCGTGGCAGAGAAATAGTATCCTGGTCTGGCAAACTACTGTCTGCACTTACATTCCTACTCATTGCCCCTCTGTGCTAGGGCTTGTAGGAGCCCTTCAGATCAGCTGAAATGTAACCGAATAAAGATGCTCCAGAAAACGTCTTTTTAATGTGGAGTTATTTTCCATTTGCATAGGCAACATCCCTTAACTCAGTACACGTGCTGTAAGGCTTCACTTTAATAGAAACATTCGCATAAAACTTAATGATTAGCCTTCATTCTGCTCCCAAATGATCAATAAAATGCAAAGTTAATACCGAAAGTGCAAAAATGAGTGCACATAAACTTGCATTACTGTGTTGGATGTAGGTAAATAATGTCTATGGAAGCAGAGGAGAGCAGTGCTCACAGCTGGATGTGGTGGTGGCACTGGTGGTCCCGGTGGCCCTGTGCCCTTCAGCAGCTCTCCCTGTGTTGCATTCACTCTGCCATAGCTGTGAGTGTGCGCTCATACACACACTTCTACATCACATAGCAGTGGGATGGAGCAGAAAAAATACAAATTAAAAGCTAGCTACCTGTAACAGCCTCCTTTCATATCATTGTGCTGGACTGCTTAGCAAATGGTGAGCTGCTACAATAGTTCCATAGAAATTGTTTGCAACTACAAAGTAAGACAAAAGTAGTATACATGGAAATGATGGATAGAAGTTAAACTAACACAGCAATAAGCTTTTGCCCAGATCCCTTTAGGTCTTTCTTGTGCAGGTTGCAAGGAAAACCTAATTTGGCTAAATAAAATGTGGAGGATCCAGGAGGCCATGTTTGGGCGTTATAGAGTTAATATAGGAAAGATGTGCTTGACAGGGACACGCTTAGCTCCTGCTTCAGTTCTATTCTGCTCCTGCTTACTTCTGTGGGAACAACTTTCGCATTTTCAGGTGCCTATACCTACCCACCCACCTTCCTACCACCAGCAGGGACATTGCCTGCCTGTCCTCCTGTACAGGATGAACTGAACTGCAGTTGTGTTCTAATTATCAACAGACTCGGAAAAGAAAAGCATTTGCAGGATTCTCTTCTGCTCAGCCGTAATTTTCTGGATTTGTTTTTAATTAACAGAGGTTCCTCCCAATACAAATGAATCTGGACTGAAATCATTTTGTTCTTACAAATGCCTGTACACTCTTCTCAATGGAAAATGTCTTTTTAAGATTGTTTCAACACTGCTTTTTTAAAAATAAAAATTAAAATGATCAGTGGAGAATGGGAGATTTCAGTCCCAGACAGCTCTAGCAGTACTCTTTGGAATTATTTTTTGTCATAAATTCAGAGATATCGAATGAAAAAATATGAGGGGTCCACCCTCCTCACATTTTGAACCAAATTTAAGGAGTTACTTTTTGTAGGCTGCCATAGTTTACAAGATAACGATTATCTGAAGTCCAATGGGCAGCTCAAATACATTTCTACTGAAACCAGTTCAAATTTAGTGTTCATTCGGCTTCTAAAATATCCAATTCTCTGTTGCTACTGCAAGAAAATACAAAAGTATGACTACAGTGAGCTGTAAAAATAATCCCAGTGTGAGATATATCTTACCACCAATTGTCAATTTCCATAGTTGATTTATTTTGCTGTCTCACTTCCTTGAAATTCTTTATATTGTCTATGTTTTACTTTTTTTCATTCAACTCATTGTTTCTTCATTAAACATTTGCAAATTTTGTCACGGTGGACCCTTAGCTTTTCATGTAGTTGTTTCAGGAGTTGGGCAGTGAATGCCTCACTTGCAGCTAGAGAATGAGTGGAGGTCCTGGCAAATACAGAGCCCACTGGCAAGAGAGGTGCAGCCTCCTATTAGAGCAGGAGGTTATAAACCCTACTGAGTGACAGCAATTGTGAGAGCACATAGCAAAGCTAATAAAATGAGTCTGTCATTAGTGTTTGTTAAACCATATGCACTTTAATAACAGAGACAGGGTAGGAGTGCTGTCCATGCAATCGAATCTATGGTTAATACGTACACAAAGCAGATGATGTGGGGACGTTGTGCTTAGTGACTGCTAAGTTTTCCCACACTCAGCGCTTTCATTCTGGAAAGATGGTTACAGATATAAAGGAGAGCTGAGATAAGGTTGTGCCCAAAAATCCCCTTTTCTCTGCTGTGACATACACTGTACAAATCTGAATCCTATATTTGAAATCTTTTGTTCTGCTAATATTTCCTGGGCCTGTTTTGGGCTTATTTGGCATTCCTTTCTCCAACAAGATGAAACAGCTTTACTCCACAGGGAGGTGGCAACATTTGTTCTCTTCCTGAGAAATGAACGTTCTCAAAATGCAGTTTTGCATGCTGTAATATATGGAATTGTATGTGCTTTATCAATATAGCCTTCTTTTGATATTAAAAAAAAAAAAAAGAGAAGAAAGCCACCAAGTAACACTAAACTGGTTTACTTGTCTGCATTACAAATGGTGGCTCAGATGGGATGTTTACAATTTAGGTGGGTGGCGAATTCTGAGAGGAAGTCCCAGTTGATTATTTCTCTGAATCATTCTTGGCCCCAAGTCTGAGACGAAGAAAGAGTCAATAGATATTTGCCTGCGGAGTAACTAATTAGAACAATTAATCTGAGTAGCAGGACAAGCTGTGAGACTATAACCTGACCTAGGCACGCCCTCCACTAACTCAAATTTTGATCAGTGCTCAAAATACCATGGAAGGAGGTGGGAAGGATCGGAGTGGGGTGGGCGCAGGGCTGGCACTCAGGTTCTGTGTCCGCAGGGCCGCTGCTCTGATGTGCAGTGAGACCTCGGGCAAACGATTTTCCCCTTGTCTCTGAAGCAGGCCAATGATATTCACTGCCTTGCTGAGCTTTGTGGATGTCAGCAGCATGTTGTGAATGAAAAGTTAAGTACCTTTCAAAGCCGGCCAAGAGAAGAATTGCATTTTTCTTCCTAATATCTATTAGCTCGGAGCAACAGAAGAATCCCCCTCGCTACTGGCTCTCTCGTCTTGTTTGGAGATGTGGAGCCAGCCCGATCGTACCCACCAGATATTTGTTTTCAGGGTCGCATGAAAGTAGGGTGAAAGAAAGATCTTTTGTGAGGATGACATGCCTGGAAATATACTTGTCCAAAGCAAACAGCTCTTGTCCTTTCTTCAACTAATTCACTGAAAAGATATTATTTTAGTCAAGAGAACGGTATCAATACTCCTCCTTTTAGAGAGGGCGGTGACAGGTTTCCCATGTTGATTTGCAGAAGGTATAATTTCAACAGGAGCATCTGGCTCCTTTGTGAGCTTCAGAAGCAATTGTGTGGCAGTGGCTTTAGGTCGGCCGCTGGTTGAGCCATGTGGGCAGCCTTTGACGTGTCTGCGCTGCTTTCCTGCTCCACTTGGTTTTGTTTTGACTCCCTTTTGAGCTTCCTAAATGCGCAGACTTGTTCCGCAGATTCCCTGGGACAGTTTCATTCATAGGTACTGACAAGGACTGCTGTTTTTGCAGGGCTAATGGATCCATTCTTACAGTGGTGCTGTGTGTTACATTAGCCGACAGCTGCTTTCGGCAAGTTTTTTTTAGAAATCCTCTTAGGGAAGGGAGAAGAGGGATCTCTGTGTAGAGGAGCTTTCAATCCTCACAACATACCATGCCAGGTTGTTTGAGAATTTACAACCACTTGTGAGCCTCCCTGGTACAATAACATGCAGTGTGTTGCCTCTGCCTTCTTTAAACTGCCAAATCCCGGCTCTTATCTTTCAGATACATTTATAATTAAATAACCAGATTATTTTTTTTCCTCTCTTTTCTGGTATTGAGTGATCTATTTTTTTTTTTTAGCTCAATTTACGTGAATGAATTCACAGCAAATGTTTTTTCACCAAGGTGGTGTTAGCTTATTGTGCTTGATGTGAAAGAATGGTTCAAGTGTACAGGCTACTTTGTCATCTGCTCCACACACCCTCTGGACCCATTGGGCACCATACACCAGTTGTGTGCTGTTACCTCTTCCTCTGTGAGCAGCGGAGCTTGTCTACGTCCATATGTGATCCAAGAGGGGACCATGACTAAAGCATATTTAAAGAGATGATCTGAAGACCACGACATTACCATGTTCTGGCTTTCTTTGCTAAGAAAAGAGATGCACAGTGCAAATAGAGAAGGAAAGGGTACACATGGGATAAGATGCAGGGAGGGATCTATATCTTTGGTAAGAGCAGCATCAAAAGCAATACAGTACTACTGAGGAATCCAAAATAATACACGGGGGGAAGCAACAGCCCAAGTACAGTATATCTGATCTTTTAATGTCAGTGGAAAGGAAAAACAAAACAACCAGCTCATTTACATCTAGAAAGTCGAAGAGCTATTACCAGACTCTTTCCAAGTGATGATAGCTTCCCCAAAGTGCTTTCTCAATTAAACATCTCCAAAGTCATCCCAGCTGTTTCTTTGCAGACTGGAGACACTGCTGGTGTGAGATACATGTAGCAGAGTGAGTTGTCTTACCCAGTAATGGAAAAGCTATCAAGCAAATATAGATGCTCTCACACTCCTCAGATCACTCCCACTGACACAGAGTTTGGTTTCACATTGCCTAAATTGCTCTAATTAATGTAATCAGTTAAAAACATTCTGTTCCAGTGTCACCAATGCCTTCTAGACTATATGGCCTAGTTAATTTTATTGACTAAGACAATTTCTTGATATATATCTAAATGGATATTAGAATAGGTAGTACAACTTTTTAAAATGATTAGCAGAGTAACATGTAAGAAAAAAATTTACAGTCATTAATGACATAATTGTAATAAAGGAAGACTAAGAAAACCTACTGTAGAACTGAACTTACTGCCAGACTCAGAACCTATGGATGAATCAAATAGATTTGTTTGGCCAAAGCCAGTGCATCATGTCAAGGTGAATAAATGTGATGATACTCATTTTATCAACGTTCTGGAGCCAATATCCAGTTGCTGGCTGATGAAATAGATAAAAGAACAAATACTACTGATCTGTTTCAATGGACCACAGTGAAGGTACTGTTTTGTTTAGAATCCAGTAAGCATATCTTCTTCACCTTTGCAAAAGCAATAACTATCTCAAATATGAAACTACTACCAATCATGCTCATTTAGCCATATCTGGCCCACCTTGGCCCCTGGCAAAGTTGGAGATAAGGGTGCAGGAAATCTCTGTGAATGTTTACTGATCTGGTACAAACAAGAATGCTGACCTTCAGGAGGTCCATGGAATACTGAAGGTACTAACAGATCTGGATAGGAAAAAGCTATATGGGAGTGGAGTCACACTGGTTTAAAACTGTGCCTTCGTTGGGACATGTGAGAGCAGAGAGAATCACAGGGAAAGATGAGTAGGATATTTTCCACCAAGAACCGTAGATACATCTACTCATTTTTGTAATACATAATTACCTACAGAATTATATTAGAAATACTATGTATCCAAAGAATCTTTGTTATCTACTTAGTAAAATATATAGAAAAAACAATTTTTGTGTGTTGGGGCTTGAACAAAACCATAGAAACACAGAAACTTCTAGATCATTTCACAAACACAGAGTTAGTTATCTTTGTCCCACATAGCGAGACCAAGTATCAAAATCTAGTACTTAGCAGTGACTTTTGTCATGCCACCATTCACCATCCTCACAAGATGAAAGAAGATTTGAAATGCCTGCTAATGAAAGTCAGTGTGGAGGTGAACCAAGACATTTGAATTTGGTCATCAGGAAGATTCTACTGTATGACTGCCCAGACTCAGAATTTGATTCCAGAGAGTTTATAGCCGCCAAAGCACATTATATTTCAAGCTCTTAAGATATTCAAGTTAGTCATGTTCCAAAACCATTGTAAGTTGAATCTCTGAACATTTGTAGTGAAATCTGTCTTCTCTCTGAACTTAAAAATCAATTCTCTGACATAGTATTATAACCAGCTTTGAGATAGATATCTGGTTGCTGTAGAATAGCAAATATTCAGGGCATCCTAAATTTATGTTCCCAGTAAGCTGGATAATTACTTTCTTCTGTACTGTGTGACTCTAGCCATCTTGATGAAGTTTTCATAATAGCAAAGGAGTTCAAAATCCATTATAGATATTTACTTATTTCCAACAGCAGTGTTCAGATTAATATCAATTAAACTTGCTCAAAATAGAGGTAAAAATGGCTTCCAGAGATAATGAGCTGTACACAGCAGGTTCTAAGTTTGCTAAAAAACTAATTCCAAAGTGCTTTTAGTAATATGAAGTTTTACAAGAAAGGTTTACTGTAAATAACCCCATCATCATTGTTCTAACTGAGAGTGTAGGCAGTTAGGTTTAGGGAGAAATGCACTTCCTAAACGTATTTTTCTTAAGTTTCAATTCTTTACTTAAAGATCTCAAAAACAACATTTTTTTTTCCCCCTAACAATGTCATCAGGAACACTGCCAGAAACATCCCTTTCATCTGTACAACACAAGTGTATCAGAGAAGATACACCAAAAGTGCCCCTCAATATCAAAAGTCTCAGATTTTGCAACCAATTTGACCTTAAACATTTCAAAGGAGCTTTTGAAAAAGCTACTGCAGTATTGAATGATTATTTGGCTTTCATTAATTTCTAGCATACTCCAAATAATACTGCATTTTATTTCCATCATAAAGCACCCTAAAATCTGAGCTTATTTTCATCTTACAAAAAAGATTCTTTGAAGCATTCATTTTGTAACCATGACTCAACTTTCCATCAGTTATGTCATATGAAAAAATTCTAGAGAATACTTCAGTAGTGTCTTCAGAGTTTTTAAATACTCCTTGTGCCTATGAGACTCAGCCAAGAGCAATCTCAGGCACTCAGTGTATGCCAGTAGATTTATTTTGCAACCTTAACAGTATCAAAATAGGAGAAGATAAAAGATGGTTAAGTAGCACATTGCAAGTAACTGAAACTGGAGGAAGAGAGAGGCAATGAGGTGAACTTGTTGGCCAAACGATGAAATAAATGACAGAAAGGAATGGGTTTTGGCCTCTGGAATTTGTTGGGCTTATTCTTGGAAGCAGAGGGCCTCCAGGAGGGGCTGTTCCTGCACAGTGAAGGAACATGCATCTTGGGAAGCTCTATACACACAGAGGAGTTAATGCTGCTCTATTGCACCTCACACCCCAAATCTGGTCCCACTATTGCTATGGACTCTGAATCCTACAGACCCGGTCCAAATCCAGTACTGGAACTTTCTCCATTGCTTTTACCATTGTTTCAGCGAGAGCTGAAGCCAAGAGATCATCTAGGTGACATCACCCCATATGCTGCTCATTGAGGTGGGTGCTGGCCAGAATATAGATCAATTTAGGTATATTTTGGGTAAATACAAGATGTCAAGCTCAATACAGGAGAGACTGGGTGAAGTTTTATGGCCTGACTTGTGCTGGAGGTTGGCTCGGATGATCTAATGATTCTCTCTGGATTTAAAATCCACACATACAGCAAAAAATGCTTGTGCTAATCGTGATGATTTTACATTTTTCTTTCAGTTGTGCTGGCACCATGGGTGTCTGTGTCACAGCAATGTTGGGAAAACCTACGCTGAAGGACATGTGTATCTGTAGAAACCGAGCTTGGACTCTGATGGCTTCAGCAATTTGCAGAATTGGACTTCTCTTTCCATTTTTTTTTTCTTTTCTTTTCTTTTCTTTTCTTTTCTTTTCTTTTCTTTTCTTTTCTTTTCTTTTCTTTTCTTTTCTTTTCTTTTCTTTTCTTTTCTTTTCTTTTCTTTTCTTTTCTTTTCTTTTCTTTTCTTTTCTTTTCTTTTCTTTTCTTTTCTTTTCTTTTTTCTTTGGTGCAAATACCTCCGGCATCAGCCTCACTGAGCTCATCCAATCTGGAGCTGGGCATAGCCTCACGTTCACTGAGGACTAATAGCTTTTTTTTTTGTTTTGTTTTTGCTAACTTGCAGCAGTGTAAATTGGAAAGGAAAAAGGGGCCCCCAAAACCACAAGATAAATCTGAATAATACATACATTTGGGGAAATGGTGATCTGTTCATGGAACAGTCATGAGCAGAAAAACAAGCTAAATTAGTC
Source organism: Odontophorus gujanensis (assembly GCA_013399175.1). Taxonomy (NCBI): domain Eukaryota; kingdom Metazoa; phylum Chordata; class Aves; order Galliformes; family Odontophoridae; genus Odontophorus; species Odontophorus gujanensis. Next base: position 945,667 of record VXAB01013189.1, on the reverse strand, counting down.
AGATGATTTATTCATTGTGAATGATTCACTGCATTACTAGCTGCTTCCTCCACAGGCCATAGAGCTAGTGTATAAGCTGATACAGGAAGGGTGGGATTGATAGAGAGAAGCCTCTCCCTCCTCTCCAAGGAAAATAGGTCACCTGTCCCTGCTACAGTACTCTCCAAGTGCAAGGCACATCTCAATAGACCAAGGCTTTATTTCCAGCTAATGAAGTTTGTGTTTTTCAGGGCAAAATTTGCACAAGGAGTGTTTCCTTCCTTTCGATCAGTTCTCAAACCCCTGCTCGCTTTGCCCTGTTCCCTTCCCCCATCCTGACAGCTCTCATTGTTCCCAGATGATGGCTGTTTGCCGGCCCAGGCGAAAAAGATTTTGTGGTCTAAATTCAGTGTCCCCAAGACGACTGGTGCTGTAGTGGAAGTAATGCTCCCTGCAGCCTCGGGAGATGCTCTTCATGGGATGGCTGCTCCCATACAGACCAGGAGGAAGGTGTGATTGATAACTGGGATGGACATGGCACCACTGCTCAGGATGGACATGGCACTGATGACCAAGATGGGCATGGTCCTACTGTCCAAGATGGAGGTAGACCATCCAGGTCAATGGGACTTGTGGTCAAGGCAGAGAGATGCTGTAGAGGCACACTTACAGAGACCTGCCCTTGTCCTACCTGATCTGCACAAAATTACAGAGCTTGGAAGAATCTCTGAGGCCCCTTTTACCTCCCAGACAAGGCATGATATATTCTGTGGCCATGTCTCTGATGAATTTCTTGCACATAACACAACCCACTGTTTATCATGTGACTATTTATAAACTGCTGTGGAAACTTCATAAATAGGTTTTTCTCATTGTACAGATCCAAGTGGAACAGCTGGAAGTAGTATTCCAAATACTGACCAAGCTGGGTCTGCACAGAAATTACTCACAAAGCTCCTGTGGATGGTATTTATTAGGGAGCTGGTGGGGAAAAGTTGCCAGCTCTGGATGCTGAATATATTGAAAACTTGGGAGCGTGGGGTTTATTTACTGATCCATATTTAATTAATTAGAGAAGACAAACAATTATGGGAAGAGGCTGCCGGCTGGACTACCTGACTCACAGGGCAGTCAATGGGCTAATGGAGATGTTTGCTTCCACAGTGCTGGTCTGAGCCCATGCCAGGTATGTGGTGCCCTTCCCCTGTGATGACTCTTCCATGGCTCACGTGAGGCCAGGAACCTGTGTGGTGTTTGCCATTCAGCCTCTAGTAAGGGATTTGGAATATGAAAACAAAGTAGGAATCAGTAAGCATGTTAAACAGCTATCATTCCAGGTGGGGGGTGAAGAGTAGATGAGGTTGAGCAGGACACACTGCTCCCAAAGGGTGGTTTGGTCTCTGTAGATTCTGGAGAGAGCAAAATACCTCATTCTACATGAAAGAAGAAATTATCTTGGGTCAATGAAATCAGATCTTCAGGGCTAATGTTCTGGAGCAAATAGACAGCTACATCTGAGGGCCACACTTCAGCTACTGGAGGATATTATTAAATCATGGCTCAGGTGAATTTTACTTCAGGAAACCTATAGTAAACATATTTGAGCCAGCAGCTGAAGTTCAGGAGAGAGGGTTCACCTGTTGCAAGGATTTTGAGTCACACTCAAATTGAATGTGATACAGACACAAAGTGATAGTTTACCTTCTAGCCTTTTGTGAAAATTGAAAACCAGAGGCATGCATGAGTTTTGTGACCAGCATGACTCAAGGGATTTTGGCAAATTCTTCCAAAATCTACTTAAAAAAGCCATCTCTTATAGAATAATCGTTTCCCTAAATATTGCCTAAAACTGTGAAGAAACAGATGAAAAGCATAACCCATTATGCACCTCAGGCTTTTCCTGTCTTTGTTTTAACCAAGCTCTTACTATGTAGTTAACAAAAGCAGATGGTAGTCACCAGGTGAATAAAGTCAAATGTGCCACACAGGCAGACCAACACAACTCTTGAAGACCCTAATCCTGTACCTGTGACCATGTAGTGATCTGTTGTATGTGAACACCTGGGTATTGAGGTTCCTCAGTCTGGGGAGAAGAGGAAGAAGAAAGACAGAGAGAAAGAAAGAGATAAAGAAAGAAAGAAAGAAAAGAAAAAAAAAGTCAAAACATGATTTTTTCCTCTCCTCTTCCTTCCCTTCCTTTTTAAAATAAAACTAAAAAAAGTCATGGTAAAATAAAGGCAGAACAGATATATGAAGTTATAATACATGACAATTCGGCAGAATCCTGAACTATATCAACTATTGTGGTACCCGATATACTTGTTTTATTCCACTGGGAGAATGTATATCATTCAAGTAACAAATCATTTGGACAAATGCAGCTGCATGAAAAATATCTGTTGCATGAAGACGCACATTTACAATGAATTGTGCACAGAGTGACGGCAAAATTTCCTGGTGTAGTTGGTGACAAAGGGCTGCCAAGTGATTGTTTCTCTAGAGCATACTTGTTGGTATAAGTCACACTCAGAAACCACTTCTTGTATACGAAGTTACAGGACAGAGTTGACTCTTTGGGTAACAGTATTCTGAAGCAGTGGAAAAAATTCATCACACCTGACAAATCGAGATGGGCAGCAGAAGGCTTACCACCTAGGAGGTGGGGTGCTTGGGACAGGATGGAGTAAGGCTTATAAAACCACATCCATGTTATTTTGTTTGGTTCTAGAAGAGCTCCCCAGCAGCACACGTTGGGCAGCCTTGAACACACCTGAGTGAGCTGTTTTTGAAAGTAGGATATTAGACAAAAAGTGCACTTTTATTATCTTAACATTTTCTTTGGAACTAAGACTGAATTATTTTGAGTGGTATGGCTGAAGAGAGTTGGGAGAGAAAAAAGAGGAATCACATAAGGGAGCAAGGAGTTGCCTGTCAAATTGGGCTTCTTTACTTCATAGCCCAAATACAGAGCTAGGGAAGGGAGACCTTGATTTCTTCCTCTCCTTGTGGGTCACAGAGCTCTGTGCTTTACTCCTGGGGGAGCTTCTGAGCCTGAAGGCAGGGACAGGGCTGCTTCCACCCACCTCATCCCATCCTCTCTTTTGTATGAGCTATTAAACATCTCTGGATACAGGAAGCTGAACGAGGGTCTACCAGAGACTCTTTACTGTGGATAGGTTGGTCCAGGGTGGGGCTTTTCTCTTGCTGAAAGGACTTGTTTTGAGTAGGATGCTGAGACGATGCTTAGCAATGGGCTGCAAAAATCTCTAAATTCTGAGATATTAGACATGAGGATTTCATTCTGAGAGGATGACACTTTTTTCCTCACTTTTCTTCCTCAGCTGACACTGCCCAGAGAGTATCAATCAAATCACATAATTCCTTTAACAATTCTGGCCTTCCATCTTCATTTACCTTCTTAGCCTTTTATTAAAAAATAGCCACCATGATCACTTTTGTATGTTGAGAGATATCTATGAGATATGAATTACTGAGTTTAATACAGCATGACCATTGTAGTCTGTGTATTCTTTCAGAGCTTCCTATCCATTGCTGTATGCAAGACATCTCCTATTTTGCCCTTTCAGTACGTGCCATTTTATTTTTTTATTTTTTGTCTCTTGCAATATATTATTAAAAATTGGGAATTAAATTAATCTGTTTTTCAGGCAATAAATTAAATAGCGATGACTCTGGAGAAAATGTTGTGCATTACTTTAACCACAAAATAAATTGCAATGAAGATGACATGTTTTCATGTTCTGGCATGTACACCAGTCAGCGTATCTAAAAACGTACCTCATCTTTTAATTATATCTAGGCTTGGAGAAGTCATCTCCTTAATGGCAATCAAAATATTTCCACACACAGAAAGAAGAGCTCACAGCCTTTGAAAATGATCTTTTTTTTTTCCTGTGAACATGAGGTGAGCAGATAGCCTGAGCCCTTGGATCAGTAATGCAAAGGCAGCAGCAGAGCGGGGGGTGGCTCTGGGAGGAGAGGGCTGCAGGGAGGGTTGGGGCTGCAGAGGGAAGCACGGAGGTAGAGTTTCCCTTGTCTCCTTTGCATATTCATGGCATGGACCTGGCTGTTGGATCACAGTTTTTCTTTGCTTTCTTAACAGATTTCTCTAGGTTAATTAGATGGAAAGTGTGGTAGTGGTTTATAGAGCGTATATCCAAACTCATCACTGGTAATAAATTAAAAATTCCTTTAAATGTCCCATTATTTTGTCAGTTCCAAGAAAAGGTTCAAAGGTAAATGTTGATTTTAGTACAGCTGTGGCGATTCTGCAAGTTTTGCACGCAGAATACCAACATATCTTTCAATGAATACTCATGAGTTATCGATTAAAAGAAAGAAGTGGCAGAGCTTGTGGTGCAAGGTACAACGTGTGTTTGGGAAGCTGCACAAACGTCTCTATATTAAATGTATTCACACGATCTCAAAAGATCATGCTGGAACTGCAAATTGTAACCCCTAGCAAAAGTGGAATGTTGATTCAAAGCGGGCATCTTTCTATTAGACTGTTTGAACAGATCTCCTTAGACAATGATCATAACATCCCTCTCTCTTCCTTCACACATAGGTTGTGATATCTATACTCTTCTCCCTGCACGTGACTCCACTTTTATGAGCTGTCTTGGGCTCTCCTCTGATTTTATGCTTGAAGCCAACAGGGATAACACGAAGCCCTGAACATAATGACAGCCTCCGCGTTCGATCACTCCTTGCAGTGAGGCAGGGACATGGGAGGGGTGCGAGGGATTCTGGACAGCTGAGGGGGAGCTGGACAGTGCCGTACGGGGCCGGGGTTGCTGGGGTCTGTGTTTATAGGGTGATGCAGCACAGAGCAGCACCATGCCCTGCACCCAGGCACGTCCCTGCAGCACACATCGGTCCCATCGAAACGAGCCGTGCTGTGTCGCTGGGCAGCCCATGTGCTGCTGAAGTGAATTACACTCAGTACAAAGCTGCCTACGAAAAAAGACGTGGTTTTTTTTTTTATTTATTTTTTTTCAGCGCAGAAATAGAAATGCACACTGATTTCTCATGCACGGTTTGGAACCTTTGCTTTTGAAAATGTGGCTTGTGGCTCGCTAATGTAAACATCTGCATTTTTGCACTCTGGATCTAAAAGCAGACATGTTCCAAAATATTGTTGGGCAGAAAAGCTTCGTCTTAAATTTGCATGCCATGTTTTTATTTTATTTTTTATTTTTAAATGACAATCCCTTAAGTCTGTAATTGCATGTAACTTGTACTAATTATAGAAGTGAGGCTGAAACTGCATCTAAGCTGTGTACAATACCAAAGCTGAGCTCACAAAATAATTCAGTGAAAAGTTTAGACGTAAAGTTGTTCACCAATAGCTCTTCCAAATGGTGTAAAACAGCTGCTGTCTAAAGTATGACCAAGGAAAAATCTCCCTCCAGCATCCTGATAGGTAGACTTTACTACTTCAGCTATTAAAAATTAATAACGCTGCCCTTGAAAAAATCTTCAGGAACATATAAACAAGTTTCTGAGGAAAAACAGATCAGGAGAAGAAGAAATGCCCCAGAAAAGGGATAAAGAAGAGCTCAGTCTGCACTTCTCTGTGCACATGGGAGAGGCACATAGGAGTGGGATCCCCAGCCTCGCAGTCCCCCCACTCACTGTGTGCTTGGTGAACACAAGGGCAGCAATGACACTCCTGTGCTCCTGAGACCTCACATCCTCTTCTATCTCCGTTCTCGTGCTGTGCTCTCATCACTGGGGTTTTGCACCTAAGAAGGGCTAATAGGTACTAATTATGATTATAGTGGCAGCTATTTTTGCTATACTTAGTACAGTCCCATATGCTTAGGGTTCTGGAAGACAAAAAGGACAAATTGAATGATTTTGGATGTGAAATTCATTTGCAGTGCTATAATTCCTTAATCTAAGATGAAAGAGTGTGTTGGGTATGCTGGCCTAAGAACGAACATGCACTGAACCTCCTGGGGATTTTGTTTTACATTATCTGGCCCCCAAACTGCAGAAAATAGCAGAAAAGAGCTTTTGTAAATCATTTCGCCCCCATACTTGTTTTTTTTTTTTTTTCTACTGCAGAGTTAACTATAAATTTGCAATCTCTCCGGCACACACAGGGAAATGAGGGGCAGGCACAACGCCGTGGCACGTTTGAAAAATGCTCACAGTGGTGAAGAATCAAATTCTTCGCTGCAGTAACTCCGCTGGTGGTGAGGAGTCATCTGGGGGGAGTCTGAGCTGCCACGAACTTGGTCAGAGCCGCTGAAGTTTGGTACAGACACACAGCACAACGTACCAAGGAAAATCTTGTCCCTCTGGTCACAAAGCTCACGCAGTTTACTTTTAGCAAATATTTTCCCCTGCATCCTCAAAAGAGTTTAGCGGGAAATTTTTGATATTTCTTTGGCAGTGCTCTAAAGGCACAAAAGAAGGCACATAAGCAGGAATGCAGTGCTGCTTCAAGCACGAAAACAAGTGGATTAAAAATCTAGAATGAATTGCAACTAATTCTAAACGAAGGTGTAATTCAGAGAAAATATTTTGCTGGGATAAAACTAAGCCGAGGTTTCATCCTTTTGTACAGTCCCAATTTCTCTCTTCTTTTTTCTCTCTCTCTCTCTCTTTTTTTTTTTTGCTGCGGGCTCAGGCGTAATCTTACAGTCCCAATAAATGAAAAATATGCGTTGAGGGAATCAATACAGTGATTGCAGGGTTTTTTTGAGCGAGGTTCATTCTATGGTGGCTGATTAATTCGTGTTTTACCTAACATAAAATTGTCTTTAGGTTTCACTCAGAAGTAAATCGTTCTTTTAAGACGTTCGATTTTGTTTTTAAATAATTAACAGAGAGAAAGGAACCCTGAAACAGTTCAATTAATTTAACAACAATAGCCTTTGGAGGTATAGATACAACTGCGTGCTCCACTCAAGCAATAAAATTAGCAATAAGTGCACACTGCGGAATAGGATTAGTGCATATCTCAACAGAGGGACGTGGAAGCCTCAGCGCAGAAGGAAAGCGCTCACACTCACTAAATCCCAGGAATATTCACGTTTCCTCAATAGCCTGTGTAGCTGAGCAATAATTTAAATTGCAAGTAGCTGTTAAAAATAGCAAATGAAATGTGGAAAACGCTCCACTTGGGTGTGAGGGGAACAGAATGCAAAGTTTTCTTTAGCAAAACTGGCGGTGTTTATTTACCTTTCCCAGTTGCCCGCGTGTTTCTATGGAATATATGCATCACAGCTAGTTAAAAGTTTGACAGTAGGAGCACAAATGTCAACCAAAGGGCATTATCCAGCATGAAACATCTGCAGCAAGTTGTGAAATCGTCGTAAGACTGTAAGAAATACGCTGAGCAAAAATTCCTGTGTCTAATATTGTTACACAATTTTATGTGATAAATGGCCAGAACAAATGCTCCTCAGAATTACATTTTTGTTCTATGTTATTCTGCAAAACTAATTGGTGGATGACCTTAGGATGGATGATTTGTTAATTTGCAGATGCCTCTCTGCTTTCCCCTCTGCCTCTGCTGCTTCACGAGAGCGCACGGTTACAAACTCTGTGCGTGTACGAAGCCCCTCTCGTAGGCATTTCTCAATCACTCATCAGACCATGTTTAAGCACTAAATATATGTATTAGGCACACACATGCCCACCCACAAATGCGAGATACATATACATATCTACTTGCTAGACATTCAATTAAATATGTATTGTAAAAGGCAAAAGTGATTTCAAAGATTTGAAGACAACCGTGATGACAGTATGTATTACTGTTAAACTCACCACGGCACATCTGCAGAGCAGACTGGGGACTTCTCCTTATATCTATGCTGAGAAACTGAAGGTAAACATTGTTTGTTTGCCAGAACAGTGTGGAAAATATTTATGAATTTTAGGAACAGCACTGTTAAGGGAGCAATACATTTGCTTTTTTAAATGAACTCATCTTCAGCAGTGAGTTTTTAGCTAAATGGATTACACCACCGATCACCTCAAACCATCATTTTGGGTGTGAACACTGGTGCCACAGAGGATACCTTTTAAGCACAATTCATTTATGAACTCTTTTTTTTTTTTCCCCTGAGGATTAAAAAAATCATTCTTATGCACAGCATAAGTGGTCTTGTTTAACAAATTTCCTCGCTGCTGCAATTCACCTTTAGGAACGATGGAGAGTTTAACCGCATGTAGGTAAAGTTTGAGCCTTTGGGGTTTTATGAGAGCAATATTCCCCTCCAGTGCACTGTCCACCGAAACAGGTCTTAACCTTTCCCTACAGACAGGCGAGCAGAGAAGCACAGAACCGAAGCAGGCTATGTTTAGCAGAATTTTACATACCATAATCTCTTTACCATGGTCAGACAAGGCTGGAATTTTCGAGATGATCTCTTATGGCACGGATCCATTCCAGGACAGAGCTGATTTACAGCTTAGCGCCATTCTCCACCCTTCACTGAGAGTAAGTTAAATGACCCAAGAATAACATTAATATGTACTATAACTAGATAGAATGGTGGTCTAAAGGGTGGTCCGAGGCATTAGCTTTCACCCTAGGAAACTCAAGCTCATATATTGCCCAGAAATACTAATAAGGGTCAAGTATCATTACTATTTTAAGAGGGCTGCAATGCTGTGAGTTATGGGGATGGGAGGGAAGCAGGGCTCCTCTTCTGCCTTCCACCAGCCCCCTTGTCTCTGCCCTGAAATGCTTTGAACAAACCTTGGGTGAATGTGGACTCATGTTTTGCATGCTATTTTGTGCCTGTCCTGGTTTAAAAATACTCACTGACCAATTGTTTTACTTGGTCGGACCAATCTGATTAACCTCATTTGAATCTGTGAAAATCTTTTTCTCCCCTTTCTCCCTTTTATCAAGGCAACAGCTTCAGAGTAAAAAAGTTGAGAGAAGCTGAAGCCGAAAGTTTAAAATCATGTTAGTTGGGGCATGAAAATATTTCCAGAGAAACACGAAAGATCTGACAAAACAATAAATAGAAAAGTAAGATGTTGAAATTATTTTAAGACAGATGCCTTTTTAAACTGTATTAAGAACACCTATCAGGGAGCCTGGTTCCAGCAGTTCCTCGCACAGGAGGCATTTTATCTTCACAACATCTGGCACTGTCAAGGAGGTACAGTTGTAGACCTTACCAGATGCAGACACTCCATACATAAAAGTACACTAACAAATCATACCGTTAACAGCAGCACAACACAAGTGTTTCTTATACATCCATGAAGGAAACTGTTCCATGGCTATGGGAAAGCGTAAAGAAAAAATGCCACTTAAAAAAAATCCTTAAAAAACAACCAACAAAAGAAACCCAAAACCCCCTAACAGAAATTTTCTGTAATTTCTAAAACATGAAAATAACTCAGGGAGCTTTATTTTCAGCTGGTTTTTTTTCCTTTTTTCTTTCCTTTTTTTCTTTTTTTTTCTTTTATTTCTTTTTTTTCTTTTTTTTTTCCCTTTTCCTGGATGACTGACAAGAAAGCTTCTTTCTTCAGGGTGAAAAACTCCTTGTCCCATAAATCTGTGTGGTTGACATATCTAGGTAAATTTGTATCCTTGCTCAAAGGGATCACTGGTTTTATTCTCTATGGATTTTTCACTCACTCTATTGTGGAAAGTGAGTTGAGGCAGAAAAAAAATTGCTTGATATTTGAAGGGAGGTTTACATTATTTTATATCATCCACACTGTTATGTTGTCACTCAGCTTCTTTTATGAACTGTTTAAAACATGATACTATACTACACAAACCATGCCCATTTCTGAGTATGCCATGTGTTCCATACATTGAGGCTCTTGAGCCCAGTACTCCATTCTGTTAGACGAATGCAGCTGCCTTCATCCCAACACAAAACATGGAGACATTTGGAAGTTATCTATTATTATATTCATATAAAACATTATCTATGCTTCCTACTTTAATCTTTTCATTATCATTATTGTTATTAATCAAGGTTCCTCTGGAATTCTTTTGTTATTATAAACAAACATTTACGTATCAAGGCAGGCTCTCCTGAAGGTAAATCAGAATGTTAGTGATAATACTGTAATACCACAAGCCAAGGATTTTGTTTGTTTGTATCCCTCCTTATGCCTCGAAAACAGCAGTCGATGTGCTGTAGAACTTAGCCCTACGTACAGCCCTTACAAACTGAGGCAGAGTTTCTATTTTTGATTAGTTTCTCCTCTTCATGTGAACAGCCCCCCCTTCCTCCCCTCCCTTTATTAGATGGTTAATACAATAAGTAGGTCCCATCTAAATACTCTTTTAAGATAAAAGCACTGCTCGATGTTTTGTACAGCAGTATCATAACAAAGTGCAGCAGCAAGCAACAGTCTCGAGGAATTCTTTCAGTGCACTAAACACCGCTCCTCTCAGAGCTGGAGCCATGACATGCTGTCAAGAATGCGTGTTCTGTTCCTACAACAGGCTTCAAAATTTAATTTTCTACGAAATGTGTGGTGCCTCCTGGAACGTCAGCGATTTTAGCTGCATGTGCTCTGTTATGACAGCAGTGATGGTGGTGGTGCACGCTCAGCGCAGGGATTAGATATGGGTCAAATGTTGAACCATCTGGATTTACCATGAAGTAACCCTTATTTTTGATACCTCTCTTTAGGCTCACTGCAAAGCGATTCCCCCTTCTTTCAAAAGTTTCTCCTTTCTTTTCTTGGCTGGTGTGTGCGGAGCTGCACTACTCCTACCACCCTGTGGCAATTCCATGCCATGACATACGTGCGGTGCAGCCCGGCTGCGGGCAGGCTGGGAAAGAACATTGTACACAATTGTTTGTTTCCTTGGCTTTAATTCCAGGGGCAACGAAATTGTTTTGTTGGTTTGATGCATGTAAGGTGCAGAGTGACGAGTAGCTTCTTTGAAAGAGATTGCTGCTGCTAAACAGCTTTTGGGTGTATAACTCAAACTGTGTTAAAATACCCCTTAAAAGCTGCAACGAGTAGCCTCTAGTTTTGTACCTGAACTGTTAATGCATTGCAGGGATAGAGGACCTTACGGACAGCAAGTAGGCAGTACATGAGACACATATATCTGCTTCACTTAACATGTCAGGAGACGACGGGTACAAAAAGTTAAGTTATCTTGATCAAAAAAGAAAGGCTAACACAATTAAAATTTTCTCGCTGCATGCACATTTCCCAAATTCCCTGCATTTTATATGGAGCAGATGGCGTTCAAGCAAATCAAGAAGCTGAAGCTGGAGGAAAAAAAAAAAAAAAACAACAAAAAAACCCACACCAATGGAGAAACTCATATATTTCTTCAAACGATAAGATGAACTGCAGATGTTTGTTGAGGAGTACTGCTGACGGAGACGACCTAAGCAGCAGAGGCTTAAAAAGAGGAGTCCATTTGCGTTTAGCACTGGCCAACCACATTAGCTGTCACCGCATGATTTATTAAGGCCACTCGCTAGATTTTACGTCGACAGAGAAATCGTGATTAAAGAACTCTAACCTGTGTTAATAGGGAACATAGCAAAATAATAGCTGCGCTGTGCTCTGCACCCTGCTTGCAGGTTTAGCTCTTGTGGACAGACAGAGATATTTAAGCAGCATAACTCACTTCCATCAATCTTTCAAAGTTTTGACCAAAATGCCTTCATGCTTCTTCATTCTGTCCACATGGTTCTCGGTAGTGCTGCTAAAATACTGTGCTTATCTGACACCTGCAGTCAAATTAATCCCTGGTTAAGCATGACAAAGTCACTGAAAGGAAAACAGTTGTCTGCTTAAGAACTTGTGAATCTAACACAAAACTAGCTGCTTGATAAGTGGTTAAAAACCATTACTGAGCATTTAAAGAATAATTTCAAGATTATACTTGATAACGTTTACAAAACCTACAATTAACTCGGTGTTTTACTGGGGGAAAGTCGCAACCTGATGTGTCAGTGTTTCAGAAAATCACATCTTCTCAGAACTTGTTGTAACTTGGCGGTAAATATTTACTCTAGACGGCAGCTTAGTATACAAAGTTACAGCCCAAAAGCAAATATTTCATACTGAGTTTCAAATATATGGATTTTCCCATTTGTGAATGATTCAGGCAGCCTTTCCCCTCCCTTAGAACAGCTAACTCAATCTATAAACATAAATATACCATTTCAGAGGAGCAAGGATGCAAATTACACATCAGTGCAGTAGTCCTCAGGGAGTTTATTACGGGGTAATTGGACCAAACAAGGGCCAACTTCTGGCCTGATTTACAGTCTCAGCATGCCTATTGACATCAGTGGAGTACACGAAGTCTAAGACAAGGAAGAATTTGGCTTTAAGGGGTTGGAAAGAGTTTTAAATTATTCCAGCTCAGCCTCCCTGAGCGAACTTCTGCTCTGAAGGGGCACCATTATAAACACAACTCACAGGCAGCTTGACTCGCTGCCTTCAGAGGGGTGTAACTCCAGTGCTTACTCATCAGTCCTGAATTTGGCTCCTATAAACAATTATAGCTCTCTGCAGTTATTGAGTAACATCACTGTGTGGTTTTCTTATGTAATTCTTTGGGCTTGTTGCAATGCAAAGCTCCAGGCTGGAGGCCAAGACGCACAGGGTACGAACGGCTTCAGAAATAACCACCATTCAGGTTTGTTTGCTGTGAGGAGCTCGAGACGGAAACCATTAACTTAAGAAAGATGAAATAAGTAACAACCTCATGTGCAGCTTAGTTTCTATAAATCCTGCCTGAGATTACTCCAGTTTCCATGCAGTTAGGAAGAGAGTACAGGGGCAGGTTGATATAGATATTGTGTTGGGATCTTCCCTGTGTTGCATGTGCTGCCATCAGACAAATGGTGCACTTCTTGGAGTGCATCTCAGATGTCATAAGACACACATAGGAATGAAAGGCCAAGGCTGCAGTTGTCAGAGGGCTGTGGCTGGTGCTGGGGTTAGCGTATTGTGGCCAGGACTGAAGGCATGGGAGCAGCAGGCGAAGCCCCTACTCTGATGCCTGCAGGTGGCTTTTGGTCCATCAGGGAATATCCTTTTGGGTTCAGCTCACTTGGAAATGACCCCAAGTGACTCCTTCATGTCCATGGCAAACTGCTGGGAAACCTTTGTGCATGAGTCCATTGTACATTGTCCACATATGTATTACATATGTACAATACATCTGTATGTATTGTCCGTTGCCAGTTGTCCATGCATTTCAGATCACTATTTTTGTGGTCCCAGAATGTGTAAGAGATGCTGAAGTGCAACACGACTCAAAGCTGATATAAAGTAATCAAGCGCATTAGGTCTATCTTTCTTTTGAATTAATGCATAGGTCAATGCCTATGAAATCACAGAGATAATTGTTCTCATTTAGTGGTGTACTTTAATTGCCAGTGGTATTTCTTCAGACCTCTTTCAGTAGCTACTCCCAGCTGTTGTGTGCTACTGTGATTTTCACTGAGTTTGTTGTGGAAACAGAAGCTGACATTTGAGTCTGAGTCAGATTTAGGTTCTGGCAGATACAGTGCTTATGAAGGTACCAATGACTCAGTCTTCAGCAGCTCTTGGGATGTGCCATCAGAAAGGTGAGATGTTTACAGCGTAGTTATGGATATTGTTAAACACAGGACATATTTGCATGCATAGCTTAGGAACTCCTGAAGGATGCCTGGCTGTACCCCACAGACAGGCTGTTTCCATCAGTCAGTAGCAATTACATGAAAGCTGGTGTCTGTGCTCAGCTTCTGTAGCTGCTCAGTGGCAGCAGTGGAACCGCTGTGGACTGGCTGGAGAGGAGCTTTTAATGGACTCTGTTGTATAATGGGATCACCTGACTTGTTTTTGGATAAATTTGACATAAAGTTAAAAGCCAAGACTCGTCCAAGAAAATGATCCACACCAGAGGACTGGAATTGTTGTTGCTTGCTTCTCTGTTTGCCTACCAGGAAATTTTCCTCCACCGTAACATGTCCATCTGTGGGTTCCTCTTTATGCCTCTCCTTGAACCTCTTTCAGGGCAAAGGATTTCTTTTTGATAAGTGTTTGCACAGGACCTGAGAGCATGGGACACCGATCCAGTCCAAGGATAGTGCTCATTCTCCCAAGGCGACTCAAGACATTGCAAGGGGATACAGCAACACCAGAGAGGTATCAAAACTCACCTCCCAGAAATGCAAAATATACAAAAGAAATGACTTAGGTACAACCGCAGCTCTGAGTACCCTATCCTCTCTCTTACTTTTTTTGCTGGTTACCGTGATGCCAAGTTGTTTTTTTGCCTGACTTTACAAACTCTTGTAATCTTTGGCAGTGCCATTTCTTTGACTAGTCACTGTATTAGATAGATTCCTTGCTTGCATGTTGTGTGTCATTAAATCATTTATTAAGAAAAGTCATAAATAGAAGTTAAATATGTATTATGCTATCTCAACAAGCTGCACTTTCATTCCCTGTAAGTATTCATGTAATACACAGTGCTGTAAAACTATTGTTGGTTATGCTTGTGTTTTTCCTGAGCTTGCTAAAATGCACTATGGAAATAAACCATTTCTCCTAGCGTTAATGATTGGTTAATTAAAGAAAACTTTCTAGTTAACATTTGGTAACAATGTAATAAGTAACTTTCAATTACATTTTTCTGTGTATGGAGAAAATGTATAATGAATAAATCAGTGAAGGCTGCATAATGGAAACATATTAGAGGGGTGAATATATTCTTGAAACTCAAATTTCTATAGCACTTTAGTATTATCTTCTATCAGAAGAGAACGTATGATTACCAATTTTATCTTATCTTAGACTTATTATTAAAGAGTAGTAAAGGAAACTTTATTCCAGAAGCTATAATGTGATTTTTGATTAATAGTGGGATTTTTATGTAACAAGAATATTTCTCCTAGGCAAAGTATGCACATGTAGCTTTGCCTGAACTGACTTGTTTCTGGCAGGCTTTTCCCTGACAGAAGTTTTGCTTCTCCTTAAGCATATGTATTTGTCTGCATGTAGAGATGATTTAAGTGTACAAGTTCTAAAACATTCTGAATCTGTGCTACCTGAAAGGACTCACACCTTTACTTCGTATTTTCACCTATTTAACAAGACTCACTAAACAATAACCACCTTCTACTTTATCTTATGAAATGTCAGAGTTGCAAAGAGAAACGTTACAAGCCTGAACAAAATTAATCATCACCTGAAGTATTTGAAGGGGGTCTCATTTGCCTGTACATGCTCCAGAGGCTGCTACTGGGAGCCATGTGCATCATGGTGGGTGTTCAAAAGACCATATAAAACGCTGCAATGTGGCCATGCAGCCCCACTTGGCTCCCCTCAGCTGCAGGAAGGAGGTGGCTCTGAGTGTGGCAGAAATGGGAGTTTTGCTCAGTGTGATGAGCTCTGCATTTCACTTTTCTTTGCAAAGAAGGCTCGTGCTTGACCTGAGTGCATCCTGGGCTCTTCACAGCTCAGGACCTCTGGTTAGAAAGGATGAAGCCTAAGTCAACATGTTCACTCTGCTGTGCTGGCCCTCAAGGTAATGAGAAACAAATCTCCTACAGACCCATTCCAATATGTGACTTGATGCTCCAGCAATTTGGCCATCCTTTTACTTTTCTTCTAAGAAAGAGGCTGTTTCCATTCCTGGCTTCGACTGCTCTTAATGCATTCAATTTTATTTTTAGTCAGAGTTAAGGGAGTCATTGTGGATTTCTGTGAAAGGACCAAGTTAACTAAATTTGGCCTGGCTTCCCCTGCAAACCCACCTTTTTCTTTTTCTTAAACACTGTAGCTGTTTTGGTTTTATTCCTTTTGTTAGTGCACAAGCAGGACCATTCATCCTGTTTTTATTTATTCTGGTATGTCTCATAGACCAACCAGATTTGTTTACTTTCTGGATTCTCCATAATTCTCCTTCAGGTTTCCCAGAGAGGCAGTGGAAGCCCTGTTCCTGGGGACAATCAAGAGCAGGCTGGATGGAGCTCTGAGCACCTGCTGGAGGTATGGATGTCCTTCACTTCAGGGTGATTGGACCAGATGGCTTTTCAGGGTCCCTTGCAACTATAAGGAGTCTATGATTCTATGATTAATTCCAAAAATACTACAGGTTACTTTGATTTCTCTTTCAGTATATTTTGTTTCCACATGTCCCTGCTTTCATATCATAAATGAATGTCTATATATTTATATACATGTATTCATATGTGTATTATGTAATATGTAAAGATACTTAGGTATTTAGATGATAACTCTGGACTGTCTCATTTCTAATCAGCACTCTAATAAACTGGGACTGCTTGGAATGCTATTCTTTCCTATATATTTTTTTCAGTCTTCATTGCCAATATCGTGTTCATCAGTTGCTGAGAATGCATAAGGTCCTAATGCTGCTATTTACACTTTACTAAATATAGGGTTTGATTCAAGATTCAAATTCTACATAGGTCAGTGGATATTCTACCACTGAAAACAAGTGTTTGTGTCAGATGAGACATACATGTGATGTCTGGTACTCTTTCTTTTGATTAAAACGGGTGTTTTTACTCATCACTTCAAATATAAATAAGTTGGCTTTGAAGTGATCTTTTTACACTGTCTTAATGGCTTAAGATTTGTTTCCATCCTTAAAAATAAAAGCAGATAGCCACAGTCATGTTCACACTTTTCACTCCATAAAACCCTGGCAGAGTCAAATACGCTCTGTCCACACAGCCAAATGGTGTTCTCTGCCAAACTGTATGGAAGTAATATCATTTCAGGTTGTACCAAAATTGGCTGAGCAATCACAGCCAGCAGTTCTTGGACATTAATGTTATTGCATACAAAACTTATGGTGATTCACTAGCTCTCCTGCGGCAGTCTCTGAAGTATCTTTAAATATGGAAAACATATGAAACACCTTCCTAAGGTGAAACACCTTACAGCCCGAGGATCCACTGCTGCCATTTGGAAGCCACCAGCAATGCACAGCACCTATCAAACCTGGAAAGTGACCTCTGCCATTTAGGTTTCCAGCAACACTGTGAACACAGTGCAGATCCTCATGCACCTCTTCAGAAAATAGAAAGAAAATTGGTTCCCTCAGTCAGCACAAGAAAGATGACAGCATAATTTGAGATGCCTGTTATCTCACATGGAATACACAGAATCATCTTCAGCTTCTCCATGACCAATCTCTAAACAAATACAAACAAAAACCAGTAGCAGGTCATAGCCACTGTAATTTATCCCCTTCCTTCCATTGAAGGCATGTAGAGTCCTCTATTTGTAAATTTCGTTTTAAAACAGACAGCCTCTGTAGATCTGGCATCTTGTTTTCAAGAGTGGCTGCAGGGAAACCAAGGCTGATGGTAGCCACAGGAACAAAAGGCTAAAATAGAATGGAAGATGATGTCTTCAGTTACTCTGCAGGTGTCTGCAAATAAATTCACTCATTTTCTGTTTAACATCTCACCAAGGGCTTTCCAGCATGCCTCCCAGATCCCTGTTGTTTCCTCTGTCCTCCTTTCCCTTTCCTGATGCATGTTGCCCACCCGTTTGTCCCAGGCTGGTGTCCCTGCCCTTCATGCACTGGAAAGCTGAGCAATATCCAGGTGGCACTGGTGCCCCCTACGATAAATTAGCCTTAAAAACAACTGAATTAATGACAGAATTGCTGACTTGTAGCTCGAGAGGAAGGGATGCCGAGTGGGGTCTTCTTGTTCAAAGACCCTGTACAGTGGTTTGTGAGCAGAAAGAAAAGGATTTAGACAGAAATAACAAATGCTTCTGAGTGTCACTGCTCGGCTGGTGGCTCAGAACCAGAGTGCCCTAGCCCTCCTACAGTTGCACAGGAAGTTTTTGCCAAATGAACATTTGCCTTCAAGCAGATGAGAACCAGTGACCCCCTGGACCTTTTCAATATTTTGTCATGCTGCCCTTAGCTTCATTAAAGTTCACATTTTCAACAGTTTATGGAGTAGATAAAAAGCAGTTCCTTATGCTCCATTTTGAGGCATCGTTACAGTGAATCAATGACCCTGGTAATGATGGGCCTGGTCTAAAAAGCTGATACATCTGATGAATTAAAGTTGAAAGAGCTCCTGATAGACTGAGCAAAATGCAAATTCTCGAAGAATCCTCACCTGAAAGAGCTAGTAAGTAAAGTTTCTTTTTAGAAAATGATGTTGACACTTTTCTCCTCTTCCTTTCCATCCTTACCCCAACATAATCCACATTTCACCAGGAATTTTTGTTTATGCCCCCTTTAATGTCAGCTGTTGTGCTCACAGACAAAGCTCATCAGCAATGTAACACAAGTGTAAAAATCTTTGCAAAAATTCGGATTTTCATGACTCGTTGGGAAAAAAAAAATTGTGTCCAGTTTGAAAAATGAAAATGTTTTTAATGTGGTTAGAAAATAAAAGCCCAAGCAATGTGCAGCCTGTAGTTCAGACCTGTGCCTGTTTCCTGCATTCATGGTACCTTGCACACCTGTGGGATGATGAAAAAAGTACAATTGCAAGCAGTCAGAACATGGGATTTCAAAATAAAGTATGAAGGCATAGATGTGAAAACAGACCAAAAAGTCTGTGAGCTGTTACACTTGGTGTGATCCTTCTCTGGCTTACAACTGATGTAAGTCTGATACGGACCTGATGTGCTGTAGATTCAATCCCTATTGGAATCAATGGAGCTAGGCAGGAACAAAACATGAGGCAAAGGAGTGGAAAATTAAGATGATTATCTTAGAGTTATGAAAAAACCATTTATTTGCAGAATTGACATACTTTGTGGTTTCTGTTGCTTGACTCTCCAAACATTCCCTTATGCTGAAAATGCACTTGAAAACAAATACTTGCAATTAATTGTGATGACTGTTTATTTTGGAGCTGTTCTTGTATAGTTTTGGAAGAAGAAGGCCGTTTGCTGCCAGGCAAGAGGGAATATTTGTTTTACTTCTTTATAATTTGCAGCCAGGTCACCAGCTGATGCATGAAGTTACAGGAATAGCTGCTATTTCTTTTTCCTTGTGCGAATGCACCAGGCATTTTCTAGCCCTGAATTACTCATTATTTTTTTCCACTCTCTAGACTTCGGCATCTGTTGCTGTCAGATAATTTGTAGCACAGCCCACTTGACCCTTAGTTCATAGGTCATCAGAATCTATATGAAGGGGGTTATTCTCCACTATTGTCGGGCAAGGGATTTACATCCTAACTCCTATTAATGCTTGTAAATCTCTCATGCATCAATGACGAAAGGCTCCTAAATTAGAATCATATTTGCTTATGAATACTACTGGTGTACTGACACAATCCAAGCAGGTGTGGAAGAGGAATATCTCAAGAATATGAAGCTGCATGAGGAGTCTAACAGGAATCCAACCCTGCAACCTTACAGGAGTGCAATTCGAGAAATATCTAGCAATATATTATTAATTATTCTGAGAAAAATGAACAGATTTTAGAGGTATCCTCAAGGTAACCAAGTGTTACACCGCAGAAGCAGTTGACTGACCAGCTATGTGCTAATGGAGGGAACGGCACTGAGTATTGGACTGGCTGATGTCAGGCAGAGGGCTTCTGAGCGTAACTCAGCATCGCAGGCAGTGCAGCAGTTCACAACACAGGTGGAGTAGGAGGCCTTATTGTCTGGAAATAACTGAAGAAAGCTCTGCCTTGAGTAGAAGAAGCTACAGAAACAACTGCTTAGGACTATTTAGTGGAAGTATGGGCACATCCTTCTCAGATACCTGCTAATGAAAGCAATTTTATTCCTCTAAGCAAGCAAACTAATTTATTTCACCTTCATTTACATGAAATAAGATGTAACTGTATATCAAACATATTAAGTGCTGTTGTTAAAGTTATTTCTTCAGAGGTGAATGAATTCTATAACAAATCCTTTATACGCTGTCTTTGTTTAGTTATCATTAAAACAAAACTTGTCTTGCCTCCTTAGAGTCTGCGCTGAGGAAAGAGTTCAAGATTTGGCTGACAGAGACATTCTAAATGCAGAGAAGTTCTTGGTAGTCCCAGAAATAACTGAACTCAACTTGTAACAAGCCAGAACTCAACCTCGAGTTTAAATCTTCACCAGTTCTTCAGATAATTATAAACATTCGTATTCAGGTTTTTTTTAAATGCCAGTCAAAGACAGTACAATCAGTTAACCTGCAATAAAAACAGAGCACACAAATAAATTCAACCTTTTCCATGATAAAAATTAAGATATCACCTGACTACACACATCAGAAGAGAACTCACAATTTTATCTCAAGCTTTATCTTGTCAGGATTATGTACTGCTTTTTTCATCCTGAAAGAGCACACCTGCACATACTCTACATTTCCTAGATGGAATATAAAGTATATTCTTCTCAGATTACTAAATTAAGGCACCAAGGGCCTGAACAAGCAGTCCTGACCCATGCTAGTAGTCTTTTTGACCTACATTAGTTAGGTTTGCTGGATCAAACTGTTATACATCACTGCATTCATTGCTACCAAGGTTGCAAGATGAGAAATGGAACAAGTGCTCTTTCCGAGAAGCATTAGAATATTATTTTAAAAGATGTTCCACTTTTGCTTTTTTTTTTTTAAAATTTTTTTTTTGCCTGCGGTGGATAAGCTGAAGTATTATGTAAGAAATTTGTTTTTAAATTATTATTCATTTATTTCTTAGAGATTCACAGATATTTTCAGAGAAATATTTGGAGAGTTTGTCCCTTTACATACGACTTACCTATTTCAGTTTAGGTGCTGTTTTTCTAACTATTTTAGAGAAAAAGAGAAGATTTACCTATCAACTTGAGTAACAAAGGCTGGACCTGTTGGGGATGCCTTGTCTTATTCTTTATGTATGATGAATAATATGGCACCTACATAGGGATCTAAATACATATTTATAACATATTCTGTATCATGGGATGCCTGATTTGGCCAATACAGGCATAGATAAACAAATAATGTTTAGATATGATTCTGTGATTCTGTGATTCTGTGAAATAATGGATTTCAGCACCTATAAAATAAGTGCTGTATAAGATGTATACACAAGTTTAAGGATATGTCCATTTTTTATAATTATAATCCATCCTTTAATCTCCAGGTTAAATATTAGACCAAATCAATCTTTAGTAGGAAATAATAGAAAAACAAGGAAATGTAACTTAAGCACAATTCAATTAGATGCAAGGGAATTGAGAACCTCAATTCTTAATGAAATTAATGATCTTTCATAATCACAAATGGCCAGACCTTAATTTTACTTGCTATTTAAAAGATGACACCAAGAGTAAAGTCATGTCCCATAAACCATTACGTGTCTCTGGGATTCAGAAAAGACTGTCCCTTCCTGGGTTAGTAAGAGAGTGTCTTGACACACCTTTAATGCTTCCAATACCAAGACAGCTCAATTATGACTAAAAGGTTTTGATTAAAAGGTAAGTGGAGCATCCCAAAGCCAAATGAGATCAAGCAAAGGATACTCATTAGCTTAGTTGGAATGAAGCAACAACCTAGAAGTCTTATCAAAAGGCACTGTCATGTGCGACCACTTTGCATTTCTTCTATCTTAGTTCAAAGTAAAGTAACGGGGGTTTTAGATTCTCTTAGAGAAATACTGAGAAAATTTTCCCTACCCTGACAAAATCTACAGGATTGTTGCAACCTCATAACTTTTTTAGTTTTAACCACACAAATAATAGCTTATTTTCCTCCTTGCTGAAACTAAATTTTAGGAATTTGATTTCAACTATCTAGCTTGCTTAGGGGTTTATCAGAAAGAGTCTGAAATAATAAATTGCAGTAATCTGTTTTAGGTGTCTTCAAACTAGATATCGCTCCAGCAACATCAAACAGAGTTGGCATTGGCTTGAAAAGAAAAATTCTCCCAGGGATAAAAGAAGACAACCTTCCACTATCTGGTTATAATCTATGAATGATATTCAGATGTGAAAGTCACCCCAAACTTTTAATTATTGAACTTGAGAGGGTAAAGATTCTTGTGCAATATAGGATTGCACAAAATGAAGAGGCCAAATGTCCTGGGATGCTGATCTGACCCGAATAGCTGCAGGCTGACTTGTGGCATTGACTTCCAAGATTGTATGAAAGACATAAAATGAAAAAATGAATGAATCAATATTAAAAATGGCAGTGGATCAGAGGCTGAACAATAGCAATATTCAGAGACAACCTTTACCCTATTTTGTGAACCCTGTAAGATTACCAAACTGAGGAATAATAACTACTTCTTCATATCCCCTCATTATACCTATCTTCCAAATAGTTCTTGACAGTAGCATCATTTCTCCAAACTTCTAGAAAAGGAAAAATTGTATATACTGAAAGACATTTGCTCCTTCCATGTGACCCTCACATTATAACCAGATGGTAAATTGCTGCATTTTTCTCTTAAAGGCCTGGGCAGATGTAGCCCATACTAACTTAATCTGAGGCTGATGAATTGGTGTGTATTTGAGACAAGATTAGATTATTGCAGTATATTACTTTAAAGTTTTTCTGACAGTGTCTTGTGTTACCTGGTATTAAACTATGAATCACCTCTGCGTTCATACCACGGGCCAGATTCTCCCCTGGCATAAAATGATACAACTCCATTGATGTCCATGGAGCTGCCCTTGCCAGTGCCAGATAAGGATCTGGCCCTTATCACACACTATTGAAACGTCAGTTTTTTGGAGCAATTCACCAGCTTGATCAACCTCACCAGTCCTGGTTAGTCATACCCTGGGGGTAGCTGTGATAATCTCCATTCAATCTGTACTTCTGGAATGGAATTGTTTGGAAATAATGCTTTCAGCTGCACACCTTGAATTTGGGAAGTTTGCCAAGAAGCTTCTTGCTCTGTTTTGAAATAAAGACTCACATCTCTACTGAGATTTTGGCTCTATTCCCTATTGCAGAATTTTCAGTAAGTTATTAGGTGCATCATTACCCCATTTCATTTCCTGGCTGATCTGACTACCATCCCGGTGCCTGCATGCTGAAACCAACAAGATCCTTTACTCAAACTTAAGAAAAAGAGCACGATACAAATCCTGCACAACTCCTCTCAAAGTTTCCTAGTAAACTTACTCAGATTCCCAAGAGAAAATAACGGAAGACATCTAAAGTGTTTGATCATCGAGCCTTTCATGTCGCTGGTGGGGATGCTGAAGTGGAGCAGTTGGGAGCAACAGGGGGCCTAAATTTTCATTCCTGCGATCTTGTCTATGGATTTTTTTTGTCTGTCTTCATACCTGAAGGAAAATAATCATTTGTGGAGGACTTAGAGATACCCTTTTTATTTTCTTTTGGAGCATATAGCTTGTTGCAGTTAATGAACAGTAGACTGCACTGGCATCTTTTTGTAGATTCCTTGCGTCTGTGTTTCTCAAGCAGAGGGAAGACTTTGAAGCTGTGAAATAGCAATTTGTGGGTCACACAGTTTTCTGTGGGTCTCTCTGGTTCTTCTGTAATATCCCAGAGCAGCATATCATGCTGATTCATTTTTCTGCATTCTCTGTGTTCAGCATCATAGAGTGCTGTCTTAGGATCACAAGCAAGAGAAAATATAAACACACTGTCAGTTTTCCCTGAATACTGCACAGTGCTCCTCCTTTGATCTTAAGTAGCTGGCTAAAAACTGAGATTTTGTAAAGAGAAGTTAAAACTGGGAGCTTTGGGACTGTTTTTGTTGTTTGTTTGTTTGTTTTTTTAATACAAATTTGCGTATTTTTGAAGGCTTGTAAAGTCTAGCTTTCCTGAATGCAAGAAATCAAGCAGTATTAGCTTCCCTAGCCCACACTTCCAGCACAGGCAAGTCATCTCAATCCCTCTTTCCAGACTTCGTGTTTGCCTTCTGCTCCTCTGTACACCATCTGCATCCCTCTCCAATCTATGGAACCTTAATATCTGCACAGCTCAGATTCCTGACTGACCAGACATTTGCCTTTGCTTTTTGTGCAATGACATGTTTCTTGGGTTTGATTTGGAGACTGCTATAGTTTCATAAGTGAGTTTAACTGCTTCTTTACGGCCATCTGAAATGAAGGACAGCTGTTACACCTCAGGCTTCAATAATGTTTTGTCTCGCCAACAACAACTTCTTCATCACCTCATTGAACCAGTACTGGTCCTAAACACTTTCTCTGTTGGCTTGTTCTCTGGACACTAATATGCTTCTGAATCTGCTGTTTTCCTCTCCTCCAGCTGCTCTGGTATTTCCTTCATCTCAACAGACACAGAAGTGCTCCTGAACAATGTCAGTGAAATCCCCTCCAGTGCTTTGAGTTGTAAAATGCGTGTGTTTGGGATGGAGATTGCTGTTGTTTCAGCTGTTTTGTTCCATAAAGGAGCTTTGCTGCTACTCATATTGACTATTTTAAGCACAGGAAAATTATTACTTCTGTCCAAGAAATTTACTTGAATTTGTTCTGGTGTCTTTGCACATACAACATAAATGATTGACAGTTGGACTAGATGATCTTAGTTGTCTTTTCCAACCTTAACAGTTCTCTAATTCTACGGCTGCTGGGTTCTGAATAAGTGATTCCACCAACCTGCCCCATGTGATACCGTGTTTTCTCCAAAGTTATTCTTATCAGGAATAGTCTTTGGTTGAGTACTTCTAAAACAAAAGAAAGCAAAATGAGCACTCATCAGAAATCATGAGTGTTCAGTTCATCTGGCTGTACATCTGAAATGCATCTTGTTTTTAAGTGATGCAGAAGTACAGGAAAAGAGGTTAGCTTCCTTGCTCTGACTTTATGGAGCACTATAGGAGAATGCATCAGAGAAAGCAGAGACAAAGGGCAGAAAGATAAGAAGTAGGGGAAGTGATGGTAAAATTCCAACCCTGACAAGTCTTTTATTGGGAATTGCACTGGTTACAAAAGGAAATGTAGGGTGTTTCCTTTTCTTACAAATATTCGAAATGGTTAATTGGACACTTCTGGTGTCCCTTTAGTTGGTTGAAAGAGATGTGGTGGCAGATGTGACAATGTGGTCTTTAACAGATGGCAAGGATTCCAACAAAAGCCCTTGCAAAGACCCTGCAGACCTCGTGTGACTGCTAGAAGAGACCTGTCAAGGTCCTAAGATGACCCTTTAGGTCTCCTTGTGATTCTGGAGATTTTAGCATTTACCAAAGACTCATCTGTGGTAAATCAGCTGGGAATCCTCACACTGACCTCACTGAAAACTGGACGTGATCCTAACAGAGATGCCCAGGCAGTGGAATATACAGAATACAGGATATTCCCCCTGTAGCTTACAAACGGATTTGGACTTGATGTTCATAGATGAAATGGCACTGTACAATCAATGTATGTCTATATGTACATTATAATATGTACCATGCACCTATAAAAGATTAACTTGAAAATTAAAAAAAAAAAATACAACAAACAACCAAAAGCACACACCAAGTGCAAATGACCTTCTGTTACCTATGAATATTCATCTTTGAATGGAATGATGTCAACGCTTCCAACTATTTAAACAATAATAATTTGGACTTCCGGAAGGCTTAGAGGACTTCATCAGGGTTATTTTAAGCTCTTCGCAGGCATTAATTAAAACTGTGAGAAACTCTGTGCTCTTGGTATTACTTACACCTATTTAACACTAGCTCACATGCCATATCTAAGGTCAAGCAGCAAAGCAGTAACAAAATCAGCAGCAGAACTGTAATACCAGTACTCTTGAGACCTGCCTGAACTCTTGGATATTATCTCCTACCAGACTATACTATCAGTTACAGAATATAGCTTTTGATCTCTCCGAGAACAATCTAGCTTCAGTAGCTATTATTATCATTGCTATAAGCCTGTGTGAACTTCAGCAAATGGTTTTAAGAACAGATAAATCCGAACTGAAGAAAAAAACCCAAACCTGTGAAAATGCTATCAACAGGCAATTTTGTTAAATCTGGTTTCACTTTATTTGGGTTATATAGTTCATTTCATAAAAACCTTATCATAAAGATCTAAATCTGTGAAGAATGACATTAAGCAATTCTTTATTACCACTGCTGGTCCATTAAAATAAATTACATCTATCCCTTCCCCTATTATTTCAGGGAATGCAAAGACTTTGATGTATTTTGGTGTAATTGCTTTGGTAGCAAAGGTTTATTCTCTAATTGCTGTTGTGTAAATGAGATATTTAAGGAGCAATCAGTGCATCAGCCCATCGTCATACTACATAAGCAATACAAAGTCTGCACATTTTGTAACATATGAACTTTTTAACAATTTTATTGGCACTTTTTTGGATAAAGACAGCTGTCAGATTGAAGCTGCTTTCACCAAACACCATAAGGCGGTCCCTGACTTCCTAGTTTATTAACAATGGTGATTCATTACAGTGACAAGTGAGACAAACAAATCACTTAGAGATTATGATGAGGTAATTCTACTTCTTGGAGCCTCTGTAATGAATCACTGTTTTCCCTCCCTCCCTTGACCCAATTTCAAAATCTTTTACCTGTATAAAATATTGTGGTGAGAATTGTGTCTAATTATCTCCTAAATTTTTCTTTTAATTGCTAGAAGGATGCCCATTCTTGAATGAGGAAGGTACCCATGATGTAATAGTGTTAGAGAGTCCTTGAAATCTAGATTAATTATTAGTTGTGTGGACTTCTGAGAGTTTTTGATGTATTCATTTGCATTCACAAAGATGGCTTTTTAATTAAAGAGAGTTTTTGAACTTATACAAATCAGCCTTTTGCGAACGTCCCTAGAAACGTGAAAAGTGTTAAAAGTGAGAAGAGCTGCAGTGTTTCTGAAACACTGCCACTGTTACCAGCACTGAATAACCAATAACACTTGAAATATTAGACGTCATGCTAGCAGCTCTAGCTGATCTCTGATATAAAGAAGAATTATTAAAGCTTGTATTTGTGTACTAGGAGTGCCTGGTTTACTAATTCTATAGAAATGCATCTGTAGAAAAGAGGGATATGAGTAAGTCTGATTTTCATTTGAGCTTTCACTCTGGCATATGTTTCTATCTTTACTTGCATGTGTGATTTTTCCTCTTTCTAAACTAAAGCCTCTTTCCTAATGACTCCAGTTTTAAATGCTTCCTCCCCATAGCTCCTGTGATCTCTTGTTGCCACCCGAGACTTCTGTCTCCATGTTTGTGTCACAGATTTATAAATGGCACTGTACTTTCCGTGTTGCCTCCATTCTGTTTCTTAATGCAGCCTAACATCTACTTTACAGTTTAGATTGCTACTGCACACTGAGTTTGAGCAGATATCTACACTGAACTGTCCACACTGATGCCTAAATAGTCTCCCTCAGAAGTTTACAACAAATTCAGTTCCCAGAGGCATGTGCAAATGATGTCATTTCTAAAGTAGATCATTTTGTAAATAATTGGATTTTCATCTGCCAGAATGCTGTCTGATTTCCTCATTTTGTGAGATCCATCCAGAGCCACTCATACTCCCAGCAGTGCTGGCCTCCCATTTCCATTTTCAGCATGTGAGAAGCACAAGCCCTTCTCCACACCCACAGTCCTGTTCCAGCCATGAGATGGTCCTTTAAACCACCTCTGTATTCCCATTTCCTTCACTGATCTTAGTTACGTGTAACTGATACCTTGACTAACAGGTGTCCTTAACTGTGACTTTTGAGGAACTCCAGGATCTCTTTAAAACATACATAAAAACAATCCATCAGTCTTCCTGCACCTCCTTATTTTTAAGTCTTTTCAGAAAGCTTAGCCAGAGAACAGTAAAATAATTTATTTTAAATCAGCAATACTCTTCTATCCATACAGCAGGATTGAACTGCACTTATTTACATTTATTTCCTCCTTTTCTTCAGGATAAACTAATTCAGGATGCTCAATGCTATCATGGTTGTTTTATTTATTTATTTATTTTCCGCTTGTTTAAATGAGACATAATAACAAAATATCTGGCCAAGTAGCATAGTCAACTTTGAGCATATCTACTTCATAATTCATTTTTGTAAGGCATTTACGGGTAAAATATGCAACCTACTATTTTACCTTATTTTCTATGCATGATGTATAATCTGAACTTTATGACTACATGTTATTCATCTTTTGGCCTGATGGCAAATGACCTCATGTACTACTCTGGTTGTCATACTTTTTCTATATTTCTTCATGTTTTCATTTTACAAACTTATTTTCTATTCTAAAGAACTCAGAAGTCTTATTTGAGCATCTGGTTACTTGTTTTTCCGTCTTTCTTGCAGTTCTCAGAGACAGCACCACATACTGCCACCATCCAGAATTCTTTCCTTCTTGGCCATACCTGGTATTGATTGAACTTTCAAATGAATAAACTTTTTGCTGGCCTGTTTGTTTCCTGGTAGATTTCCTGCTCTGTTATCATATTTGGAGGTGAATATGAACACTATCCACGATTCTGAGATAATTTCTTAAAATATAAATTTCTTAAAATATACTCTGAGATGAATTACTTTCCTAAATTTTCCCTTCTGTAGATTTCCAAGGAAATAAACACTTGAATGTCTTTCTTTCATTTTACCTGCGTACACATCCAGTTTTAAGCTCCAAAAAACCCAAGTTGTGTTTATTAGTACCATGATCCCAGTGCTAACTTCCTGCTTCATTTTGTTTGAAATAGAAGTAAGGATTCAGTAGTATAAAATGAAAGCAAGTTAATGACCACTGATGTCTTTGCTGTTCTCTCTCTCACTTCTCAGTAAAAGGAGGATATCAAACTGACATTTTTCCATGTAAGATTTTGCTTTATACAAAACGGGCTCAACTGGGAATATGAAGCAGTCTGCAATTTCCTTCAAAAGCACAGTTCTGTTCAGCACCCTTCTTTTGACATCTTTGTGTAAGTATTTCAGTGATGGGGCTGGGGCTGCTGAATGCAGCTGGGATTGAGGAGGTTGGCATGAAGTCCCCAGCCCTGGCTGCCCACTCTTCCTCTTCTCTGCCTCTGTCCCTCCATGGGAAGGTTCAGACTGTCTGCAGAAACCAAACCTTCCCCTTTGTTAGAAAGTATCTGCCCTCAGCCTCAGAAGACATTCTGCTTCCCCACAGAATTGTAGACATTTACCTGCCCTGACTTTAAATAGAGATTTTACCTATATGATTAGAGCCAGAGTTTGTGTTGAATCCAATTACTTGACCTAGCACCTTCGCTGCGTATAGAATTCATCTGGTTTTAACATTTCCTCAAATCTTTGGTTTAAATAAATCTTCCCCACATATTCATAGTCTTCCTTGAAGGCAGTCTGTTTTCATGTTCCTTAAAATGTAAACCATCCGTGCAATGTAAATGTGAACCTCCAGGCAATTCATTTTCTAATTTGTTTTCTCCTGCATTGGAAACTCAAGAACATGTACTTCATTTACATCTATTATTACTATATTATAGATATTGTTATTATTATTAACATTACTATTATTATTTACTCTGGGGGTGTTATGTTCCCTCAGGCAGATACATTGTAGATGGAAAGCAGATGTCCAATGAGTTGATGTCACGTAGATTTTTACACAGGACTGAAATCTTTTCCCCAAATTCACAACGTTACAGACAAACTTATGTGACCTTGTGTGACAAACTGGTTACTGGCCATGGCGAGGCTTAATAATGTCAAATATCACTTCGTGATTGGATAAGAAAACCTTTTCTTGCCACAGTTTTAAGTTCTCTAAATACAGAGTGAAATTGTAACAAATGAATAGGGAAGGGAAGAGGCTACAGTAAGATCAGAGAATAGAAAGGTACATTCGGAAGCCATTAACAGCCCAATGCTACTAAGCAAAGCTAGCTTTAAGGTAGTCCCTCCAGGGAGGATACTTCAAAGATACCCAGATAAAAAAAAAAAAAAGGCAATTTATTGGCTAAACAATCTTCTTAGAGGCCCCCAAATTTCCTACTCAGACCATTTGTTTTTCATTCCACTTAAATTTTAAAGTCACCTTTGCAATTGCTGAAGATCTTTAAGGAATTTTTTTTAGAAATTATACTAATTGGCCTATTTTTACTCCCCTCTCTTTGCCCTCAAAGACTATGAAGCTTGGTGCCTAAAAATAAGTCGGAGTGAGCTGAAGTCTGTGATCTCCAGATGGCTATCAGCAAGAGACTCCGCTTTACACCCGTGCTGCGTGCGGGTACCTGCGCTTCCCCACAGCAGCAAGTTTAACCATTGCAGCATCACTCTCAGAGAGCAGCAATACGGGAATGTAGGACATGAGCCAGCCCCTCACCATGGCTATTTCCTACCATCCTGAGAGACCGAGGGCTCCAAAGTCTCACATTAGCCCTTCTTGCTTTGATTTGGTTCAGATCTGCCGTGCAAAGTGGAATGTTTCAGCAGTCTGAAGAAGAACCAAACAAATCCCACTGCAAAGATCTCATTGCAAGCCAGGATCTGATAACAGCACTTAGCATCTAAGGACTACTGTTATTTTTTGTACTCTGGTAGAAATGAAAAGACACGCTCTGGAAATAAATAAATGCAGAATAATATAAATAAGAAATGCAGAAACTAGAAAGATAGATCCACTAGTGAAGAGATTGATACTATCCCAACAAGCTATCATTATTTTGTGTATTTTTGTCAGTAGTTTGTTTTTGTGCAGCATTGCCGAAAATACTGTGATCAGTACTTAATTCACTACTGAAGGAATATGGCAAATTACACCACATGACAAAGAAGGACTACCTCCATGTCCCCATGTTTGTGCACTGAGAGATACCCAAAGCATGTTCTGATGCTGAGTTAGCTGAGGGGCTCTGCCAGTCCCAGAATGTCCTCATCTCAGTGAGCACAGGAGCCTGTGCTGGGTTGATATTCTGCTTTCTCTAAGTGGCCTTGTACTGTGAAATGGAGGAGACAAAAGGTACAACCTCCAGCTGGGAAGGAGGTGAGGACCAAGTCATAGCCATTAAAAAAACATGTGGGCTTAATATTACATATGTTAATCTCACTAAATTTGTCTGTGTTTTATGGAGACTTTTTCATAGGGCCAATAAACAGAGTCAGGAGTGGAAAGCTCCCTGCATGAACATGTCCTTCATGGAATTGTTTGTTCGTTTGTACTTGTATGAACAGAAAATGGAGGAATGTGTTAATGGAAGTTTTAAAAATTATTATTTAGCACTACAGTTCTGACAAAACATACTAATAGGCTAAGATTGAATCATATGCTGAGGATATAAACAGAAACAAGTCAGGAACCAAGTCAAGGGGAAATGGTTTCAAATTAAAAGAGGAGAGATTTAGATTGCGTGTAAGGATGAAGTTTTTTGCAACAAGGGTGGTGAGGCACTGGCACAGTTGTGTAAAGTGGTGGGAGACATTTCAAGGTCAGAATGGATGCAGCTCTGAGCACCTGATAGAGCTGCAGGCATCCCCATTTACTGCAGAGGGGGTGGACTAGGTGACCTTTAAAGGTCTCTTCCAGCTGAAATGATTCTACAATGTTGGTACATTGTATACCTATTGTATACATAGAGAACCCTGAAGAAATCAGTATGTTTTTGAATCCAGTGTGGAGGATGGCATTGTCAGGGAAAGAAGCATTTAGCTGCTTCACCTATGTAACATAGCCCTGTTCCCATTTAAGCCTTCCCATATTTAGAGAGGAATGGGTTTTTAAATATTCAACCAGTTTGCTATCAAAGTGGGGATTTAACATAAGATGAACTAACTGTAGCAAAGGAGAGTTTCTGTCCACCAAGTGTTAAATCTGTGGTGGATGAAGTCCTGTTTATTTCCTAGGTATCACAGCTTCTCAGCTTATGCTGAACACTTTTCCTCTTCACTCGTCCTCATGTTTAATTTTTAGTCATTTGCAGTCTTACAGAGATCAAAGGCTTCAGTCAAAACGTGGTTTGCACTGAAGTAGGTATTTAGCAAACATAGACAGAGACATTTTCCTCCCCCAATGTCTCACTGTTTAAAGTTAGTCTGACAATGATTTGTGAGAAAAATGATCCTACAGATTTCTGCCTTTTGATTGCCTGAATTCTTAATAGAATTATACTAAAATCATCAATTTTCTGTGCATATATCTACAAAATGCACCCCATAGTCAATGCCCTGCAGAGTAATTGAGCAACAAGTAATAAACATAGAAATACTAACTAAGAAATAATCAGTAAAGAGGTTCAAAAGATCTGAGTTATCATCTCGTGACCAAATGCTATTCCTTTTTCCTGCTAGAAGACGTTTTTACAAGATAGAAAATAATTTTGTGTCAATTGGGGTGAAATAAGAGAGTTAGTTCAAATCTTTTTCAGAAACAAGGCAAAAAATCCAAAACACAGTGTCTAAGAATGGAGGAACAGATGAAAGCAGTCAGCACAGCCCTCAGGTGTGTATTTTTGTGTTTGCATGAAGGTCAGATCACGGCAGGATGGCAGCAAGGAACCATAACCTCAAGAGAAGGGACTCTGTCCTCCCCGCATCAAAGAGGAATATTCATCTATTAGTACTTCAAGTCTCTCTTCCTTCCAAATAAGTTCTTTCCTGAGTTGGGTTTTACTTATTTATTTATTTATTTATTTATTATTTATTAACAAAAACATGGTATATAGGTAAATTTCAAGCCCCAAGTTACTTTGGCTTCACAACCCCAAAAGGAGGAGGACTGATTTCTGTCAAGATA
Source organism: Odontophorus gujanensis (assembly GCA_013399175.1). Taxonomy (NCBI): domain Eukaryota; kingdom Metazoa; phylum Chordata; class Aves; order Galliformes; family Odontophoridae; genus Odontophorus; species Odontophorus gujanensis. Next base: position 913,074 of record VXAB01013189.1, on the reverse strand, counting down.
ACAATCTGTGATATTGATGAAACATATCAGAGGCATTTNTCTCTTCCAGCTGAAATGATTCTACAATGTTGGTACATTGTATACCTATTGTATACATAGAGAACCCTGAAGAAATCAGTATGTTTTTGAATCCAGTGTGGAGGATGGCATTGTCAGGGAAAGAAGCATTTAGCTGCTTCACCTATGTAACATAGCCCTGTTCCCATTTAAGCCTTCCCATATTTAGAGAGGAATGGGTTTTTAAATATTCAACCAGTTTGCTATCAAAGTGGGGATTTAACATGAGATGAACTAACTGTAGCAAAGGAGAGTTTCTGTCCACCAAGTGTTAAATCTGTGGTGGATGAAGTCCTGTTTATTTCCTAGGTATCACAGCTTCTCAGCTTATGCTGAACACTTTTCCTCTTCACTCGTCCTCATGTTTAATTTTTAGTCATTTGCAGTCTTACAGAGATCAAAGGCTTCAGTCAAAACGTGGTTTGCACTGAAGTAGGTATTTAGCAAACATAGACAGAGACATTTTCCTCCCCCAATGTCTCACTGTTTAAAGTTAGTCTGACAATGATTTGTGAGAAAAATGATCCTACAGATTTCTGCCTTTTGATTGCCTGAATTCTTAATAGAATTATACTAAAACCATCAATTTTCTGTGCATATATCTACAAAATGCACCCCATAGTCAATGCCCTGCAGAGTAATTGAGCAACAAGTAATAAACATAGAAATACTAACTAAGAAATAATCAGTAAAGAGGTTCAAAAGATCTGAGTTATCATCTCGTGACCAAATGCTATTCCTTTTTCCTGCTAGAAGACGTTTTTACAAGATAGAAAATAATTTTGTGTCAATTGGGGTGAAATAAGAGAGTTAGTTCAAATCTTTTTCAGAAACAAGGCAAAAAATCCAAAACACAGTGTCTAAGAATGGAGGAACAGATGAAAGCAGTCAGCACAGCCCTCAGGTGTGTATTTTTGTGTTTGCATGAAGGTCAGATCACGGCAGGATGGCAGCAAGGAACCATAACCTCAAGAGAAGGGACTCTGTCCTCCCCGCATCAAAGAGGAATATTCATCTATTAGTACTTCAAGTCTCTCTTCCTTCCAAATAAGTTCTTTCCTGAGTTGGGTTTTATTTATTTATTTATTTATTTATTTATTATTTATTTATTAACAAAAACATGGTATATAGGTAAATTTCAAGCCCCAAGTTACTTTGGCTTCACAACCCCAAAAGGAGGAGGACTGATTTCTGTCAAGATAACAATCTGTGATATTGATGAAACATATCAGAGGCATTTCATGCCCATTTACCTAAAAAAAACCCAAACCACCAACAAGCAAAGAAACAGAGAAGTTCTGTTCTCTCTAGAAGATTTTTCCTTCAAAATTAGATTTCTGCCACCCCCAGCCCATGAGAGATGTTGACTCCAACCTCTGCCATTGGGAAGGTAGAAGCGCCACAACCTGTGGCACTGGCAGTGCATGTGATGTCCCCTCACAGTCACTGTCGGCGGCCAGGTGTCACTAACAGCAGTGGGGAATGGGGCATCCCTGCAGCCCTCCTCCATCAGACAACACCACATCCCATTCTTTGTTGCTCTAGTTGCTCCTCAAAAGCCCACACTTATCCCTTGCAAGTATATTTGCCATTTCAAATCTGTTTTCCCCAGGGACATTTTGCTTTATCGCAACAACCTCTTTGCATTTCCTGGGCTGCCACATATTATCCTGGCTTTTTATGCAGCCTGGGAGAAAAGAGACAACACCTCCACCTTTCCCTTTCAGATTCTTATTTCTCAATCTGGAGCCTTCTGCAAAAATTCCCCTCGAGAACTGTGCTGTTATTGCTTCTGTATATTTTTATCTAGCCATTTTATACACAACAAAGTGCAGGTCCCCCCTGTACCACATGTTCTCACCTCTGGCCAATGCTTCTTTCCATTTTTAATTACCATCTCGTTTACCTGTTATGACTCTATGCAGAATCACTGACACCAGAAAACATGCCTAGCATTGCTCTCCTGTCATTGAGATGCTGGCTAGACTGGCTGTTGTCTTGGCCATGGGGATGGGATTCCACCCAGAGACCCTAAGCAATTATCTTTCTCCTTCCCCATGGAGCTTGGAGCATAGTATTGGTAATTAAATTCATACTTCTGTTTGTTGTGGATTTTTTTTCTTCTTCTTCTTTTTTTTTTCCTGTATGTTCCCATTTCCCAGAAACCTTCAGCAAGCAATTTTCTGCTGGGATTGAGGAACAGGAGCTGAGGCTGGTTTGGTTAATCTCTGGAACTCAATCTGGATATAACAGTTACATTACAAATCATTATGTAATTTCATTTATTTATTTGCAAAAAAATTGTCCTAGGTGTTTAGCCAAGAAGCTGAAAATTTATTAAGTCACATTCACAGTTTGCTACATGCAAATTTGCTTAGAATATTTTATTTTTAGGGAAGGGCACTCAGAAAGCCAAAAATGGACTGCCAGCAGTGGGCAGGGGAAAGGGAAGCTCCCAGGGAAAAAGGAACAGTGTTTCTGACCCTTGTTTGCTGCCAGATACTACAAAACCAAGCAAAAAAATCTCTCACTCGGCATTTTTGAGTCTCATGCCAAACTTCAGTGCAGCTGGCTGCCAACCCCTATCTTGGTTTTCAACTGCCCAGGCCCTCTCCCTCCTGCCAGATCACTTTTTTCTTTACAGCTGTGCCATCTACCTCCACCAGCTTCAGAACTGTTTCTCTCCCAAACCTGTTTATTATTTCTCCATTTCATTTCACTAAAGAGGTCTGGTTCAAGGCCCATTGAAATGTTTCCATTGATTTCAATGGGCTTTGAATTGGTCCCAATGTTTTTGTTTCTTGCAGGCACCCTCAGCTGCCTCTCACTCAGCCTGTCTTGTTTTATGCAAAGTCTCCTTTGATCCCTTTTCATCCAGCAATGCAGTATGCCACAAAAACCCCTCTCCTCCTCACTCCACATTGGTGATGGTGATTGGAGCGCCCATGAGCAAGAGGAGCTGGGGAAGATATTGGCATCATTGCACAAAACTCTTGGCTGCCATTACAACCACTTTCCAAAAGGTTGCATATTTTCAATTTACTTTAAAGATGGCTACCATATTTTGCAATATATGGAAACAACAAGATTATTGGCTGAACAGGAGATGCTGATGTTAGAGAAGCCGAAGTACTGGAAGTGGAGCAGAGAGTTTCATGTGTGTACTGAGGGGAGGATAGCCAGACCCTTGAACATCAAACACACCATGGAAGTCAGTGGGAGATTTACAGCATGTGTTATTGTCCCCAAAAGTACAAACATGTAAACAAATTTTCCTGAATGACGCTGAGGATTGTTATATTTCTTTCTGCAGAGTAAAACTTCAGACGCAGGCACTGCTTTTGGCCTATCTCCATGAATCATACTTAAGGATTTTCTCCACTGGTAAACACATTTTTCCTACCACAGATATTTTGTCCCCACACAGAAGAACTATCTGCCTTGCAGGGACTCTGTCACTGCAACTATTTGCTTGTTTGTAACAAGATCACCTTTTACCTGCTACCAAAAGCCTTTGTGCTAAACTCCAGTGTAATCACTTGCCCCTACATAATGTGAGGACAGTGCTGTACGTCATTCAGGCCCAAGCCCATCTCCTGCCCTCTGCAGCCAGGGCTGGTCCACGCTGCTGGGGGCTGAGACACAAGTGCTGTGCACACTTGCATGATGTACAGCCACATGGAGCAGAACCCATCAAAGAGCAAAGTTTGCCCCATTTGTAACACTTTCTCTGTAGTCTGAAAGGTGGGGGCTGGCTGAGTGTTGTGGAGGCATTGATAATTTGAAGTGTTAATTTAATAATTCTTGCAAGTAGTTGGGTTGCCCATGATCTAGTAAACACCCTCTGAGTTTGTGGCTGATCCAAACCCATTGAAATCAGCAGGAGTCTCTCTGAACTATTGAATTACAGACTTTCCTCGGGGTTGTGTACAATGCCACAGACTTAATTACCATGTTCCTGGCTGGGATAAATATGCAAATGGACTTTTCAGCTGGAGGGCCCCAAAATACAGGTTGGACACATGGCAACTAATGACTTGATTTGGGCTATATGCAAACATTCACCAGACGAAGGCCTGAGCCTATTCCCATGGAAGCAAAAGGCACAATTATTACCAGCTCCAGGGAGAGTAGGACTCGGATGCCTTCTTTAAATAGTGGCCAGCATTTCCATGCAGGTCAAATCTGTCAGCTGCCTTTCCCCACCTCTTCCTCCTTCTCCTCTCCCTGATCTACTCTGATAAGAAAACGACCACAACACAGATTTTATCATAAATGCTGGAGATTTATGCACCTGCAGGTTTCACTGCTGCAGGGCAGGCTTCTTATTGTGCATACAGCTCCAGCCATACCCAATGCAGTGGTGTTTGAACAAAGAATCAGGAAGTGGAAATAAGCATCTTGAACTTCCTAACGCTCTTCTTGGTGTCCCCTGCCCAGCACCACTCTGTTATGGTGCTGAGCAGGAATTCTGGCTCTCACATTATCCAGGCCTTCTCATATGGCTGATGGTGAAGGGTGGGAGAAGACACAGTCCCACAAATGTGGCATGCTGACTCAGCTCGGTGGGGCTCCAGGGCCAGCTGCAAGCAGCCTTGTTCAATCAGCTTCTGTTATGGGTTGAGAACATCTGCTGGAAACATGATGTCCCTAATAATTCACGATTCCCATACTGTCTTTATTTACATGCATTCTATCTGTGACTTCTTTCTATCAAGGAGTCAAGAAAGTACTATTTCAGCCCTACGCTTTTGAGAAAAAGTTACATCTAGAGATGCAAACCATGATGAACATTGCTTCACTAGTTACATGTAGTATTTATCATTAGTGCAAGAAAATCTGGAGTATATGCCAGGAGCTGGACACAATAGTCCTTATGGGTCCCTTCCAACTTGGGTTATTCTGTTATTCTATGTGCAAGAAAAATTTCCACACTAACTTCTCCACGAGGGGCACCACAGTGACACACAGAGGTAAAGCAGCACAAACAATTAGAAAATACCACATTTCTGCTGTGTAAGGGGCAGAATTGTAGTTTAAAAGAAACCATTTTGTGCTGTATTTGGTATCTTATTTTTCCATTTGCCCACTATCAAACATTTAGCCTCCCTATGTCAGAAAAATAACCTGCATTCGGATAACAGAATGTAAAGACAAACAATGCCACTTTTAGTACAAAATGAAATACCTCCAGTCTGTTTGGCTAGGAGTTTAAAGGTGACAGACAGGAGTTCGGTGCTTCTGTTCCATTCATTCCACCAAATAGATAATTAACTGAAAATAATAGAAAATAGAAAATCACTTATTTGTGATTTATAACCTGCCATTTAAGCTACTGCAATCTGTGTTAGCAAAGACATCTAAAATGGAGATCTGAAAATGTGATGGCAACAATATTACAGCAACAATGCAGCTCTCGTTCCTAAGAAATCACAGAACATTAATGCACTATTTGACACTGCAAAAAGTACCCTATAGAAGGAGAAAGAGGTTCACTGGGGAGAGCAGCAGCCGATATGAAGGAATCAGGAAAAATCACCAACCTCTATTAACTCCACTTTTGTTGAGTACATATTTATACACGTTTACTCCAAAGCAGCACATAACATTAGTCAGAGAAACAGGGGTACTGATAAGCAGAGGTGGATGACAAGTGAAAGATAATTTGAGACATGGAGTGATATAAAGAAACTTACAGTTTGAGCACAAAGTAATAATGTGTATGTATGCATATGTCCATGAGCATGTTAGCATAAGGACAGAGCGTTAGAGAATCATGCAATTTATACCCTGTTGATCAGATGACCAGAAGAGGAAATCTCAAGCTAGCTGGTGCTGGTGAAAGTTCCGTTTAGTTTTGTGAAGTTGCTGAGGACAGTAGAGGATGCCTGCCATGCATTAGCCTGTTTGGATGAAGATTCACAGCAGGTTGCTTTAGTATATTGGTGTCCTCTGCAAATCATCTGGACAGCTGGGACCATGAAATTTACCCAGATCCCAAAAAAATTGACCCTCACCAAACCTCAGTGCCCTCTAAGGCCATATGTGCAGACCACTTCACATTTTGCACTTGTTTTGCCACTGTGGAATGACAAAAATGCTCTTGTCAAGTGGACATGAGATTTTCAGGTCCTTCCTCACAGAAAACATGTCAGCAGAACTTGTCAGATGTTTTTAAACTTCAGCATTAGAGACACATTTTCCCTTTGTTTTCAGTGTCATCTTCTGTACTTTGAAGGAAATAAATAAATAAAAGGGAAAATCCTATTTGACTCAATTTCACATTTCTGAACCAAGTATAATCCCATCAGTTTGGTTCCATCATTTGTAGTAAACTATTCACTAATCGAAGACAGGTGCCCCTGGGTGTTAACATTTAGTCTTCCAGTAGAAAAGTGGGTGCAAAGTCAAACCACATGTTCTACTTAAAAATAAGTGAGGTGTGATTAGGCAAGGTCTTTAAAACGTGCACTCAGACACACACACACACACACGCACACACGGTTTGCAGGGAAAAGATGATGACACTTGCAAGCTGTACTGTGCAGTTATGGTCTGTGCTTAACTCTTTGCCAGGTGGATCGTTCTGTAGAAATCTGAGGGGCAAAAGGTTATGTAGAGCTCATTAATGTGGACAGCTTTTAAAACAGAAGTGGTAATATGGACATTCCTAGGATGATGTGTTTCATTAATATTTCCCCACTGCAAGAAAGTGCAAAGAGCCTGGCTCCAAGGAACCCTTACAGCATGTTAGTGATATCTGCTGGAATAGTAGATTAGCTATGGATGGCTTCACATACCCAGTTACAAATATGTACACATATATTTTCATTTTTATGAACCATCTCTGACCTACTGAATTGTATTACCAGGAGGAAAAGATCTAGGAAAAATTTGACTCTCTACCAGTTGCTTTTCAAATTGAAAAGAGCACTAGATGCCTAAAACATGGAGTGAAAATTGCAGAAACCCAGAAATTCAAGACCTAAATTCAGTGCATTCTTGCTTACTTTTGTAAAAGATGACTGCCAAAGTTCTAAATTTTGCCTTTTTTTTTTTTTTTCTTTTTTCAGAAGAGGATCAAAGCAAGGTGATATTGGCTGAGTTACAGAGTAGTAAAGATTCAAGGTCAACATATCACAGTACATCTGTGATGTGAACCTGTTTCCAAAATACAAAGGGATGGACTACTCTTGTGTTTGAATTAATTACTGGATACTGGACATCATTATTTGGAGAGGCACAGCACAGGAAACATAAGCTACCATTTCTGTAACAACGCATTTGAGGCTGAAGTAGCAAATGTTTTCAAACAAGGTAGGAAATCAGATCTTTTAAAAATTGAAAACAGTTATTGTAGTACTGCTAGCAGCTTTAAAGACTGAACCGCCATAGATCTAAACATCTTCAAACGTTGGCAAAAGAGCAGGGGAAAATTAATGATGCGATATTTCAACAGAGATGTTCACGTCATCCATTATTTGAGGATTGCAACATTCCAGGGAAATGGATAGCCATTCAACAAACAAGACAAGGAATTTCCATGACTCACCTACAGCCACACAGCCTTGTGGTGACATCACCACGGGCAGAGCTGCTTAGTATCTGCCTTCATGTCTACCTACACAAATGCTAGACACATTATGGACGATTAACAGCGCATTGAAGGCCTTCAAGTGGTGAATAATTTACATTCGTGCTTGAAGCCTTGTTTCAGAATAAAGCTATTACAATTTAAATCTTCTCTCACTCCACAAAAGTGCATACCAGATCTATAGTGTGTAAGTGTAAAGAGAAACTTCACTTCTTTGCAAAGTCAGTCACATGTTCTCATACTCCTTCATTACAAAACAAGAGAGAGTTTGATCTAGGAAAGGAGATGAAGATGTTCTTTCTAGTAGTGAATAGCAGTATCCTTTAGGAATAACAAAAGATATTAAAAATGGAAGATTTCAATGAGATTACACCACATGTAGCATGTCAGGAATATGCTTCTGGAAAGCTATACAGGTGAGTGTAGGAAGCAAGATAAAATTGTTAAATCAAAATTGTGAAATGAAAATTGACTAAAACTGATCTTTTTCAGAGCTCATTTTCACTAGAAATTGAAAACATATTTGCCTTTGTTCCAAATCTGAAAAACACCTATCAGAAAGACAAGCTGTCTCATGAAATTCAAATGTAAGCATCATTACTTTTTCATCCTCACTAGGAGCACTGAAGACCTTGGAGCACCTCTGTTTGACAAAAGATAGGTTTCTCCCTCCCTAAATGACGAGTCTGCAGTACGCTGCAGTGCAGCTTCCCTACACTGTGCTGAGATGGAACAGGATGGCCCACAGGGCTCCCTATCAGAAAATTTCACTCTGAGAGTGTAAATGAAGCCCAAGCAAGACCTATGAAAAATGAATCTTTTACAGATGGGTGTTTTTCTTCCAAACATGGATTCAAATTTTCACCCCTCTCCTCCTTCTATCATATGTTGCTTGTTTCAGTGGCTGGCAGGAGGGAGGGGGAGAGGAACTAACAACATGTGTGCCTATCATCACCCTGACCACTGCACTTGTATATCTAACTTGCTCCCCTTTGCTTTGTCTGCTTTTTGTCTTCATCCTGCTTGATCTTATGAGCACTTATGTGTGTACAGCTGAACTACTCATGAGAGTAAAGCTGCAAGCATCATGCATGGGGCCCTTTGGTTGTTTCTTTGAGGGAGATATGCCCTGTACTCAGGCTGATGCAAAAAGAACAGAAGCAGAAGTAACTTTCTGTCCTGTCCTCATCAAGACCCAATAAAACTCTCTCTCATCCTTCTAACATACAAATACAGGAGATACTCCTCCTGGAATTCAAGTGTTTTGGAGACAGAGTAGAAAGGAAGAAGGCAAAAATGTGAAGGAGCAGAGATTGGCAACAGATTCTCTATTTTGCAGCTTTCAGGCTTTCTATCACCCACTGCAGCAGGAGGGAAGTTCAAGTGGCTCTCCAGGTGGCTCGTGCCTTTCCTGGGAACAAGGCTGCAAGATGCACAGGAGCAACTCACATCAGACTTTCCTTCTTCCCTTGTCCATGAGGGAACAGCTTGTCCCAAGGTCCCCTGCAAAGAGAAGCATCTGAGAACAATTGTACAACACCCATCACGATGGACCCAGCAGATAGCACAAGAAATGCTGAAGTGCAGCTAGTATCTATACAACTGTCACAAGATTGATGTAATCCTCTGTTACACCCTAATTTAAAAAGCAGTCCATCAGACATGCCCTCTAAAAATAAATATACAACATTTTCTGGGGAAGTTCGTAATGAGTCTGAAGAAGTCTTTTCTTACACATCACAATTGATCATCAGGATTACTAAAAATGTTCCAACTGATTTAATTTGCATAAAAATATTGCATTTTATCCTGAAGTATTTCATCAAAAAGGTGAAAAGGAATGTGAGAAGAAATGACTGTTGGAAAAATAAACACTCAGAGCCGAGTGTCTTTAGATTTCATTTTAATTTCTCCAAATAAATCTAACTACAGTTCAGATGACCATTAACAAACTCATGGTTCCCTGTACTGATTTACTTTTCCTCTACAGCTTACTGCAAAATAGTATCAGAATGCTTTCCAACACCTCTCGAGTGGGAACCAGGAGACCACTGCTGATGGAAACGTTTTATTGGCCAGACGGGTTGGGCTCGCGATGGAGAACACAAGATCTGGCTATTCAGTGACATACATTTCAGTAAGATCTAACATGGATTGTATGCACAGGATGCAGAGGCCTGGATTACTTTTTCAGAATGCATCAAACAAGCCTTAAAAGACATTAATCAAACTTAAGCTCTTGGTGCAGACCCATAGGTAAGATGTCAGCAAGGTCATTGGCTGGTGAGAGGGAGGATGAGGAGATACGGAGCTGGAATTACTTCAGGGGGCAATAATCTGAGGACTCGCATCCCCTGGAAACAGCAAGGTGATTCTGGATGTCTACCTACACAACCCCTGCAGTTTTGTCCCTGACCCCTCAGGAGCTGAATTAAGTGCGGGGTGAACACAAAGAAACTAGAAGGGAAGCAGAGGACTTGTGTCCCAGCTGTTCTTGTGATTAGTCTAGGAATACTTTATTGCCTGAGGGACTGAAACTGAAGCGTAATACCCACAGCTGTCCTTCCTGTGCATCAGCTTAGAGAGAGAAACAGAGCTGGCTGAAGGATTCAACCATCTAGGGCTAACATTTGTATGTACTGGTTAGCAAGCTGTTGGCAGACATGTAGAAGAAATGTGTGTTCATCTTTAAAAGAAAAGAAAATGGACTGCTGGGGGTTGTCAGCATGCTTTCAAGAAACCATCCCTAATGTGCTGCCCCTGGTGTCAGGCTGAGTTGGCCCGGTGCTTTGACTTCACAGACAGCTCAGCTGTGGAAGCCCACAGCCAAATCCACAGGGTTCTTGCTCCGTAGCTGTTACATAAAGACCCAGTTCCTATATCACTATAAATGCAAATGATTATGAGAGGATACTCAGTGAGGTTCAGTAATAATTCAAACCACAAATCCTTTTGCCATGCAACTCATATTATATATATGATTTTTTTTTTTTTAAATGGAAACCCTTCTTTCCTCTCCAGAAGGCATTAAATTGTTATTCATATTTCAGATGAAAAGATTCAGGAAGAGTATTAAAAGACAGACAGCGATAGCAAGATAGATTCAAGGCTTGTGAATGTACCTCACACCCACTATAGCAAGGTGCTCGTCTCTAGAAATACAAAAAGGAAGTCAACAGAACAGCATGAAAATTGAATTAAACATGGAATTTAAAAGATCAACCTCTGAGAGCGTTTTAACATTTTTAATGGAAGAGTGTGTAATTGCAACAAATGCAGCTGAAGGCAAGAATTAGCACCATGTGCATAATCACATGAATCAGGATAAATAAAGTTGGTAGAATTACACACAACAGCTTTTGCTCTGAAGAACAGTGGGTTAGATAAACAAGGATGCCTCTCTTGGGCTTAGTACAGATTGCTATACTGAGTGGCAGCACTTCTTGTGCTTTTTAAATGCATTACTTAAGAAAATAATCACAATGCAAGAACCAGAGCTACTGAAACTCCAGCTACATAGCTCTGGTGGTAGCCATCAGTGTATGCAGGTGCAAGGGGAGGCACATTACTCTTAAACAGCTCATTCATTTTAAGTCTCAGTTCATTTGCTACTGAAAATATGAAAGCAGTACACTGGAGAGAAAAGCTCTGCTAATATGTATATCACATCTCTCCAACAAGCAGACTTCTGAAAGCTTATTCATGTGGTTTGAAAGGCAGTAAAGTTTTAGCTTGGATTCTTCATTAATAGAATGTTTTTGTTTTTAATATATGCTCATTCATTTATTCCTCAAAAATGTGTATTTTTATGTAGCTTTTGATTCTGCATTTGACCTAATGTATCCAGAAGTGTTAAAGAAATGCAAAATGAGATCAGCCATTAATATAAAAATGGGGAGTTCAGCAAATTCCATGAGAAGCAGACATAATCAGAAATGATTCTCTGCCAGAGTAGGAACCAAGCTCCTCAAATAAAGTGTGCCAGTGCCCACTCTAAGCAGGTAGCATCATGCTATAGGAGAACACAAGCAAAGAGAAAGAGCTGGCTGTCAGTTCACAGCAAGGTCTCAGAGGTTTTGCTTTGGACCATCTCTGGGAGTTGAGTGCCCACCAACACTGGGATGTAGCAGCAGTTGGGATCAGGTTCTGTCTCTTGGATTGCATCCTTCAACTGGCACTGCTATGACTCCAATGCTATGAACAAAACAAGAGTACAGTAAGGGACAGCAAACAAGGTTTGGTTCAAAGTGTGCCCATGATCAAAGTTAAAATGCCACCTTTAGGGAACTCCAGATGGTTTCTTTCACTTGAAAGTTACAGGTGATGAAAAGACAAAGAGTATTTAAGTAGGAACATCATAGTTACATTTCTTCTATGTGGCTACTGAGAAAAGACTTAGCAAAAGGGTAAAATGTGTAAAGCATGACTTAAGGGCAAAACTCTGTTGTCAGGGACAACTCTGAACCAATCTGGCTTAGGTTAGGTTTCTTCCAGCTGTGAGAAAGTGGTTCCTATCCAGAAATCTGCTTTTTATAAGGACAATATCAGTATCTCATTAAGTTCTTTCCTAGAAAAGTACAACTTTCACACTCATTAACTAAATCATCACAACTTTTTAGGCTTACTGTTGCCTCTTCAGAACAAACTGCCTACCACACTGTTAGTGCTTCCTTTGAGCCTTGTGAACTCAATAAGAATTGAGATATTGCTCCTGTGAAGCTAAATGCTGAACCCCAGCTTACCCAGCCTCTAACATCTTTCAGCAGTCAACTACTACGGGGGAAAAGCCTCCTTCTGACGCAATTCATTTGGGTTGGACGTGGCTGGGGTTGTTGGAAGAGTCCCCTCCACGTCTTGCTTTCCCTCCACTGTCCAATTGTCAGAAATAAAGAGGGGGAAAAAAGAAAGAAAAGACACAGGAGCTCAGAGATAAGAGGCAGAGCTCAGCTTTTCTTTGATCTCACTATTGCAGGCAGAGCAGATCAAAGTGAAGAGGCATAACAGAAAGCACGTGAGAATAGGATGCCTGCAAGAGGTTGTCATGCTGTCTCAGCTCTGCATTTTGGGAACATGGTGATCTGATGAGTACTGACCTCATCACTGTGAGAGAACTATGGTGGGCTGCCAGCACAGGTCTACTTTTCACAGAGAATAGAAAAGTTTGCCCTGGCTAACTTTCCAGCTGCATGGTACAGACGAAGAGTGAGCGGGATCTTTGCTGAAAACCTGCAACAGAATTGGGCTCAATTTACATGGGTGTAATTCAATCCAGGCCCATGCTTGGAGGATTTTGTTGGAGTACAAATATCCAATCATTATGCTGGGTAAACCACATGTAGCAACAAAGCTCCACTTTCAATACAATAACTTTTCCTCAGCTCCACTGAATGAAGTAGAAATGGCAATAGGTATTTCTACCTGTTTACCTGCAACAACACTGTAAGCTTTTGCTCATGCCAGTCACAGATCATACCTCATCCTACCCTTGAATGACACAATTATTCCAGAAAAGTCAGCTGTGCAGGCTTAAAAGGGAAAATGTGGTTCCATTTTATCACATTGGAGTTTTCTCATTAAACTTATTTGGACTGGGATTAGGCTATTAGAGAAAATTTAACCCCAAATGATTGGAATGGAGAGGAAACCAAATTAAAATATTCTCATATGTTACAAAGGAAACAGCCCCCAAAGAAATTATAGAAAATATAAAAATGTATAGATTTATATGGGGGAAGGAGGTAAAGCCATAGAACAATTCAGTAAGATATCCTAGTCAAAATAACATGACCTGAAACAAAAAAAATATAAACTATCTTTTGAAAAATTCTTGAAGTACTTTCCCTACTCAGATAACGCTGCTTTTATTGCTAGGAAATGTACCATTCATCTTTAATATCCTACAAGATTGAGTCAATTGACTTGTTTTAAGGTAGTGTAGCCTAGATTTTAACAAGACATTATTACTACACTTAAATTAGATTAAAGATGAAAATAATGCTATCACACCTGAATTAAATGTATATATGGAGTTACACTGAATATATGAGTAATCAGTATGGGATTTATTTCATTTCTTAAGTACGTATATGACTCCAGAGTCCTTGATTGTTTAGTGTTTTTCCATGAATTTAATTAGCTCCTTTAAAATCCTCTTTTCCTCCAGACTTATCTGCAACTTTCAGTTTGAACTGAAAGTTGCAGATGTTTATAGGCACTGTGTGCTCTTTAGCCTGTGTAATACACAGTTGGCAAAACAAGGATTAAAAAGCTAAGACAGTTCTGTAGTTCCGTTACTTAAAGCCCAAGAACAGCCGTTTTGTCCTGGTCACAGCCAGGGTGGCCAGAGTTCTGGGTGCTATGAGGAGCCCAGGGGTACGGCTGCTTCAGGCACTCAGAGTGAAAGCTTGGGATGATGAGGGAAACACTTCCTCCTCTCTGCCTTTCTTTCATACCTTGATGTTTTCTTTTGATGGCTCCTCTTCTCTCTTTCATTGTTCTAGTTTCTCCTAAACTATTTAACTTACTTCCTCTAGTCTGTTTTTACTTCACTCCTCCTCTTTGCTTCTCCATAACAGCCCATCTCTCCTCACACTATCATAATTCTCTCTTAGCTTCACTATTTTTCACACGTTTCCTGAATTTGGAGCATTGTCCTGTTTCTAATTTAACAATCCTTTCTTCCCACCAATGCCCTGGATGAACCTTTATGCCTACCCATCAATTCCTAAATTATTCCTGTTAGCATACTGCAGTTACATAGCATAGACTCAATCAGCTGAAAGTAGGAGAAAACTATAGATTTATCCTCAAAGGCAGGAGAAGTAACAAACCTCCATATTCATCCCTTTTACACTCTGTATCACAAGCATGCTCATTTTACCTTTTATCTTTATCTTGCTTCTTAGTTTTACTCCTTGTAAGCTATCACCATTTAAGCCAACTCATACTCAACATTTCTCTCCCCTCCCATCCAGTATTTCAGTATATGGATAAGGCTTCAATTTCCTCTTTTCAGCAAATGTAATACAAAACTGGGTGGTTTATGTCCAGTTTGCAGAACTGTGGACATACTGCACCTTGTGTTTGACATCCAGGTGATGCAGAAGATTGAGGCGTAACAAAAATTGGGCCAGGCACAGGATTAACCTCTCCTGGGTCCTACCCTCAATGTCACATCAAATTATCAGGAAACATCAACAATTTTATTCACATTCTAACTTTAAATCTGTCAGTAAGCCATGATTTGGCAAGTGGTCATTAGGATCACTAACTTCTATGCTGCTGATGTTTTTCTTGTATTTCAACACCAGAACCACGGCACATGTAGGTTGAACTTCCAGATAACGTTCACTGCTCTTGGATTCAGATTGCTTAACGTTTTTTAAAAACATGTCCCATAACATAATGAATTGGACGTGCAGCTGAAGCATCTTCTGGATGAAGAAGTTAATCCTTACTACTATTGAAATGAAAAATACTGCTAACTGAGACAACATATTGGTCAAATGGAAAAAAAAAACCCAAAAAACAAAACACCACAGAGCTGGAAAGAAATAAATCCAAGCTGCAGAAGTTCTGTGTATTATGGAGCTGTTTAGACACTGTTGATTTTTCAGAGAGTATAAACTAGCAGCCCTTTTGGCTTTGAAATGTTTTAAGTAGCTTTTTATATGACAGTGCCATGAGATATTCATTTGTCTGCAGCAAGCTGAAGGAAGGAATGACTGGATCTCCCAGACAGGAAGATATAAACAGACCTTGAAGAGGTCAGATGAATTCATGTTTCATAACAGCCAAAAGGGAGCAGTTGGAGAGAGGTTAAAGCTGGTTAAGCATTTTTCCCTATGGATCCAGAGCAGAAGTTTAAGCCTCACTCCAGGCTTGTGTCAAAGGTTTTCCTAATCAACCCAGATGTAAATGGCTATGCGGTACTTCAACTGGGAAGTCGAAGGCAGATGGACACAGCACTAGCTATATCACTGCTTGTGTGCTGCTGTTGACAGAGAGCTGACTTTCTGGTCTCGTAGGATTTTGGTGATATTTAGCACTGGTGCTATTAGTCAGAGCCCTAAGAGACTGCTGCACTTATACACACAGGTATCGCAGCAACATAAAGAGCATATGATACTGCAGAGTCCAATTGATATTTCTCATGGCTAGGGAGTGCTTCTCTGGTGCATATTTTAATCAGTTCAGGCCAATGAGTGATGAAATAATATGTTTTCATAGAATTTATTGCAGGTTGGAAGAGAAAGGACAGTCAACAGAAGGACTGCCAATACTTGTAACAAATCAAATCCACATTTTGGCTTAACATATTTAAATATTTACGAATACTAGTTTTCTGCCTCTTAACTCTATAAGAGGTTTCTAAAGAGCAAGAAAAAATGAAATTATCTTATGATACCAGCAAACAATTGTAACAAATCTCATCTTGCATAAATATACTCTGTTTTGCTTTTTTGGGACTGCCTGAGATTTCCAACACAGAGGTTTTAGCCATGAAGCAGAAAATACAGACTATTTTGTGGTAGGAAACATGCTAAAGGCAAGCAGCTGTGGCAATTTCAAACTATTTTCAAATACAGTCGTCTTGCTGCTGTATGTGCAGTTCAACACATTTGACAATTTAAAGTTCCCTGCTCAACTGAGTATGCAATTTGTTTCCCTCACAGCAGTAGCACAATGTGCTGGAAGCCACTTACTGCATCACATCCAAAACGAAGCACTACCAAAGACTCAGGCTGGGAGAAGAAATGAATTCCTCCTTGTACAAATCTATCTGGAAAGTCATGGATTGCCTAACCAAACCTGCTAATTATCACCTCTGCTTGGTTTTCTCTTTGATAGTGCTGATGTGGTTCAAACTGCTGCCAAGTTCAGTAGCAGTACAGTGGTTGATAGACTTGTAAATGCAAGTGCACCAAATTTGGTAATTAATAAATAAATAACTTAGATTCATTGATATGTTCCCTGCATCTGCAGTCCTTATGTTTGTGTTAAAAGTGGACTTCAGGCTAAAAGATGTGCTTGAAAGGAAATAATTATAAATTATCTGCATAAAATCTGCAACAAATTACCTATAAAACTACAACTATCTAAACAGGATGACATTTACTTTATAGGTTCATGACTTCCTTTCTTTAAAGTTTGCTAAGAAGAGAGTAAAGTAATTACAACTCCCTTTTGACTGATTAAACATGACATATATGCTAATATGAAAGTAACTTCTGTCCTTTGTTACCCAAGCTTCTGGTTTAAAGTAATTTTGAAGATAACAGATACAATCTCACCAACACTGCCATTTCTAACCTACATGCCAAGAATATAATTCCTCTGCCTTTTTTCTCCAGCAGAAAAAGCGTATGTTATCCTTCATATTTTAAATTCTGGATACAAAGTCAGATGATATCACAATTGTAAACCCTGTTTCTTTGCCGTTATACATCAGGAGATGTCTGTGCCACCAGTAGAATAAATAGTGCTGCCTTCTTACAAAGGTTGTCCCACTCAAAAGTTTGACTGAATGAGGTTGATGTGAAATAGCCTGGCAGAGAAAAAAGAACGCTTGCTAAGTTGCACTTGGAAGCACTCTGTGCTGTGTTACAGTGCACACCAGCTTCACCTTCACGTAGGTCTGGCTCCTGCATCAGGAAGTGTTCTCTGCAACTGAGGTTTGTGGGATTGAACCTCCATAAATCTTTTCCCCTACTTTTTCTTCATCCTCTAATTCCTTGCTACAACTTCTCTAGACACTCTCAGTTGTTTCTCTTTGATATCAATGTAATATGCTTATATTTAAGGAGCGCAGACATCTCCCTTCTTTGCCACCTCCTCTGTATCTGTATCTCCTGATACAGATTCAATTTTTCAAGTTCTTGGAAGGCTCTCCTTGCCCAATACACCCTAAGTTACAAAAACACATTCACCAAACACTGCATCATATTTGTTCTATCCAGTAAATGAAATAATTCCTCCCTGGATTAAGTTTAACGATGACTGTAGAGCTCAGTGAGAGGGAATTTGGACACATTTTGTTCCTAAAGCAATGCTTTTATATTGACTACTAATACTTTGCTGCAGCTTATTAATTGCAAATAGAAACTTGGGAGGAATGCCACCCTACTATTCAGATTCCATAAGTCTCCAAACAAACTATGGCAGAAGCCTGTCCTGTTTCTGTTCACACACCCCCTACCATGGAGATGCCCAGTACTTGTTCTATAGCAGAACATTGCTACCACGCAGGGAAAATGGAGACTTTCATCATAATGGTTTTGGAGATGATAACCTTCAGTGCAAAGTACAAGAAATTGATCAAACCTGGCTCATTTTCTGTGAGATTTATAAATCTTTACAAAGAGAGACTAGATTTGAGCACTAGCATTAGACATTTCTTAAAACCATTGTGTAAGTACCAGACCAGTTTGCAGTATTTCAGAGCTCCCTTTTTGGCTCCCTCCCTCTGAATTACCAGTTCCCTTGGCTGTTTCTCTTCACTAGCATTGCCATGGTTATATCTTTCAAGCCCAAAACCAAGGCATAGCCTATCTTCATTTCTTGGAGGACTGCAAACTACTGTAAAAGGCTTCCAAGGAATAAAAGCCTATGTTTGAAGTAAACACTTGTTACTGAAGGAGTTGACTAAAAAGGTCATTCAGTTTCTATTCCCTCATCTCTCTTATTTTATAAGTCACAAGCACAAGTTGCTCAAAAGAATTTAGGGAAAACGCAGCATTCACAGTACACTTAGGCCTGTAGACTGGAGGTTAAAGCTTTCATAAATACAATAATTTAAATTTCTCCTTTCAGATGATCTGTTTTATATAACTCTTAAGATCTGTAACATTTACAAATGACACTAGAGTGATAGTACTACAGAAACATAGGGTTGGATCCCTGACTTTTATACAGTATTGTATCACCTCAGATTTTCTTGGCACGGTGCTAATTTGCAGTAGTTAAAGATCCAGACCAGAACAGTTTTCAGGAGGAGATGACTGATTCATGAAGTCTAAGTGACTGAATACAGAAGTAATTCATTAGCTCCATGCTACATATGAATACTTGACCAGAGATGACTGCAAAGGACTGAATATATAGGATTAAAAAAAATAAATATATCCTAAGACAAAAGGAGATTTAGAAAAGTTCAGTGCTAAATTGCCTCAGGTTTAATAGTACATTTGCAGCTTACTTTATTTTGGCACAACTAAAGCAATGCATGAGAAAGAAATGGAACTGTAGCACCCTAGAGCTGGCTACGCATCTTGGTTTTCTGGAATAAATTTTGTACCAACTTTACCTCTCTCATACATTGTCCAGATAAACTATCTCTTGTCACGTGCTTGTTTTCACTCTACTCTGATGCAGAATATGCATCTGTTTTCTGTGCTATTTTGTACTTAGTTGTAGCTGCTTTTGACCACTAGTAACAAGGAGAAAGTCTTGCTGTGAAATAAAACCATAGGCAAAGAAAGCCATGACATACCCTAGCTCAGTTTGGTTCCAGTGGTACACATATCCACTTTTAATTTAATATCAAAACTTTAAATTCAAAGTCTTCATTACTATGCAATTTATTTCTACTTAGAAAGAGGAACAGGCACAAACAGTGTTGGAAGAGCATCCACCTTTCCACTACTTTTTCCTTGACAGTGCCCAACAGTACGTGCTCAGGAAAACAGCACAGAAGACAGCATAAGCACAGAATGACCTTTCCCTGCCATAACTTAACTTTTCCAGGACTCTGGAAATCATTGCATGATTTACTGAACAGGTTACTTAGGTTCATCCTTCCCCATTTGTGTCTGCGTTGGTGAAGTATTATTTAACCCATTTCCAAATTATTCACTAAGAGTTTGTTCAAAAGGACTTGAGCGGAAACTGATAATGTAGTACTTGCAGACCTTGTGTAGATGAGCTGCTAGTGTCTGATCTTTGAAATAATTTCTCTTTTTCTACCCACTTCTCAATAATCTCTTTTCAGAATACTGTGAAAGGTGCTTTACATTTTCTCTTTGTGAGCAGAGTGTCTGAAAAACTCTGATAGATTAGTGGGGTATGTTTTTCTTTCCTAGACAGACACTGCCTTTGCTCTATTATGATTTTCATTTATTTATTTTTGTTTCACAATACCCTTGAAATTAAGAAATTTCTGTTCAACTCCCTGGATCATCTATAGCTCTGCTATTAAAGATAGTCACTGGTGATCAGGCACAGTAATGGATTTTAATGAGTCTGAATTTTAGGTTTTGTAGCAATTCAAATATTTTACTCTGGAACTCCTGGAAATATGCTCTTCTACTTTAATAACTGGTTACTCTCCAATTTTCTCCTTCTGTTCTAATATGTCCTCTGTTAATAAAGCAGCCTCTGACAGTATCTCATCTTTGTTTGCAGAAAAGAGGAAATATGTCACCCAGCATCCTCTATTGTGAAGACAAAGGCAAAGAAATCACTTAATTTTCTGCAATGTCTGTATATTTCTTAATTACTCCCATTAATCCCTGGTAGGACAACACACAGACACACATTTTTCCAATGACTTTCTGGGCAATCTATCAAAAAACATTAAAATATCGCTTTAGGTAAGATGCACGTTATGATTTGACATATGTTATCACATTTTTCATGAGTAACTCACTGCAACCTAGGTAAATCGCTTTGCACAGACTGATATTTAACTTGATCTAAAAGCAGAGTAGACCAGTTATCTCTTGTCCCAATTGCTTCTAGATATTCCTGCTATTCATAACGTGCAACATTTCTCAACCGGTGATTTCAAAGCTTTTTAGAGATGTGGACCGACATTGTGATTTCAAGTTTTAGAAGCAGAAAAACAAGACTCTGAGTGATATGCAGAAAAGTTACCTACAACTTGAGTGAGAGCCCTTTCCATCCTTGTCCCATTGATATTACCAGGAAGCTCTCACTGCCTTCACCAGACCTATGAGACCAGCATTACGTCCCAGCCTTTAGTCCTGGGTCACGCTTTCTTAGGTCATTAGAATAATCTGACAACATGGCTTTGTATTTCTCAAAGACAACCCTTTTAAATAATGAAAATGAGTTTCATATTGTTTCTTAGTAAAAATATTTTTCCCCTAGACAATTATTAAGAATTTGTAGACAGCATGGGAAAAATGGATGACTACTAAAGTGTAGTCATAAATTACAAGAAGTACATTTCATTATAAAGCACTACATTTTTTTTTCTAACCCTTTATGAATTCTCTCCATTTGCCCTAGGGGACTGTAACAAACTGACATCTTACTCTCTTCTCAAAAAAAAAAAAAAAAAAAAATCACTTGCATACTCTTAGAATGTTTTGATTAGGAATACAAACAAGCAAATAAAATCAATGCAATGTACAACAGAAAGACAGCTCTCTTTTTATGAAATGTAACACTATGCCATCTACATCATCATGACTTAAAATGTTTAAGCATCATATGTACCAAAGTAACAATGGCCGTCCACTATCTTTTAAGGCCTATGATAAGGGGTATCCATGTGTTACAGTCATACATAACTCCCTTGAAGAATGAGAAGCACGTTAAAAGTATTAAATTCATATTATTTGTGTACAATGGGTAATACTGTTATGATTAACACTGTCCAACAGAGAAATAACACTCATTTTTCATTGCTCAAATCATTGTGAATGAATTTTCATCTTTCCTTCATATTTGAATAAGTTAAGCAGCTGAAAGGCAACTTTCACCTCACCTAGTTTTGAATAACAGAAAATGGGCTTTATATCCTTGGGCTACTTGGATTTAATATCAAATTCTTACCTTGCACAAGGTCAGAAAAAAAAATTAAGCCTATAAAATTGGACTCATATGAAGAATGAGTTTCTATCTTTTAATACTACCAAACAATCTGCAAATTATTTAAATTAAGACAACCAGCACTCCAACATCTGCAAGCAAAATGCTTAAATGCCAAATGCAACTTTACTGGCATAAGAAAATAATAAGTGGAGTTCAATTTGTGTCAGCATAGCTCAGGAAAATAAGATATCATGTCTTGCTGTCTGCTTGATGTCAGCTTCTCAGATTCAAACCCTAATGCCTCATCTTAGGCTGTCCTTACTGGAGGCTGCCAAATAGTAAGGTTCAGCCAGAGTTCATGCAGCTACTACAAAATAGCTCTTTTCTTCCTTCTCCTTTTTCAATCATTATGAACCTTCTGCTTTATATTGTACACACTTGATTATATCTATCCTTGAAATGCATACAACTCTATTAGTCTCTTCTCCTATTCTTTTAACATACTGTAAATTCCTTTCTGTGCTTAGTTTGTTTTATAGCTTACAGAATTAGGCTTTTAAACTTTCACTGCACAGAGGAGATCAAGTTGTGTGATTGGCTACAAGAGGAAAACAAAGGACCAGCAATCTATATTAAAAATACAATAAAGAAACAAAGATAAGAATACTTTCCCCGCTTCATAGGCTCTTACCACTTCCCATTAAAATAATTAGACAACATCATAATCAGGTGAGAAAATAGCTGGAAGCTGGTTCTTCCTAGAAAGAAAAGATTAGGACCTTTCCAAAATACCCCTATTTTATCCTAAGAAGTCTAAATCTCTGTACGTCCAAAATATAATCTCTTATCAATACCAACATCGCTACTCAAACTGAGACAAGTTGCAAGCTGAAAATGAGCAACTTCTATTGCTTTAAATTGCTTTAAGTTAGTTACATATGAAATGACTTCAAATTGAAATTGGGGGACAGATAAGCCGAATATTTTGTGGTAATATATATGGCTTAATGCTCTCAAAATTTCAGAGAATATACAACAGACTTTACAGCAGGCTCTTTGTTTTCCTTGAACCTGTTTCTAGTGAAAACCAAGAAGCACCAACACATGCAGCCTACAGCATTAAAATCATGATGAACTAACATCCATGATCTCTTCTAAAGCAATGATCAAGTTTTCTGAATACTTCAAACATAATAAATACACAGATACATAGATGCATCTGTAAACATGGGGAAATTTGTAAAGAGCATCAGAAACTTCAGTATGACACACAAATTTGGAAGTAGTTTCCTAGGCATTTGTATCTTCAGAAGAAATGATGAATTTATAAAACGTCTGGCTTAGTTGTATTTTCTTCCATTTTTGACTTGCTGTACTACTTTAAGGGAAGCAAGTTTCTTCACTTGGGCTCATTCACTCTAAACTTGTCTGGTATGAATTACTGAAACAGATTTGCAATATTCAACATCTGAACAGATGAAACACTTTAATACCTTAGAAGGCTCATTTCTGGAACTAGCTAAAGTGGCATGTTCCCCGAACTTTAAAATATTTTTTACGAAATTCAAAGGCGATCAAGATTAAAATTCCCAAATGTGTATTCTGGAATCCCTCCAAAAACATTCAGTCATTATTGGATATTGTCTTGATTAAAATTCCTGTTGGTTTGTTCTATGGTTAAAGAGTAATCTTGTATCTTAGCTTTTGGAATGCATTCATATCATGTGACATCTCTGAAGTCCAAATTAATATAAAGAGATCTCTCTCACTACACAGTATGGGAAAAGCCTTAAAATGTTCAGATTTCAGAAAAAGCAGTTTGCAGAATGAATTTTCTGCTAACGTTGTCACTTATCTACTTCTAAACTTCCTTCAGGAATGATGAAATTTATCCCTAAACATCTTATAAACACATTTTTGAAAGAGTGTAACTGAAAATTGCATGCAGACAAACATTATTCCTTCTCCCTTTTGCAGCTACACTTGCCACAGAAGCATCACTTAGTACAAAGAAGCTGCAGCCATCCCTGTCTTAATCTCTTTGTTCAGAGCTTAAAAAGTTAAAAAAAAAAATAATCCAGAAATATCTCCATTCTCAAAATTTATGTCCCACAAAATCTAGGACACTAAAGGTAAAACTCCATAGCTGAGCAAGATGTGATTTTGACACCCTGTAAAACTATTTGAGATTCCATTGCAAGACAAAAAGCAGGATAACGTTCCTATGACTACTACTACATTGAGTGCCTTCATCTCAGAAGGAAGCCTTATACATGGGTCATCTCTACAGGAAAATGGCACAGCTGAGATCTAAAGCTTTGCCTTTAAGCAGTATTCAGTGAGTTAATTTCTTTCAGGTGTTTCTCATTCATCCCTAACTCTCCTTTAACCAACAAAGAAAGAATCCTCAATTTGAGTCTGGTATTTCAGTGATGAGGAGAGATTTGTTTTTCAGGTATCTTAGAAATACTGGAAATTCTGTTTGAGATTTCATTCTTGACCATCCTTATAAAAGTTTCATTAATGTTTACCAACATAGCTAGTGTTTTAAAAAATCAATGTTTTCCTCTCCAGAGTTTCTCATTTAGGAAGCCCCCATCAGATCTGGTCAAAATTCTACCCCCTTTAAAACACTTTCCAAATAGGTATTTGAAACAAAGCAATAAATAAATGAATTGTCTTAGGGCAGAAAATTGGGAAAAAATAAATATATTTTTAGGATCCTTGAGGGCATGTATTAAAAGCATGTAGACAGTCTGAACTAATTGAGTTGTATGACAAGTTACCTAAAATCTGAGGGACTTACATAAGAGCGAATTAGAAATCTCAGCATATTTCTACAGAAAATTTGACTTAATTTGTGGCATGAAAAATAGTTGATGTTTTCTGAGAAGTCCTTGTGCTGTTTTTATTGCAGAATGAAATATTTTAACAAAGCCAATGTATCCTTGTGCAATGCTTATATTTACCCAAATTTTCAGTAATCTACCTTATGCCCACAGTACTCTGCAGCTAGCTCTTAGTACTATTAGTGACAGGGAGGTACTTTTGTAAGAAAAGTGCAACAAACAAAGGTAGTTTTGAAATTTGAGGTCTGTGCAATATTTTTTCTTTGCTCGAACAACCAAGATGCAATAAACAGAACACATGGAAAACTCGAGCTAAGCAAAGTATCTTACCTAGCTTTAGCTGCCCTTGAACTTAATGTAAATCCATTTGTCAATCTAAAAAGTAACGTGTACACGCTAGAAAACATGACAAATAGCAAGTATGTCAAATTCTGTGTTTTATAATCTTCTCCTCCTCCCCCTCTTAGGTATGTTTTGAGATTGTCTCTTGCCTTTATCCAGTCTGTCTGCCTATTTATCTAATTACAGTGCTCTATTTTTGACCACTATGTCATGGATGGCATATTGCCCCAGAGGAGTTTTCCTGTTTCTAAAATGTCATGCACTCAAGGTCTCTGAGCTTGAGCAGATAGGACTCTCACCTGGGAAGGAGACAGAGGGCTGGACGGAGACAGAATTCCCACCTTATCTTTGAAATAATGTCAGTGTCTCTCCCTGACCCATCAGCATAGGATTGAATCGTGAAAACTCAATGCTCACTGCAGGGTAGCTAAAGAACAGCTATTTATTTATTTATTTATTTTCAAAATGTTAGAAGGTTGAAGAGTGAAGGGGATGTGGCAATGTTAAAAGTTGCCCTAATAACCTAGGGCTATCACTTTCAAGATCAGTGTTCCAAACTGTGGATTTAGTTTACTCATTTTGGTCACAGTTATTCCTGCATATTAGTTTTATGGCACCGGGGTCTGTTCTGTCTGACTATCTGCTTGTATATTTTTTTTTATATTCTAGAGCAATTTTTAAAACATTTTTGATATGCTATTTAATAATACAAATAATTACTGTTCTTTTTATCCCTGGAGATGTCAAGGCCAGGTTGGTTGGGGCCCTGGGCAGCCTGAGCTGGCAGGTTTGAGCTGGGTGGGCTTAAGGGACCCTTACAACCCAAACATTCTGTTATGCTAGGTTTCTATGATTCTACTGCTAAGAACTTCTTGGACTTTTTAAGTATTTACTGACGGTTGGACTTGATAATCTCAAGAGGTCCCTTCCAACCCCTACAATTCTTTGATTCTCTGATTTTGTTGCTACACTCTCATGGAATGTGCAACTAGTTAAACAGTTAAGGCTTTGTTTTAAATATTATTGTGTTCAGGCCTTCGGGGAGATGAAATGTATGTTCTGATTCCAACCATAGTGAAGAAGCAGCTGGTGACTAGTTCAGAAAGTGGAGACGCAAGTCATGAGAGTTACGAGTGCACTGGATTAGGATCTAAATCCTGGGTGTTCCTTGAGAGGTACACAGAAACAGCTGATGGTGATGAAATCACTAAAGCCTGGACACTGTCTCTTTTTCTGACAGTCAGTACTCTTAATTGCTGACTGTTTAGCATGAGGGATATGCAGTCAGGATCTACAGCTGGAACGGGCTCTAATCTCAGCAGAGAGGGTGTTCGCAATTAGATGGAAAAATTGGCTTTAGATTTTTCATTGCAAATCAAAGGATTTATGAAAGTTTGGTTCTCCACTACTTTTCCTACAAAAATTGTGCTTTGCAAGAGCACAAAAACAACTGCACTAGGTCAAATGGTGTAAATGTGTAGCATCTGGTTTTGGCTGAGGCAATAAGTTCTTAAGGCTTCTCTGCACATTTTATGAAGAACCATTGTTTATTTTGAAGCTGCTAGTTGCTGACTTCCTAAGGAGCATTTGAAAATACCATGCAAAAATATCTTCTATTTATCCTGCCCAGCTTTCCATAAGCTAATAGAACTCAGTCACATTTTTTTTTTTTTTTCCAAATTAAAAATCCTTTCTTTATGTTAATTCCATAATTCTGGTGGTTGCTACCTTCTCCAGTTTTAGGATAAGCTTTCTTCAAATGAGGATGATAGGGATAAGGGATTAGAGCCATATAAAATGTCTGAGATGTGGAAACACAGTGGACAGAGAGGCATAATGACAGTGCATCTTACATTGTCTTTTTCCTAATAATTCCCAGCATTCGGTTTGCTGCTTGGCCCCTGAGTGACGAGTGGACCTTTTCACAGAGTTGTCTGCTCCTTGGTTCCTGACTGGTAATGACTAGTGAGAGACCACGAGTGATTTTGTATAGCCTAGATTATTTTTTTTTCAAACATATATTCACACTTATGTACAACAAAAGTAACCCACTACTTCATCAGCCTGTTGTTATCAGCATCATACAGGTAGTTTGCATTTCTGGTTATGAGCCTTTCTGTTTATTGACATGATGCTCAGCTATATTTCTGCTACACCTTCACCATCCATCCCCAAATGAACTTTCAGTTAAGTGTTCTGTGCAGGTACTCTTCTCCATGGCTTATGTGCTAAGTGTTTTCTTCACTGAACAATTCATTTTATTGGAAAAGTATCCTAACACAATAAAAGTGTCTGCTGCAAATTTTGAGTTTCTGTTTTGAATTTACTTATTTCTTCACTTTTGCCTACACACAAGTGGTTGGTTCAGTTTGTTTATGAAGAGCCCAAATATTGTGGAGTCTGTTAGCTGTGTTCTCTAGACACTTAATGTAATGGATAAAGTAAAGCAACAAGAAAATGTATTACCCTTATGACAAAGCAGTAATTCCTTATAAGTACTTTGCCACTAATATTAGGAATGTATTTCTGTATTTTTAGCTGTTGCTAGGGGGAAGAGAGTTTTGATCTTTTCTAGAAAAGAAAAGATTAAGTATTCTGTCTACATTTGATTTTCATTTCATCTTCCCCATATATTCTATTTCTTTCTCTGGAAGTCAGCCAGCAAGCCAGCCTCATGTAACTACCTTCTTCCTTCCAGGCCTCTAAAAGGATTTCGTTTGAAAAAGATGTTTATGGTACTTATACTGGTTATTCTCTGTTCTTTCTGTTCCATTGTCTGTTTAGGCTGTGAGTTATTATACAGAGCCTGGCACAATGCAGTCCTGCACTGGTGTAGGTACCACACAAATAAAAGTTATTTTAATTGCAATAAATAGCAATGCTATTTGCTATAAACAATTTAATTTAAACTCCAAATTGTAAAAGCTTTAAGGTTTCACATTGCAGGTGCTGACATGCTTGCAAGTTTGCAGGGATTCAATCTGAATACTTCTTGTAGAACAAGATCAACATTTACAGCTTTTTTTTTTGAGATATTTGCTCAAAGTGGTACAAATCAGAGAGATGAATGTGATCCGGAAGCCTACAAACTTACTGTTTACTTAAAAAAACACAGAAGCTTGAAAGATTTATTGCCTCATTCACTTCAATCCCACATTGGTAGATTATCATTGGAAGAGGACCTCTTCCTGGATGTCATGTGCTCTCTTCAAGGTCAGTTTTCTATCTTTTCTATTTCAATAATAAGTCTTGAAAGGTCTGACAGTCTTAAGTGGAACCATGGCTTCTAAATTATAGACAGCTCATGATATCCTACACTGGAAGACAGTAAAAATTGACTCTTAAAAATGATCTCTCTAGTCAACACTTAAGCTTGTAATATGACATAGTCAAACTGCAAATTTTCAGTTGTTTTCCCAATGTTGTCACTTGGTAAGACAAAAGAGAACCAGATAACTTTCTTTACTTATATGACTTGTATTGGTTGTGATCCCATATTTTGTAAGTACTCTGGATGTGTTGACTCAGATGTGCAGACTTGGTCGCAGTGCATTCCTGTTGATTCAATTTTTTTTAAGTCATGTTTTTAAAAGCATGCTTTATTTATAAATCTGGTATTCATTACTCTCTATTCAGCTAAGTTGAACTACATTTTCACATTTGAATCCTGTGTGATGACTTTAATGAATTAAAAGAAAAATAATTATTTTTAAAAGCATGCATACTTGGAATTCCCTTTGGCTATGGACTATTTTTGAAGTCATGTTTCTCACCACTGACATAAAAAGTTATGCATTTCTTTTCAAAAATACATTCAAGGAGTGTTACACATGCAGCTTCATTGAACAGTTAGTTTCCCATGAGAGTTTTGTGAAAAAGAAGGATAAAAGCCCAAATTCATATCCCTTACAAGCCACAAGCACATGTATGAAATACATACACAGATACTACAATCCTAGAAAGTACTATACCTGGAAAAGGTATAAATGGAACAAGCTTAAAGATTAAAATCTAAGGGGGAATTTAAATAAAATGTCAGCTTTTTCTATTTCATATTTCATACCTATAATAATTGCTAAGATTGTAACTGGGAGAAAAACAAAATGAAAAAATCCTAAAGTTGTAGAGAAAAATGATATTTTTCTGAGTTTCTATTTGAATTTATGAGGTTATTAAGACAATCTTTAGTCTTTCAAGCACACAGTTACCACTGGATTTAAAATCTTTGCTAAAATGCTTGCTTACATAGTTATTTCTGTGGAAGAGAAGGGAAGGGAAGAGAAGATACGGGAAGGGAAGAGAAAAAACCTGAGACAGTAGGAATACTAGAGTGAATATTCTACAATATAAAGAAGAGACTCTCATATTATATCCAGTTTGCATAGATCACAGGTAGTGAGAAGCAGATAATTTCCATGCAAAGTCTGACATGTTTCCAATTCACTACTCCATCACTTCTGCTACCTGCAGTTTCTCTAGCTTGTTCCTGGTGGCAGGCAGTTATGGAAGCCTAGGAGCTAGTGTTATTGTATTTTCTCTTCTGGGAATACATCCATAAGAGAAATATCCAGTGCAGAAAACCCATAAAAACCCAAGTGCATTAACCTCCAAAAGGTTAACCTCTTAAAGCACTGCTGGGTAAATCTCAGCAGCTTACAAGTGATTCTGTCCAGCTGTATGGAGAATCCTGTTCATCTTTCCCTGAAACACTCAAATAAATGCACCATCACATTGGTTTTCAACCTCTGGGATAGAGCCAGGTTTCAAGAGCAGTTCTGCAGCTCCTTTCCAGCCTTTGTAGGATGATACCTCCTCTGCTTCCTGACACTGTGTCTCCCAAAGAGTGGGACACTTTTCAGTGAGAAGGCATAAGCAAAAGTTAGATCTCCCTGTGTTACAGTGAGACTGCTAAATGCTGGCAACAAACTGTAAAAGCTGGCTCATGAAGAGAACTCTTAACAACAGGCATAGCTACAGATGGTGCTTTAAGCACAAAATACCACTGAGGTAAAGAAAACAATCTGCAGTTCAGCTCGAAATACACATGTTCAGAATGGCTCCTCTTTCTCTGCAAAATCTTCAGGTACTTCAATTCCAGAAGGTGACTTGGTGAAGACAAAGAAGTCATATTTAAAAGGTTATGTTGCGAAACCGGCATCCAGAATTTTTAAAATGCCTGACACTTCCTAATATTTTTCAAAGGGATGTTAAAAATCATTGCACTTTAACCACACCACGACGTTGTGTGTATGCACGCTGACATGACACAGATGCAATGGCTGTTGGAAACATTAGTATTTTCTGAAGATTCTACACAGGGACCATAGAATTCACTTATTTGCTAAGTGAGGAAGATCACAACTTTCTGTTCTAGCTTAGTAGATGCTATTTTTTAGCAATAAATGTACTATGAATAAGTTTGTTATTGTATTATCATACTGCAGTATTCACAGAAGTTGGAACATTTCCTAATTCCTGCCTAATATTAAATAGCAACAACACAGATCAAAGATAATGCATACAAATTTGATATTTACAGTGTCTTCATGCCTACGAAGAAATGGAAAAGTGATATGGCTGTATATAAACAAGAATTATGGCATTTTCAAGGATCAACTACCTTAATAGTCAACATGTGCGCATATGTAAGTTTAAATAGCTGCTTATTAAAATATGTTGTAAAATATGAGAGTGTACCAGCAGTAAATAGATTACAGGTCTATTAATCTATCTTCAGAACTAAAATATTTCAGATGCTGACACTATTAGATGGCTGGCTTTAGTACATACATACGTACACATCGCTGTTTTAGAACAGAATTTGCTAGGTTTTAATCATGAGCCATAATTACATCCATTAAAATAGTGGTTTTGCAAAAATGAACAGCAGGAATTAATAAACAGTCCCAATAGTGTTTTGATACCAAACTGTGGGTGACTGATAATTGAAAAACACATTTACCAGTCTCTGCAAACACCAAAACATGAACCGACAATTGGGAAACAGAGACATTTGATACCTTTAATGTATGTCGGCAGGATGCCTGTGCCAGAAACCCAGATGAAGGGTTTGCTAGTGCTTAAGACAAATACTGTCCCATCATCAGTGCATCAAGGTAGAAAAATACTCAGAAAAAAGATCAAAAGAGAGCTGTGGGTTGGGTCTATAATCAGAGTACTAAAATCAATGTTGACGAGGATCAAAGTTGGCTACAATTCAAGCTCATGTTAGGCAGATGTTTATTATTTGGCCTTTCTTTCTCTCTGGAGTTTAAGAGCAAATCTGGTGCTCTTCCAGAAGCAAGAGGAAGAAATAAGAAGTATGCAGAGCAAAACTGCAAAATGGCTTTTCTCTGGAAGATCAGGTAAAAGACAAACCACCCACACTGGGGCAAAGGCTCAATCAAGTGCTGTTGGAATGGAGCTTGTTGCTGTGAGTAAAGACCACCAAAGCACAGCTGTGGGTAAGTGTCTATGCTGCTCTTGCCTCTACTAAAGCAGAGACAAAAACACCTTAAAAACTGCTTTGCTACCAAATAGTGTGGGGATCTACTACACACAGAGAGGAGGAATGTAAAGACTTTTATACCTCATTCC
Organism: Odontophorus gujanensis; assembly: GCA_013399175.1. Classification (NCBI taxonomy): domain Eukaryota; kingdom Metazoa; phylum Chordata; class Aves; order Galliformes; family Odontophoridae; genus Odontophorus; species Odontophorus gujanensis. The sequence continues at coordinate 881,856 of VXAB01013189.1, read as the reverse complement.
AGAGCACATTCCACTCCCAGCTAGTGAGCCTCTGTAATGATCATCAGATTGGTTCCAATGAGAACAATTCATATTAAGGAAATGAGTTCCTGAAAGCTGCTCAGGGACTGTTCTCCACGAAAGCATTATAACAGGAATACCATGTTCATATGGAACAAGGATTGTTTTGTTCAGTTTCAGAAATGCCCTGCTAAAAACTGTCCCTGAAGATCCTTTAGAAGAACTTATCTTGAACATACTTATTGTGGCCAACCATATGCTTTGAGACTATTACATCTTTTTTTTTATATTCAGTTTATTGACTACATAAAGAATTGTTTTCCAGGCGCTGAACTTCCCCTCCGTAGTATCAATCCCAATGAGAACATACTCTTTTATTGACTTTCCATTTCTGGTAGTTTCCTCTTCTAGACTTGGAAATAATCTTTATCATGCCATCATGTGTTCTTTTGGTCAGGTAGTGAAGGTGAACCCCACTCTATTTAGGGAGGATACAACAGTATACAGAATTTATATGGTGCAATCACAAAATTATATGGATGGTGGGAGAGATATCTATAGAAACTGGTGGAGAAACATGGGGGGACACTAGGCTCCCCTGTGCTGAGGTCTCTGAGTTTGTTCAACTGAATGCTCATTTCTGAATGAATCCAATATGGGATGAGAAGGTGCTGGGATAAAGCTAAAAGAGCAGTTGAATTGTGAAATGGATGGCTAGCTCAAAACAAACAGTCTTCACTTGCCTTAAATGCCTATTTCTGAGTTTCGAGAGCAGCATGGGTTTTTGATCCTACACAGACATGTTCTTGCTGCTCTTGAAATAAAAATATGGCTTTAGTCTGAATGGAGAGAAAGAATAAGTAAATACTGCAGCTACCACAAGTATGAAAGAGGACTGTGTCTTCCTTCCCTGTCTTTAAATTAAACATAGGCTATTGAACATGTGAAGCTGTAAGCAAGTTAAAATCTAAATGCCTTAGCTGAATTTAAAAACACGTCTGCATCCTGCATGCTTGATTCTCTAGTGTGTTAAACAACTTCCAAAGCTTTCTCTGGACTGGACTATGTCCTGCAGAGGGATGGACTGGCACACCAAGGGCTGCAGTTCCCATGAGTCTCAGGTTGTCATTGAGCCCCAGAAGGATCAGGCTGTAGGTCTGTGCCCACTCCTCAGCAGTCTCCCATTTTACAGTGGAATGAAACTTCATATAATGCTGTGCTAATGGTGGTTTGACCCCTTCTCACTCCTTATACAGTTAATTAAATCTTTGAAGCTGTTTTGACAGATATTTTCTTGAATGTATATAATTAAGTTTTAAATTCTTTCATTCCAGTACATGTTTTCACTGGGGTCTCACAAATCATCTGGTCAGTTCTAGGGTTCTGATTAGGATCTTTCAAGGGAGTGGAGTAAAATGCAGGGAGGAGAGAAAATGGTACACATTTTTCTCCAACATATAAAAAGTACTGCTTCTCTCCACCCTCCCCTCCCCTACCTTATTTCTTTTCTTTCTCTTTTTATTTCTAAAAGTATGTTTAAAGCCTGTAACTCCCACTGGAAAAAAACAAATATGAAAAACCTATCTCCAGATTTAGTGAGAACTAAACTAAAAGTTGATCATATTTGAACTAAAACCAGGAAATCCATTAGTATTAGTGGTACCAGCTGTTCTGTGCATCAATCCAAACTCTGCAAGGGGACACTGTAAGTCCTGCACTATAAGGTCAATACAGAATGGATAACTTTTATTTCAAATCAGCGAAACGAAGAACAAAAAGAAGTCTCAGAGAAACGACTAAGCTTGTAACTCTCTGTAAGAGCAGTGTTTTTAAATAAATTTGAAGAATTGCTGGAGTAGGACTGCCTCTTTGCTTTTGGGGGTTATACTGGCTACATGTCTCAGCTGAGTTCCTTCTGCCCTGCTAGGATAGTCAAAAAATCCTATATTCTATAATAGTATTTTATAATAAGTTCCTGATAAAAAATACCAAAATCTCAAACTCCTGGTTAAAGGTCTGGTTAAAGTTATGTTGTTAGTGAGAGCTGGTGGAAATCTGAGTAATGCAGGGAAAAAAAAGAAAGGGAAAAAAAAGAAAAGGAAAAAAAGAAAGGAAAGAAATGCAGCAATTTTCTGAATCTTACCATACTTTTACACACAGTGGTCTCTTTGCCACACCTGCCCTTTCAGACTATTTCATCTGTCCTAGGTAGATAAAAATTGAAATCCTGTTGTAGGATAATTGTCCTACAAGAAGAAGCACTAACTTGAGAAGGAAACAGCAATCCCACCTTTTATTATGAGAGTAAAGAGTAAACAAAGCTGGCAATTAAAAAAGTTCACCTGTTGCAATGACAATTTCTATGACTTCCAAGCCCAGATTCAAACATGAAACGTGTCTCTTCAGAGGTGGTATTTGACATCCTATTTTATCAGGTGTAAATAGTGTCTTCAGATCTTGAGTTTTGCAGAACTGGATGTTGGATTTAGTACACTAATTCAGCCTTGGTTCTCCTAATTTGTTTGATATGTTGAAGAAACTGAACTGATCCGTTGCAAGGAAGATTAAAGACATTTCACTTCCCATTTGCTTTAAATGTCTGCAAGTAAATAGTGCTGATAGGTAGAGATACAGCCTAAAGCAACACTCAGATGACTGAAGTGTTGTGTTATCTCCAGAAGCTCCCACTTCGGTGTCTTAATTTACATTTTGCAGTAAGAGTTTGGAATCCTACACAGTAGTAAATGTACAGGAGTAGAATTCACAGAAGGGAAGGAAATATTGGCATCCAGCTTAACAACTTGGACAGCACACTGATAAATAAAATCTTCTATTTTCTGCAAATTGAATATTACACAGATTTCCCCATAGTCCCTCCTCATAAATAAATTGTTGATAATAAACACCCTTGGAGTTCTTTCTTACAAAAAAGGCATGAGGATTCAGGCATGTCCACATGTGCTTGACATATTTCACATGTGTAATTTATGTAGCTCCCATAGTCTTGGGGCAGAACACATGTGTTTCACACATGGACTGCACAGTCCGTATTAGCCACGGTCCAAATAGGTTATAAGAAGTGGGTAGGTTGCAGATGCGGGGTTATCTGCTGAGAAAAGCGCTATGGGAAACTTTATTTCAATCACTGTGGGTAAAACTGTGCAAAGGCTTCAAAATCGAGTAGCTGGATGTAGGTCTCCTTTGTGGCCATGCATCTGTGGGTGTGTGTATGGGTGTCTTTCAGACACTCTGTTCCTGACACTTCACCAGGAGTGCTTTTCTGGCAATATGCTCACTTTTCAAACCATAATTGATTAATTGGTGGGCAAAAGTCAGAGGTCACCTTAGCAGAAAGAGGAGGGAGAGCTTGCACTGTGAATCCTGGTGTGCAAATATCTTTGCTCTGGGAAAGAATAATGTTGTTTCATCATAGGACAGAAGAGACACTGAGAGGTTTTCTGAACTTTTCCCCACCTCAAGGCATGATCAACACACCTTTTGCAGTTCCTGCTGATATTTGTCTAGTCTGGCTTTAGAGACTTCCCAGAAAAGATGACACAGTCCTTCTGGGCTTCATTATCCTTAGTGCTGCAAAGCTTCTAATCCAACCTAACTATGATTAAACCAGAAGCCCATTACTTCTTGCCTTGCCCATGGTGGATATGGAGAGTAGGTTATTCTATTCCTTTGTGCGATGGTGAAGACTGTATTCCTGGTCACCTGATCACTTCTTTCTTTAGGATGAACTTCCTCAGCCCTTTCCAGAATATGATTTTGGGTCCCCCTAGGAACCATTTTCATTCTGTAACCATCTATCAGGAACCTTGGTCAGTTGTGGGGCATTTTGTTTACTTGCTATTTTTCCTCTTGTGTTGCATCAGTTTTTCATAGCAAATTGACCTGTATGATTTACCTTACATATTCAGTCTGCAAGATAATGGTGGTTTGATGAGCTTGGTGAACATACATGGACATCTTTAATTTCATAAGGATAATAACTATGATTTGGGAGGAAAGATCCCCATGAGTAAAGACAGGAAATTGTTACAAGTATAGGATTTTGCTTTGAAGAGTTGTAAGCAACAATTAAATGAGCCTAATAATACCAAGTATTCGAGAGAAAATATGAAGAGAAATCATCTTCAGTTGCATTATGTCACAGTTGCCATCATGCTCAGGTTAACTGTTTTCACGAACAGTTGTAAAGAAAATGGTTTTGGGGTCAGTAACAACAATAGAGCTGCTAATTCTCTGTATTTCATCTGTAACTAAAAATAAAACAGGAAAAACTACACTGACATTATTTGCCTATCAGTAAAGCATATTTTGTGGGCAACTTAATTCATTTAGATCATGTGGAAAATTGTACCTTTTCAGTGTTGCTGCTTTTCCGTACTCCAAAGTCTCCTTATCTTGGCCCAGAAACATTAATGCCAGGAGGGCTTATACCAATAATTTCCTTTGGTTTTGAGTGAAACACCAACTAAGGAGTCCCACTCCCTCATTTGATTTCGTAACTGTATTTCACCGAGTATGTATACATCTTGAGTATTTGCATCTAAAGAGGGATAATCCAAACCTTGATAAGTTTTTCGGTATTGATGTATGCTATCAGGAAGTGGTCTTAATTCTAGACTACATTTTCTAACCTTACAAACCAGATCTCATAGTAAGAGTGAACATGCATGAGAATAAAGAAAAAGTCTGTAATAAAAAAGAAAAAAAAATGAAATAAGTTTTCTGAAATCCATTTCAAGTTTTGAAATAGTATATGTATGTTCCCATTATATAATGTTATATAGTATTATAGTACATAATATTATATATTATATAGATATAATACATACTCTGTGGACATCACTTTATAGAATAGACATATCCTTTTTACAAATGAAGGTCAAAGACAGGATATAGGCAATGGCTTTGAAGAGTGAAAAAGTGCTCTCATAATTCTGTTAGGTTATGGAAGGGTTTATGAAAGTAAGGATTTTTGCTCATCACGAATGTTGTTATGTGAGTCTGGATATTAGGCATCACTTAGTTAAAGCACTGCTGAAAATGTTTACTCTGCCAAACTCCCAGATTAACAGGAAAATTTTTGTTTAGATTTAAGGAAAAAATGGTATAATATCCCAGGAAAAAAAAAAGTGTGAATATTAGCAATGTTGTACTGAAAGATATTTATAGCTGTTATCAAATGGAACTTTGATCTATAAACAATTACAGAAAATTCCAAGAAAGAGTTTTTTTTCAGACCCAAGTGAAGAGGCATCTACATGCTCTCTTGCATAGAGAACAGTCTTAACAGTTCATCTAATTCACCTCATTTTGCAAAGACTGATGATGGGGCTGATGAGTTCATTCTTCCTAACCGCAGTGTCTGAGCAGGTGAGGGAAAAAGTGAAAAATACCTAGAGAAGTAACTGTGAGGTTTGTCTGCAGAAGACAGGGATCTCTGAACCTCTTACAGCTTTCTGGTCAAACATATTAGATATTACTGCCAATTCTTTTCTGTTTAAGAAGTCAAGATTCTGATACTATCCTTGTAAATAAAGCAGATTGCATGAAAGAAAGGTCTTTTTGTTTGTGTCTTGCCAAGGGAAGAACCCTGCTTAGTCATTTACAGTAGCAATATTGAAGAAAGAGATTTTGTCTTCCAGGTTCTCTCAAACCACTTTTTTATGACTGAGATCATAAAGAAGTAAGGAATCCAGATATCTGGTTATGTTAGTACAAGGAAAAGGAGAGCTATTTTGGTAACTGCATCAGCAGAATGTGCCATTCCAAGAGGGCGTAAGACCACAGAGGCCAATACATCAAGCAAGAGTATTGATACATTGCATCAGGTACCAAACCATCCTGCTATCTCTCTCCTTCAAAGGGACATTGTCTCTGCTTGCCCAAGCTGACAATTTTGCTAGAGGCCTTATGAAGATTTTGCTTCTAATGTGAGTAAGGTGAGACTGAGAGTCATCTCAAGATCTCGCTTGGTCAGTATTTGGAGTGAGGACCTCCAGTACAGACATTGCAATAGCCAATTCAGATAAGCTGGGGTGCCAGCAGCTTACTAACATGCCTTTCCTCTGAGTTTTACACACATAAAAGCTTTATTTCTGCATTCTGTTTGTTGCTAGCAAACTCTTCTGATTAATAATATCTCTTGCTGGTTCATGTGACTGTGGGCGAGTAAGAGATTTTTACTACTTCTTAACAAGAGTTAGCAAATGACATTTTTTCCAAGTGAATTGGTGGAAATCCCCTGTCAGCTGTGAATTTTACTATTTAAATTATAGTACTGTGCTGACAGATTCAGATTTGCTACTGATCATGATTGCAAGAAAAACTTAGGTATGGTAGAAAATGATTTCTTACAAGCAATGCTTTACCTTGGAACAAGGTAAAAGGCTTACCTTGTGAATTAGAAATTTCAGTGAATTTTTGCTTGAACTATGACTATTCATTTGCATAAACCGTGGGTGGCTTTAAACTTTCCACACTGCCCACGAACTGGACAGTGAACATCTCATGGGTAGGGTTTGCTGGGTGGATTTTTGGGATGATAACAGATAGATCCTTACACTAGTAGAGCAAATCACAGTTTGCGTGCTGACTTCAGTGTCCTTTGGAGCAGTATGGGAGGCTGCTAGGGATATCAGATGGTATGGCCACCTGCAGAAGGAGTGCCCATTGGCCAGGATGCAGATTTTTGTCTCTTAACACACTCAGAGAAAAGTGGGATGGGGAGAAATGATCACAGTACTGAAGTTACGCAGGCAAAGTCAGTGCCTCAACTTCTTTGCACTGTTGAGTGTGCAGAAGCCAGAATCTGGCAGCTGTAGACACTAGGTGGTCTCAATTGCTCATTACCCTCTTGAACTTAGGTGTGATAGCAGGCTCTTAATCTTGGATGCTGTAGTTGGCAGCCTGAATAGGGCCCTTATATCCTGCAGCTTAAGGAAAGACTGTAAGAATGAAAAGTGGTATAATGTAATCCACAAAGAGGGAATAGAAACAAATATTTAGGAATCAATCTTCTTTATTTCATAAGTAGTATCATGTAACCAAGAAGAACTCAGCAGAAACTGACTATGGAAGCACCAGAGAAATGCTCAGTGCTTGACTGTAATTTAATTAGCTTTCAATAGCTTCCAGAAAAAATCTCTAAACCTGCATATATTTAAGATAAGCCTTTTGTTCCATTTGTAACCACAAACTGACAGGGAATCTAAGCTCCTTCCCCCTTCTCAGACTCCATCCTCTTATTTTGTTCCCCAAGTTGCAGAACTCGATGCTTATACTTTTTTTTTTTTTTCCCCTGCAGTACTTTTCTTTGACCTCATTCCCCCCTCCAAGTAACTCTATCCTGTGCTGCTATGTTCATGCCCAGCCAAACCTTTATAGATGGCTTAATTATTTTCTTTTCTCAAAGAAAATTCAATCTGATCCCCAATACGCATAGGATAAAATAAAATGAATCAACTGGGAAGCTGCAGTATAAAGGGGGAGGGGTAAAAGAAGTTATGTAAAATTTCATGTCGCTGTCAGACTGTTTTCATAGAATTTGTGTTTGAGATTAAATTAAATCCCTAAAACTGCTTTGATAGCTTCATACTTTGGGTGAAACGAAGCAGATGCATTCTAGCCCGGTACCATGCTTCTCATCTCTCCTTGCAGAGAGAGAATGAACTGCTTTGTGGAACAGTTCTATATACTTACAGTATTAAGCAATTCTTCTTTTCCCCTGGCATTGGTATTCTTTTATTCAATTTATCTGTACTATAGCTTGGATAATATTTACCAGATGTTAAATAAATAATTTAAGATAACACAGTCCTGCATGACAGTTGTAACATTTTGGGTCACCTTTTTATTCAATTTTTTTTTTAATCACTTCGGTTCAAAATTTCAATATAGTTCAACTCAGTGGTGACACTTAATACTTTTTCCTCTCCTTTAATTTGAAAGTAGTGTTCCCCAAATAGTTCATTTGCCATATTGTTTTTATCTTCAACAAGATAAAATAGACGTAGCGGGTTTACTATTTCAGCCCGATGCCGACAAATATGAAACCGAAGAATATGAAGAGCCAATGTTTTGTAAAAGCCAGTGTTATATAATGAAACCAAATGCATGGCTTGGAATTTAAAAAGAAATCCTAGTGTGAAGATAAAAGGACATGAAAGATAGTAAATGCTGAAATGATACACCACATAATGGTATACTGTCAAGAAAGAAAGATAACATGATAACTTACAGAGCCATCTCAAAGCCTACATAGGTACTTGACCTATAGTTTGCAAGGAAACAATCTTTTTGTTTCATCTGGCTCATATTAAAAATAGGAAAAACAAAACCCTTATTTTTTTTCCACTCTCACACATATGGTTTAAAATCCATGCAATTTTTAACTGTCTAAAATTCTTTTAAGCAATTTAAGACAGAAAGAATTATTAAATCACTTTTCCATTTCATTTAATGAAAAACTGCACCACTGCCGTTAGTTTTTGTACTATCAATTCTAAAGGTAGTGGGGCTCCAATTGGTCCTATGTGCAATCCATCACAAATGGCATGAGATTTGTATTGCACAAGTTGGATGCTGGTGAAGATAGAACTGAGCAAAACCTAACTCAACGTGCAAGATAATTTTGAGTGAAGTTTAAAATACTTCTGTATTCTCCAGGTTTTTCCAGGAGGAGCTCGCTAGAGGAAAAGAAGCAAGCTACTGACTTAACATATCCACTTTCCAGAAACTGCAAGTTAAAATACTATTAGATTGAAGCAAACCTTTAATTTATCTTATGTATACAGTTTTAAGCAGCTCTGGTCTTGTAAGTGCTCACAGGTTTGCATTGCAGCTGAGATGACTTGAAAGTCTTCTGTCAACTGTCTTTTTGACAGCAAATTGAAGTTCTGGCTCAATCCAAGATCTTCTAGATATTATTCTTATTTACATTTTAGGAAGCGTCCACAAAGCACAAGGAAGAATGACCTCAAATTTTTCCACAGATTATTTCCAACTCAGCCAGGTCTGATACCAAGATTTTGCTTGTCAGCTCAAAGCACTGACTTCTGTCTTCTCCTGGGAAGTCTCTATTAGAGATTATCTGTTAAGGATCCTTAATCTCCAACTAAAATATCCATGACCACAGCAGTTTAAGAAAACAAGGCCTCATTTGTCCTGCAATTGGAGTCTTTTTAAGAGCACTCTGATAAGATGTGTTCTAGTTGTACTAGATGACCTTACCGGACTTTTCAAACCTAAATGATTCTATAGTTCTATGATTCTAAGATGAGTTTATCCCTGATTCACTTGCTGTCATGCTCATATTCATTATAACTCTTCAGAAGGTTATTTCCCAGAGGAACAGTTTTTTCTCCTGTTCTTGAGCCTATGCTGAATTTTATACTCTTGCCTCTCATTCTTCAGAATGGCAAAAAGTAACCACGTCACTTCATAAAAGACGCTCTTACATGAGTAGATAATTAGAGGAAAAGAGAAATAGTTTTTGCAAAAATACACTCTCTACAGTGGGAGACGAAGGTGGTCAAAGTCTTTTGAAGCCTTCTGAGTTCACCTGTGAATCCTTTCTCAAACTGTTATTAGTGACCCTACTACTGGAGAATATAAGTCTCTGCCCTGAATAGATGACTTGTTGGTTAACTGGGATGGTTGCCAGGGAGTAGATTCAGCACAATGCATTTCAAGAGCTAAACAATAATGGGTAATTGCTCACTTGATTGAGAACTATGTGTGCAGCTGCTAAATGCAATACCTGAAGGCCCACTCACAGTTGTTCACAGGTATGCTTTAGTATTTATGTGCATGCATTTCTTGCTGTCTGGCCCACTGTTAGCTTCTGGTTGCTTCCTGGCTTTGCAGCTCAGGGTACTTGGGAGGAAGGGAGCAGAGGAAGAGTTGCTCAGTGCTCATTGTTAAAGCAATTCAGGAAATAAAAGTGAATGTCTCTCAGCACAGTATATTCCTGAGAGCCTAATCTGAATGAGCAATTCATTGGCATGTTTCTATTTCCAGCAGGGGCTGTGCCAATTAAGAGGACTGCATACAAACCCTTTTAGTGATGTACAGTGGGAGGTAAAAATAATGATAAAGTATGGATTTATTTTCTTAAGCTATTACTTTAGTAGTAGTGGGAATGGAGCAAAGTGAGCCTGCTGACCTCTCTTCTTTCACAGGCTGTTTCTCTAAGTATGAGGCCAGTGAAGAAGTAAATTCTCACTTAAAAGTGCAAAGAGAGTTTTGTTTTACTTCTTTGCATCCAGATGGGAAAATAAATATTCCACTGCAGTTAAGATTTATTCCCGTGCCTGGAGAATTGAAGGAAACTCTTTGCAATTGGAGTGTTTTAGCTAAGCATCTTTTGCTGGCTATGAGGAAGTGTGGTAGACTGAAGGACCCCAGTGACTTTCAGAGATGAGCAACTTTGGGATCCTCTCTGTGCCACTGAATGTAGAGCTGCAGAACTGCTGTTTTATCCATCCAGATACAGTTTTACACTTTTACCTTTGCTGTTTCTTGGCTGTGATAATGCTGTCACTCCATGATCCTTCAAGGGAGGATTCCAGCCACCATGTGGGGAAAAGCTTCTCCCGCCTGGGAGGAGAGGGAGTTTGCTTTCAACTGAGCAAGAAACAGAAATGTAAAAGACGATAGCTTTTGGGAAATATGGTACTTGGATCTTTCCAATGACTGTACCTCAAATCATCAAAGACATTGATAATGGCCTCAAGTTGTGCCAGGGGACCTTCAGGGTGGATATTAGAAAGGGTTTCTTCTCAGAAAGAGTGGTGATGCACTGGCACAGGCTGTCCAGGGAGGTGGTGAAGTCACTGTCCCCAGAGATGTTCAAAAATCATGGAGATGTGGCTCTGAGAGACATGGTTAGTGGGCATGGTGGGAATGGGTTGGAGTTGGACTAGATAATCCTAGAGATCTCTTCCAAACTTAATGATTCTACGATACTATGATTCTACCCAAACTTTGTTTCCACCCAAACTTGAGAGACTTGCTGGGGCTTTGGCACTCTGGGAGCCACTGGGAGCTGCGGCCGTGGGCCCTGCCTGTATTGTGGTGGCCGCTGTGCAAGCATAGTGTCATTGTTCCTCAAGCTGAAGGCTACTCAGAAAAATAAATACATTTCACTTTTCTGAAATATTTTGAAATTCCAGCTCTTGTTTTCACTGTAATTCAGAATGAACTTGTGACCTTCAGAAATTTTCAGTAAAAAAAGCAAACAGATGGTTTTTGCACTACTCTAGTGCAGTAAGTGACCCTCATTCAGAACCTTGCTCTTAGGACTTAATTGGAAGCTTTTCCGCCTAAAGGCAGGTGCCAAACCACAAAACTGTTGGGTGTCTAGGAATGGAAAGGCAGCAGAAAAGAGCTCTCCTAACAGGAGCTGTATGTTAAAACATTATAGCTCTGACCAGTGAGAATGTCACAAAATCTTCTTTAGACACAAGGCTGAGAACTAGGAGAGACCCTTGAGGGTGGTATGTATCACAGATTGCCTGGCCAGCATGTGTCTTACGGCGCTGAGCAGGCTTGCTTAAAAAATATTTAAAGGAAAGTTTTTTAAAAGTACCAAAGGAGCAAACAAAGTAGTATTTGGATGACCTCTTGTTTCTCTTGACTAGCAGTAGCATTCATTAATTGGCTGCATATGATAAAGTCAAGTGTTCAGCTGGCTCCTAGTAAACTAGACTACTTTAATTGACATAGCCCCTGCCATCTAAGAATTTGGTTCACTTTTTCATATCATGCTAAAAGACTAAATAAAATCCAATCTTCTGGAGCAATATTGAGATATTACATCCAGATGAAGGGTGGGTGTCAGAAGAGAATGGGCTGCTAGCAATATTCTCTAGGCTTCTTGCCATCAGCTTGGGTTAAAGTAGTGAAGCTGAGGTAAAATGTAAAGCAGTTTTTATTCCTGCTGACATACAGAAAAAAAAAAAAAAAAAAAAAAGAAGAGTGCACTGCATCAAGTTTTTTTGTTATATCGTTATTGTCCTGGGAGTAAAATGTTTATTACATTCTTTGCTTCCTAATACAACTCTTGATTTGTCTTAGAAAATACTGTGTTCTAGATAGTGAATATCCATGACTTAAGATGGAGGAAGAGAAAAAAATAATTTAGAATGGTGCTCAGATCAGATTCCAAATGTCCATGAGTGTGTGTAATGGAAGGTGGAAATTTTGTGTTTCTCCCCTGTTAATTTCATCAGGATGTGGCTGCACTATTCGTTCTGCTTTTCAGAGTGTGTCAGTCCTGCCTGAAAAAGCTTTTTGTTATGTAATGGCAAAATGTTGTTCCTACTGTGCTGGGTTATTGAAATAAGAAGCACAGTTACTGCAGTTAAATAAATGCAAACCTTTGTACCACACTGACAATAGCGTTTCCACCTCTCTTTCATGGATACAAAGACATTTACACTACATGAAAGCTATAAGGCATTAATTGAAGAACACATTTTAATGATGAACTGCATGAAGAAGTCCACCTAATGACAACCAGGTCAGCTAGCACTACACTGGTTTTTGCAAAGAGGGGACAGGTGATACTGCAAACTGGTTACAAAAAATGCATTCACTTTAAACTGAGTAATGCTGGGTCAGCCCTGCCACCAGACCCAGCTCTGGCAGGAGTGAGTGCTGGGGGTCCTGTGCCCACATGGGTCATATAGACCATAATGTCTCTACAGCATCCACACTGTATGGTGCAGTTTGGTCCAGGGAATTGTTTCCCTGGGCTATGGACCCAACCTCATGAATAACTGATCAGTTTTTGTTTCTCTCCTGTCATTGTTATTCTGTTTTCTGCTCAACTATTCCCTTCCCCATGCAGAGGGGACTTTTGTAACACAAGGGATACCCAGGGAATACTGAAGCAATGGTAACTAAGGCACACCATGGAAACTGAGGGCTTACAGTTTTGTGCAGCAGAAATTCTGTATATTGTTAGCTCCGTCTTGTCCTACCCTTAATATTCCCTCCAGGGCTTTCTTCCCTGGTATACAGTGCAGCAAATACCTGGGGAATATTGCAAAAACGGAGGGAACATTATCTAGTTACCTAAGGCAACTGAAAAGTTTTCAAACTGACCAGCGTAGTTGTGTTTCACCACTTCCATTTAATAGACAATGCCTGTCTCTCAAAATATCCACATGGAAATGCAGAGACAACTGTGAAGTTTGAGTGCTGTGTGTATGTGTCCTGCCTGCACCCAATTTACAGGCAAACTTTGAAAGGAAAATTGAATTAATTGTAAAAATAATTAGTTTTATTATTACATATATTTTTTACAATACAGATTCATGTTTTTACTGAAAGAAAGAGGTTTTTAAGCATTTGAAAGTTAAGTTTATTCCCTTGGAAAACGTCATCTTTATTCCTAATCATTATTTGTCTTAGATTTGGGCCTTCCTGACGCAACAAGGAATATTTTGCCATATATTGTACAAATACAGTACAAAATGTCTTTCTCTGAGAGAATTTGGAGCTTGAGTATAAGCCATAAACTACAGCTAACTACAAAGAAATAATGAGGTGTTCAACATGTTCAGCTTCATGCCTCCAGCTTTACCTCTATGTTCAGCCCTACTCTTCATGCACTGCCCTCCTGGAGATGCCCCAACTGGTCTCTGAAGATTACAAGCTCTTTGCCATAAATTTGCATTTCTTCATACCTTAATAAATGATAAATTAGCTAACTACATGTCTGTTTAAAACAGCATGCTCCTCATTGGTTTGAGCATACACAGAACTTGGTAGCAATACTCATGTGTCAGGGATGTTGTTTCAGGCTGCAAACTCTGCAAACCAACTGGTTACATTTGAGCCATGTCTCCAAGGGTGGGTTTTAATTTTTTTCCTGGAACTAGAACAGCTGCATTTTAAACTGGAGGCAAAACCTCAGGAAAATTAATTAAGAAGTTGAGCATTCACAGTCAACTGTATTATATGTGTGCTCCTCTTGCAGTTGCAGATACTGTAGCTGGTAGTAATTTGCGCTCTCAACGATTCTATTTACTTCTCATTTAGCCAAATGATTCTGTTTTGCTACTAAAGTCATAAAAGCAGATTAAAACATCAATCCAATGAAATATATTGAAGTGAACATTTAATTTTATGCATATGATTATTTCTATTGACTTACATTTCTCCATTTCAAAAGAAGGAAATGCTCAAGTGTTATAACACAATATTTTTAGCACTGACAGGAGAGACAATGGAATTTCATCAGCAATGAATTTGACCCACTGGATTGGAAAAAAGGTGAGAAAAACTTTCAAGAACTCAAGAAGATTCAAGACTTTTCAACTCAGTCAACAGATTGCCCAACATATGCCCTGAGCCAACCTCACTGGAGTACTACTGTTCATTCTCTGCCATGTTTTGAGTGTTTTATCCTAGCTGAAAGGACAACACTGGCATTTTTCTGCTAATGACAGAAATAAAAAATAATGGAAACCAAAGGGGAATAAGAGATATTTAATCATCTACAGTCACAGTGGGAATACGTCATGCTTTGCTTTGGAGAAATGGCCACTTTGATGGAGCCATTCAGACAAAAATAAAAACCCAAGACGCTTCCAAATTTTCAGAACATATTTTTCTGGAGGAGGTATCAAAACTGTAGCTTCTGTGACGTTTCTTTCCAATGTCTATATAGCTATTGGAGAATATGTCATAATTAAATATGTATAATAGGAAAACATCATGTTACATACATATTCAAGAGCAAATGTTAATTGATGGGCATAAGGGAATTCCTAGCGTAGAATGTGACCCTCAGAGGTGCTGTCTTTGAGAACAAGCTATCTAGATACTCATATTACTCCCAGCACTATGATATCTGGGGGCCTTGCAAACGTTAATGAACTTATCCTCACAACTACCTTGTGAGGCAGTGAAGTTTTAGCGTTGACTTTAAGGGAGTACAACCAGGCCCTAGGCATGCAGTAACAGCCACAGAGGAGCTCAAAAGGAATCATGCTTGCTTCAAACAACATTAACTACTTGTTGGATAACAGCTGGGGATAATGGCACATACAGCGTCTGGTGGATTGCCCCTCTCCCATAAATAATTTGGAGAAGAGAGCCTATGAAGCTCCAGCGAGAGAGGTTTGGCAATGAAGTAGGGGAAATAATACTGCTGAGCTATTGATTCCCCTCTCTCCTGCCTTCCCATCATAAAAGCTGGATGACTTTCAGTCACTTGCAGTAGTAGAGTTATGTGTATGTGCGCATGTGTGTGAGCATGCTCATATGCTTAGAAATGAGGTGTGATGTCATGGAGGGAGAAAAGAGTGTCAGACACATTTCCTGTGTGTCAAACAGACAGTTCTGAATATGATGAAGATGCAATAGATATGTTTTGACTTGTTTAGTGCAGTTTCAGTTGCACTGTCCACTGCAGTAGCCATCAAAATGGTATCTTCTGTCAGCTCTAGCATGCAGAAGGACTCAGTCCATAAATGCACAATAAGCAGCCACACAAAATTCCTGAATGCAAGAACATGGCCAGGTGGGAATAGCACAGGCACCTTGGGCTATTTTTCTCTATCAGAAGGTTGCATATCCTGTACAGGTGTGGCATACTGTTTGAAGGAGAAATGATTTTCGCACATATCCAGTTCATCTTTTGGGATGTAATTTAAGAAGGGATTTTTTGTAAGACACATCACATATTCGGGCACAGGAGGGGAATCAGCCTGACACATGGAACAAAGCGGAGAATGTATAACCAGGGAACTTGTAAAGCATAAGCAGGCTTCATAAATTCCAGCTGCTGTCAGTCAGTGCGGAGAGGAATAATGGGGAATATCTGTTCCAAGCAGGCACCTTTGTGTTTTCATTTCTTCCTGGCAGTCTGAGGTAGGTTCGTGTTTAACCCTGCTCACTGCAAAAGGCCACTGGCACAACTCGTGGGGATCTGGGAACCAAATGTGAATATACAGTAAATAGCCTCAAAGCAGGAGGAAGCCTTCCAATGCCACACCCCTGCAAACTGGAGGCTGGGAAAGCCCTCTGTGTGTGTGGGGGGGGGCGGGAGAGGGGGGGGGTGTCTAGAATTGGGTGTACAAGTGCTCATCACAGCAGCCCCCTGTATCCAGTGGAACCACAAGCTCCAAGGGGGTCTGATATTGTCCTCCTGCTGCAGGGTGAACAGCAGGAAATTTGGCCAGCCAGCTTGATTAAGCTTTTGTTGCACTTCACATCATCTCCCTATCCATCTCATAATGCCAGTCCCTAAGTGAGAAGGACTTATTTTCTGCTCTTCCCTGTGTGCTGTCTCAGGAACAACAGCCACTGTGCTTAGATGTGGTGAAAGGGCAGGCAGGAAATATGTTGGTTAAGGGCTTTTTTGAATAAAACAATAAGCGCTGTTTTCCTGGGGATATTTTCATAAAATAGCCTTCATACTTGTCCCTACAGTCCTGAGAATGCTGATTGGAGAATATTACTTCAGTTCAAAAGCTTCCAGCGAGAGGATTTCCTTGTCTTTTACTGCCTACACAGCAACTAGCACACTAAAGAGCATGGTTTCAGGTAAAAACCAACCAAAA
Organism: Odontophorus gujanensis; assembly: GCA_013399175.1. Classification (NCBI taxonomy): domain Eukaryota; kingdom Metazoa; phylum Chordata; class Aves; order Galliformes; family Odontophoridae; genus Odontophorus; species Odontophorus gujanensis. The sequence continues at coordinate 865,264 of VXAB01013189.1, read as the reverse complement.
AATCAAAACCCAAGCCAAATAACCAACCAACACTACCAACAATACCAAGGAAAAAACAACAAAAACAGCCTTCAAATAAATAGTGAAAAATAAGACAATGCTCTTAACTCTGAAGCCAGAGAAAAAAATGGGCAAAACAAGATCCTAGGTCCTTGCAAAGGAAATTTGGGAACCTTACTTAGAGAATGATTAAAAACATCAGCTCAACACTTGTGAAGTATTGACGTATTTCTAAATGGAGTTGATATACAACAATAGTTCACAACAGAGGGATTTTATATTTGTTCAAGGATAAACTGTAAACTAACATCCTTTCCTTTCTTTAATGGAAGCCAAAATGTTGTTATTTATCTTCGTTATTACATAGTTGCATTTCCCTGACTCAATCATTTTTGCCACTGTTTAGTGCATCACAAACAGCAGCCAATGTTAGATCACAATATTCAATCTAAAAGTTTATTTATCAGAGGCACATTGTTAAAACAAAATCTGACTGACTGTCTGATGACTTCAACATTGGATTAAATCAACCATTAGCTCCTAAAGAAGCGGAAAGGCAAACTCTGTCTCTTAAATACATGGAAGCGTATGAAATTATTGCCATATTGTTCTGCAATGAATTTGTGATTTATTATACTCTGTTTTTTTGGAGCTGAGAGAAAGGTTTTAGTTTGCACTAGCTTAAATCCCCGGAGTTTAAAATGTTAATGAACTTGCAAACAAGTTTTGCTTACAAAACTGCACTGTGTTAGGTGGTTTGAAATGAAACTCAATCTCCACTCAGATTAATATGGAAAAAGTGAGCTTGCTCAAAACACGACATGGGGTCATTTAGTTCTTATTCATAACAAAGAGTTCACATTAATGCTGATCATTTCTTGTTTTCTGTGACAAAAATGCAGATTTAGCAATACTGAAGTGCTTTCTAAATTCATTGTAACTTTGCCAAATTGTCTGGAAGAAAAACGTAACGTTGAAAATGCTGTAATATTTTATTTCATCATTTTGAAATCAGAATACTTGAAGTATAAATGATTTTCTGTTTTGAAATTTCCTTTAATACACTTAAAAATAAGCTGCCTTAAAAAAAATTTTTGAAGGATTTGTTCAATGTGAAACACTTCTTTGAGTCTGCAAAACTGTTTCCAAACCACGAACATTGTTTTTTCAGAAAGTTTCATTTCATCTGGCTTTAATGAGAAAGGAATTTTGCATTTAGAGGGTAAAAGGTGCGTTCCCAACTCTCATTAGTATGAAAGCCTTAATAAAGATATGGCAATTTCTAGGCGTGACTGTAGGCAGGTCCAAATCGGGACAATGTGAGAGTGCAGGATTCTTCTTGACCTGCAAATTTATATGAAACTGTCTTCACTGGGTTTTTAGCTAACTAATTTTATAATTGTTCTTCTCTTCACAAGGACTAGGCCATATAAAACAACCTTCATTTATTTATTTAGTTAGTTACTTTTGGTCTCAAGGACTGGGCTAAAGTTAAAAGTCCCTCTTTCAGTCCATACTTCAAACCTTTCAAGTCTGAGGCTAGAGGTGGATATTCTTTCAATTAAAACCTTCCCTAATTATTCAGGTCCTCTTGGACTCCCCCTCCCTGCCAATCTGACACTGGCAGCAGCTTTATTAGCCCCAGACTCGTTTTTGATTTTATGTTTTTGCGGTGCTTTTTCTGTTCCTCTGCTACATGGCAGCATTACATTTTCTCAGTAGGATTTGTCTCTGTCACCATCTCCATCTCAACCTCCACTTCCATTTTGTTTTTATTTCAGGTTATGAAGCAAACAATCTCTAAGTATGATAAAATGCTCAAGCTACTAAAGCACTCCTACTGTCACAGTACAGCACCTCCTAACTATTTTTTCATCATAGCCCTCATAGGAATGAAAAGGTATTGATGAAGCATCCTAGCCGCCTTCTAATCGTTTGTATATACAACCAGTATTTCAGTTTAACTGCAGAGCAATCAGCAATTATAGATCTCCTGTTCTACAAAGAAAGGGAACAAAACTAAAAACAGGGAGAGAAAGAATGAGGCCAGGCAAAGTTTTGAAGGCTACAGTTGTGAAAATAGCATCTGAAGAATATATAGACGAGGATTGTAACTACAGTCTCAGCTAAAAATAGGAGGCATTCAGCCAGATCTTGGGCTGATGTAAATCTGCACAATGTACAAAAATCATTAACACAGAGAAGGAGCTGGCCAAGCGCCTTCCGCTTGAGGCATAATATTCATGATTTAGTAATCTCTGCTCTCAGTGGTGAAGCCAGGCTGATATTCACCAGGTGAGAATTCAAGCCCTCATCTCAAAATCGAGATGGCTAATGCATACCTGAAGTACATTCAGTGCAACCATTGCTTGGAAGGAAACCAGCAGTAATCGATTGTTATTCCATTTTTACCTCAAATTGAAGAGTATAAATCTGCTTGTTCTGGGCTTGGCATTCAGAAAGCTTGGTGTACCAGTGTGTGAGTGGTTATCTGTTCTCTTCTTGAATCACTGTTTGACATTTTACCGGCCACCCAGAAGGGTAATAATGTAAATGATGTGCTGATGCTAAAATGCAATTCAGAATGCATTCACATGCCTGGGTGTGCACACGTGTGTGTGTTTACAGAGAAACCTTTGCAACAAGCATGTTAAGCACAACTGGACATGAAAGACAGAACTGTGAAAACTGTGAATTCAGCTAAAGATTCATCTTTTATTTTTTTTTTCCCACAGTTTGGATTCATGTTGAATTAGAGCAAAACAAAAATCTTCTACTTGGGAAAAAGGCTGCTCAAATTTCATTTCAGAAGCTAGAAACACTGTTTTGTAAACAGCCTAGGCTGCCTGAATTCTTCTGGTGCTCGGCAAAAGTGACAGAAGTGCCAGCCTGGACAAAGCAGAATCAGGCTCCAACCTTGCTGTACCCCAAACCTCAGTCCTACCCAAGACCTGAGGATCTGAAACTTGTTCTGCAGAAGGGCTGGGAGACAGCCTGACTCTAGGGGAAATTCTTAGTGCTTCTTGGGCCTTGGAGCTGGAAAAGGATATATTTATTTATATATGTACATACATATCTTATATACATATACGTCTATCTGGTGTACATATATTATATCTATAATGTACACATATATATTTATGTGGGCATATATAGAAACAGATATCTTACATACCATACAGCAGTATGTTGGTAACCAGAACTCTGAGTCAGATCCTTCCTTACACTGGGCAATGTCTCTCAGGACGTAGCACGCACCATGAACATTGCCATTTCCATTAAATTACACCTTTTTCACTGAAACTCGGTTTCTTGAGGTTTCTGACCATCCTTACTAATAGCCAAACACAGATTCTGACAAGCTTTGGCCACTTTTAAGAACATTTTGAGTTATTTTGCTCAAATCTTTTCACCCCTATGTAGGGCAGTATATTCAATTACACTTTGCTTGGAAATACTTCCAACAAAATATCATGTTTTACCAACATTCTCATTGTCTTCCATTTGCACAGAACATATCACAGAGAAAATACAAAATTTAGGTTATGTAGTCAAGTGATAACCATATACAGAAGACATATGAAAGCATCCTGATTAAATTTGAAATTTTCTCTGATCAGGATCAGCTTTAAAATCTGGGATCACTTTGGGTGCTCCTGTGATGAACTGGAGTCCCAGGGAGCACAGAGTGGTAGGGGCTGCTAATATAAGTCCTGTGAATATTCAGTACACTTTAACCTTTGTCAGTGGATTTAAAGGCAGTTTGTAAATCAGCTTCCCATTCTGGGACTTCATGGCTGAGTCCAGTTTAGTCCAGGCAAAACTTCCAAATCAAATAGATACCAGTAACTTTTTCAGAGTACTTCAATGTTAACTAAGACATGAAAATTAAATCTAAATGTTTTAAAAAAGAATCTGCTGTTTACCTCGATGTTCAGACTGTGAACGAATGAGAACAAGAGAGGCAAAATCAGACATTCAATGTATCAAATGTAATAAATCCTCTGAGGTTAATCAGCCCTCCTTCCCCCACTAACCTCAGCCCCATACTATGCCAAATAGTGAAAGCAGATGTCTTATGAACAGGTAAGAAACAATCTGGATTCCCATTCCCCACAACTGAAACAAAATGTAAGGCTCAGGTTTTTGATTTGGGAAGCTTCCAAACTGAACTGCATGAGACATTTCATCCAAAGCCCTTCAAAGAAACAGCCCAAAAAGAGGAATTCAATTTAGCTGGCACAAGGAGAGAAGATCTATGGTAATATGGAAGAGATTCAAACACTATAGGAGAGCAAAATGACATCTCAAATTGCTGTGATTTATCTTGCCTTGCTCACCTATATTTCTTCATAATATCAAGCTAACAAACCCTGTTGTAATGCTTAATACACAGCAAAGAAATCCTCCCATTTCCCTCTGGTTTTCTTTAAGGAATTGCAACTAAAAATGCCCTATCTCTGGGCTTAGAAAACAAAATCTTTCCTCTAGAGTATAATAGAATGTTCAAATTATTGCTCTTAGCATTAATCTGTGCACAAGGAACATCTTTTTAATATGCTTTACTCCTCAAGAGATTGTAAATGAAATAAAAATAGTTGAGATGAGAATGTTTCATGTCTGCATATGTGTGTATTACAGGTTCATTTTCCTGACTGAATACCTCTGGAGCCTATCAGTGTGATTTACGTCCATCACAGCGACGGGCTGGGGTAACGCAATATCACTCACCATCCTCTGACTCAAAGCCTGATTTGAGATGAGTCACATCTAACAAGCATAAGCTGATACTTTCAATAGCATTGCACCTACTTATATCAGCGAAGAAAACTGGATGGAAAGAGTTGTTACCATCTACTCGCCTCTTAGGGACTGGTATGAAATTCAATAATCTTAACTGAGTACCAATTAATCAGGTACTTATTGCCAGTGTCTCCTTTGAGTCTGATGGTTTGACTCTGATGGTCTGCTCTTTGCTTTGGGCAGGCTCTGGTGTGCCAGACACGCAACTTCTGGTGCAGCCCTTGGCAAATCTGCAAACAAATCCCACTGTGTGTGGCAGTGCCATCTGTGGGCAACAGGCCTCCCTTGCACAGAGACCAATGGCAACGTGTATGCCGTGTGCTCCTGCCCCTCTTTGGAAAGCAAAAATAGCAGGTGAGGCTGTTTATCTCTGCTTAAATTTAAGTCAGCCTAAAGGCTTGGACTGAAACAACGCTTCCAGGGAAGGGATACCCTAAAGGTCCAAACTGCATGGTCAGATAAAGCTTAAAGAGATTATCAAACCATTCCCAGCCCATTGTAGGGCTGTGGAACCTTGCTTTGGTATTAATAGAGTCCTGCAAAAGTGATGCTGGAGGTATTTTCAGAAAACGGCTGAGGATAGTATCTTTTTTTTTCCCTTCCTTTTGCTTCTAATGCTTGTACAACTGAAACAGCCCTCATCGCTGCAGCAGGTCTCATACCTGCATCTGTACAATTGTCTCCTCAATGCCTTCTGTTGTTTGGGGATCTGTGAGGGATATAGCTAGCAGGAAAGGAATCTGGTCTCAGTGGGTCTTTGTGAGAGTTTTGATGCAACCTTTAGCTAATTAGTTTCATTTAATATAAATTCTCATGGCTGATGTTCTCTAGAGACAAGAAGATTGATCTATGAAAGGAAAAACTTGTATCCTTAAGCAGTACTTTTGTATGCTCCTTCTTGGGGGAAAGGAGTAAAGACCACAAAAAGCCACTGTTGCCAGAACGTGGGTGAAGGGCTGGGTTTTGTGCTGAAATTCCTGTTTGTAAAATATATACCCATAACATTTGCACTGATCTGAGATCAAACTGAAATAACTTGCACCATCGTAGAAACTCCACCCATAAACTGATGCTGCACCGTAGTAAAATTTTCAAGTCAAATGGACCTTAGCATTGCTATGAAGTGTTTCCCCATTGTGGCTTCCCTTCACCACAGCCTTGTAGTCAAGAAACTGCTCCAGAAACAGAGAAAAGCCTTGAAGTGAAGCCCTGAGAAATCAGATCTGTGGCAGCAGATGCAGGGAGATGGAGAGCTGAGGAGTATCCCTGTATATAGCTGTGCTGCTTAGCCTCAGATCCTGCATGTCAGCTGTTTCAGACGAGCCCTAGGAGCAGCAACCTGGACATGTTTATGTAGTATAGGTAAAGGAAAAACAGAGAACCACATTCCTGTCTGATGCTCAGAATATAAATCTGTCAAAAGAGACTTCGGAAGAGATTTTTGCCAGGGAGTAATGAAGTGAAGGATCTATAGGTGAGTACAGATGACTTAGTAAACTAACATAATGGTTGATTGGGGAATTAATGGCACTAGGGAAGTTTGGAGTGAAACATATCCTGAACTTTCTCTGTGACTATGCCGCTTGAGATTGCTGAACATGAGTATTTTCCTTAGAATTAAGATATATAATAGAGAAAATTATTCTTTGCATTTTGGTATTTTTTGCCTCACTCACAAATATCCTTCCCTCTTGCCTCCAGCCTTGGAGTCTGTGAGCTGTCTTTGCTGAGTGTTTGCACAGTGTGCCATATGCAGCTGCAGTGGGGTAGGGTGGGAAAGGGACAAAGAGAAAGGTCCTTCCTTTTCCATCAGAATTCAACCTGTGCTCAGGGAGAGCTGGCATAGGGCAGCCAAGGGGTAAGAGGTGCAAAAGAAGATAAAAACTGTAGCAGATTGAAAAGCCAGAGCCTGAAACACAGAAACAGGCCAATTCTCTACTGAGATTCCTCTGCTCCAAAGAACCAGGATTTAAATCGTTTAAAGCACAGCTGGATTTACTTAGTTATAAACAAAGTTGGTTTGTAACTGGTTGAGAAGTTAATCTTTGTGATAGTGAGAGAAACGGAAAAAGAGATGGCAAAGATGTCATTTTGCTTCCTATTGCTTGAGCTTTCTTTGCTGATGCATGGAACAGCACAGAGGAGCATTTTGTACTACACTGCTCAAAGATTCTCCAATAATATAAAACAAGAAAATGGGCACTACCTTTCCAAAAACCAGCACCATGCTGTAATTCTCTTTTTGAGAGGCTGTTTACCTCTTTCTTTCCATCATTATTTCAGCTCATCTCCATGTCTCATCGTTCTTCTTTTCCCATTTTCTTTTCACTCATTTCCTTAATCCTATGCCACTGAGTCCTTCTGTTCACTTTTCTTCTCCTTTACTGTTATAAATTTTCCCCATCTAACTGTTGCCTGAGTTAACTATTCTGGTTAAGCTGTAGGATTGGAAAAGCCAGCACTTATTTTGGGAAGATCTTATGGGGAAAGAGGATTCATACAGTAATCTCAGGTGAGGGTCTAAACATTTCCCAAATTCTCTGACCCCTAAATATGAATATCATTTGACTTTGAATAATGAGCTATTCGTTCATCTCTATATAAAACCTCATGTATCCTGACAGTTCCCTATTGCCTTCCTGTCTGAAGTGGCTCAGGAGTATAAATTATTTTAGCCAAGGTTGGCAGTAATTTATGCTCAATAAATTGACTATAGATCTGCTTGTTTCAGTAGGCAGCATGGGAAGGACTTACACATATTGCTAAATTCCCTCATTTGTTCTCGGACAGGATACTCACCTTCCTGGGGCTGACCACGACTCTCAAAGTGCCATGACAAGCAGCTACTCATATGCCTCAAGTAAAATTACTCCTGTGAGTAGCAAGTTACCAGTGCAAAGAAGTGGTGGTCAGTTTACACTTTTAAAAGTCATTGGTTCAACGATGTGGAAGTTGGAAGTTACATCTTGCAAAATATTTAATGGTCTACTGAAAAAAATGAAGATATATTAATGGCTGTTCTTAAAAAAATCCCTCTTGCTTAAGTTGGTAGGAATTTACCACATCTTTTTAGGCTGATTTTTGCCAAAAGGCCATGGAACAGGCCATGTAGGTTTTTATTTTATTTTTTATTTATAATTTTTTATTATGGGTCACAGAGAGAGATTTCACTCATGATCATTACGGTTAGCAGTGCAGATACTGGACACAATGAACCAATGAGGCTTATTGAATGTCATAATCAAAACAGACTTCCTTTTGTATCTGCTGTCATTTCCTCTTTCTGACTTTTGGACACCAACCACCATTTCTGAAATATAGACACTGCTTTATTGTTCTTTGCGGAAATTACCATCAGATATTTTGAATCACTAATGAAAATGATCGTTGTTTTGAAGTTTGATGCGGGGTTTGAAACTGAGTTCCTGGGCTGAGTGGGGGCAGTGGGAGCAGCTCCACATGCCTGGCCACCAATACCCCTATTCTTCTCACATTAGCACCTGCAGCTATTGCAGCCAAACTACTGCAAAGCCGTGGGCCAGGCAGATGCATCCTATGGTCTGTGTGTGCTTAGTCAGCTCCAGGCTGTTAACTTTGTATTAGAGAAATGTGCAGAAATTTTAGGGCCATATCCTGCTCTGAATGCTGTATGGGTGCATCCCTACACCATATCACTGCAGGGATCTGTGTGCAAGTCAGAACCTGGTTTACAACAATCAGTGTAATTAAGGGGCCAACCCTGCATTGCAGTGTAATTTTGGCTTCATTCGGTCAGTGAAATTGTGGCTTTTGAATTCAGTGGATCCACAGGGCTACCTCTTCCATTCAGTCCAGTTACACCGAGAATTTAGTTATGGTTTGCTTAGCATTTTTTTAAACTTTACTATTAGCATAGTGTCTGGGTGCCTCAACAGCTGACAGCTTTGCAGCGAACTGTGATGTTCACAGTGCGCCTCACCGGGACAAATGGAAGAGCAAAACAGCACTGGGGGTTTTTGCTGACAATATGATTTCAGCACTTGTCAGTTGTACAGACTCAGGCACCGTCAGCTCCAGGTAACTCAGCCAGCTCAGAGTGCTGTGGAGCTAAGGCAGAAACAGATTCTCTGACACCTAAGAGCTAAATTTTACAGATTAGTATTGAAATCTCTAGGTTTCCCCAAAGACAAAGAAGTACAGACTTTGCTGCACTAGATGCCTCTGTAAGCCTTTCATCACTAAGGCTGATGAATAATTTTCCAGCAATGGCTGTGTCTCCCTATATATACACACACATCTATATTGGCACGTACATACATTTATATGCCCTTAACTTACATGAAATCAAAGAACTGGTGAAGGCAAAGCTTGTAGGACAACAACACTACATCCATTCCCTCATAACAGCAATCAACATTTATAACAAAATGAACAACAAGTCTGCTAAACACAAAATCAGGTTGCAGGCTTTTTACAGAGGGAATCTCCTTTTCTCTTCCTCTCTTATTCTCCCTCTTTCTCTTCTCCCTTCCACACAACTCATATAGGCTCTACACGAAGTGCATTGCTGTTAGCTGCCCTTGGGGGTGCTTCTAAAAGCCTACCCATTACCACATGTGGGATCTGTAGTATAGGCTCTAAATTCAACCCTCATCTGTAAGGACTAATCTCATACATACTGAGATACCTCTTTGCAGGTAGCACAGATTCACACAATGCCACTTGCCCACTGAACCATGCCAAAAGGGCTCAATTTACTCCCCAGACCATCCTTACACTGCTTACATGCTAGCTCAGAGTCTGTGATTCTTCGACATTTCCTCTTGATGATTATCTTTCTGTGTCTCTAATTGTTAAACAGACATCAACATGTTTTCACATGTTTTTCCAAATAGTCGGTCAGCAACTCATATAAAATATTATCAAAACTCCTTCAGCGAATGGGCAGTGAGACGGGGGAAAGGTACTGTTGAGAGTGGGAGAGGGGACAAGAAGAATGACAAGCTGCTATCCTTCAAACTCAGTATCAGATAAGGATGTCTCCTAAGGAAAAACACCTAAACTGGAACAGAAGCAGAAGTATTATATGTTTAATTGCAGTGGCTGCTGGTCTTTCATGAAGAAGCCTCTAATCAAGGCCTTTGATTATAAGGGACACTGTTAAGATAAAAATCTTATACAGCATTTTGAAAAGAAAAATTCCTCAACCTGGTCTTTTAAGAACACATTAGGTAGTACAAACTACAACTGTGTTATGAATCAAGTTCACTGTTGCTTTGCTTAACCTAAAATATGACACTGACAGTGTCCAGTCTGTAGAAAATACAGTTCATCCAAACACTGGCACGTGAAAATAATTTAAAAAAAAAAAAACATCAAGAAAGGCCATTAGGATGAACTCATATGTTTCAATGGGACAGGCATTAAACCCATTGCTGAAGTAGGCTCATTATGCTGGAGTCCACCTCCTTAAAGAAGCAAATTCTCTTAAGCCATGACACGAGGAAATATCCCAAGTGACAGCTGTAAATAACAAGTGCATAGTGTTCTTCCATTGCAGTTTGTATTCCCATTTGTTTTTCCTCCTTTTCAGTAGAAGATTTCAAATTGCAGACTCTTAAATCCTTCCATAACTTCACACATATAAATTGTGCCACTCTAGTATATAGGTCTATTCATGTGGAGAAAGTTGTTGAAGTGTTTAAAAATTGGTGGGATTCTTACAGAAATTTAGAAAGTCAGTAAGACACAGAGCTCGTAGGGAATTTGTACAGCACAAGGGATTTCCACATGTGGCTGGTATCCATATGTGTTATTATAAAAGGTTACAAAATTGAAAAAATTGAGTTGCCTTTCAATGAAATGTAATGCATCTATTCACAATTTTTATTTTGTATTATTTTTGCATGATGGTTGGGAATATTTAGAAAGGGGCAACAAAGAATATTTGCAAATCTACAAATGCGTATTTGAGAACAAATCAAAGCAAGGTTAGAACTTATAACTACCATACAGGGCTATTTAAAAATAAGCTATGGACTAAAATCTGGACTGTGGTCAATTCAGGCTCTAAAATAAAGCATGGTTATCCATCTGTCATCTATTTTGTGATCCTTATCCATACCTAAATGAGAAGGTCTCAGTCACATCCACTTCCTCTGATAACTAGCTGTGATTTGAAGAATCTAGCCTATCTTCAGAGATATGTTCATCAGTTTCAACTTCATTTTCTTTAACCCAGATCCATGTGGGTAGTGTATATGTACTTTTGGGATCACCAGTCTAGACTGGTGATCCCAAAAGCTTGGTGATCAGTCTCCTATCACCCTACAACTTGTGCCCAAGTGTTGAAAGTGGCTTGTGCCTAAGTGATGAAAAAAATGTGCTTCAGCTTGAATGAAATCCAGCCCATCACTTCCAGTTCAGCACAAGGTAACTTCTGGAAAGCCTGAATGCTAGAGTGAAAGTTAAATCTTGCACAGCTGTAAAGCTGACCCTTAGTCTGATGAATAATTGCTTCCATTTGGGTCTGACCCAGGCTGAGTGAGCTCAGCAGGACCCTTTCCAGTGGAAATTAATTGTGGACTGATTTCAGGAGGTGACTGCCTGGTTGTCACCATGTATCTGTTTCATGAATGGGAACACAGGATGGTTCCCACTGCTTTCAGTGCCTTTTTTTTTTTTTTCTTTTTTTCTTTTTTGTACATATATTGGAGCTCGGAAGAGAACTGTTTTCTAGATACAAAAATTCATTTATACCCACTGCTAGCATTACTCTTTGTCTTTGCATGAACATGCATCTGTAGTTAGTAAAATATTGACTCAACAGATCCATTCATTGTGGACACTCACTCAAATAATGCCGTATCTACTGAACATCCTGGTAAAAATATGGTTTTACTACTGTACTTAGCATAGCACAGCCCAGCTAATGGAAAGGGAGTGGAACTCTCTTCCATCATCAACAAACGTCTGCTCCAGCTGCCCAGTCCTTACCACAGGTGATGAAGTGTGAATCAGACAGAGAGCAGCTCAACTTTCACATGCAGGATTAGTTGGCAGAGTTGCTGGATAGAAAAATAATCTTTTCACCATTAAAATGAGCAAATTTGATCTGAGTCAAAGGAGCACCTTACAATGCCATTTTTCACAGAGTGGCCTTCTAGCACAGGAGCATGCTTAAGTCCATTTCCTAGCTGTTAATGGAAGAACAATTCCATTATTGCTTTTGATATGTAACAAAAGAGGCAGTCTGTTATTTTTTTTCCCCGGTTTGTAGATAATTTTAGAAAGGATAGTTGCTCTACCTTTTTTTCTTTCTTCCTCTTAACTAATCCATTACAAAAAAAAGAGAATAAAAAGGCGGGTTTCTCCTCAGAGATGGCTATCTGTTGAGTTATCTGCAATAAATATTTGATACCGATATAAACTATTAAAATTGAAATCCTTTTTTTAAGTTTCAATGAGGAATCCAGGAAAAAATGATAAAACTGGATGCTGTTTGGAAGAAACGTTTGAATATATAAGGCCAAATTCTACTATGAGTTCTGCAAAAAGACAGCATCAAATCTTGCTTTAGCAAACACAGCACCAACCACAACTCTTCCCAAGCCTCTCCAGACAAGAGTTTCATCATTAGCATGTGAACAATTCTCTTTCCCATTCTTGGAAAGGCAATATGAAAATAAAACTTGTAGAACTACCACTGTTTCCATGCTGCAATTTAACTGCATACCTGTGTGCCTTTGCTGGGGAGCAATACTTGGACTAAAATTCAGAGAAGTTGCTTAGCACTCATCTTCACCAAGGAAGCCTGTTCGATTCCAGTGGTTATTAGCCAGGAGTTTTAAGCAAGGATTTAAACTATTCTTTAGAACCAGATTGAAACCACCAAACACCTTGACTAACGTACTGGCCCAGGGTTGGTTTTCTTTCACATTAGCCTAAGCAATTAAAGCTAGAAAAGATCAGCCTCAGACTCTTTCACACTGTTTGCATAACAAAGATCTTTATGGGAACAAAAAGCAACAAAACCCATCCTAATCCTGTCTCAGCTACTCCATTATACTCTGAGGAGATACTTCGGGCCTGATTCTGGCTTTGAATGTGAAGCTCATAGCACAGCATGAGGACAACAGCTGATTTTCACTGGAGAAATGTCAGACGCCTCTGCAAACCAGCACATCATCGATGTTAAACGTGAGAAGAGGTAATATATAAGCAAACTAGGCACAGTTAGTAATATTACAGTGCCCATGAGAAAAAGCCCAAAGCCCTCTCTATAGCACTTCACATGGGACAAAGAAGACTGGGCTTCTCTCATGTTAGTTAATGAACTATCTCCACGTTTTCAGCTCATTTGCCCAAGCTTCCCATTTCCTTCAGTTTGTTATTATTAATGGTCCATACTAACTGAAACAGAGATTTGATAGAGACGAACAGTTGTTCTTTCTCTCTCTCTCTCTCTCCCTCTCTTTATTTTCCCAAGGCTGTGCTGTACCCCTTTTCAGAAGGCAAAACTGTTTATGTAAGACCTGCTTTGATGAAATACATGGAAGACTTTTAGAGAAAAGAAATCAAAATCGTCACTACGCAACCAACCCATGTCTACTAACTCAAGCTATATTGAGTCATTCTTATCATAGCTCCAGGACTTGGGGTAAAAATTCAGATTCCTTTCCCAGTTGCATCACTATGAGTTCCTGTATGAGTGAGATATTCCATTATTTCAGCAGGTTTTTTCTACAGTTCACAGTTCAAGACCTGTGTTTCTTCCTCTGCCTAACTGTCCACAGAAGAGTTGAAAGAGACAAAGGAATAAATACACCTAAAGGAAATATAAAAGCAACCAAATGACCATATGATTTATGATATTGTTTATGTTTATTGTTTATGATATGATTTATGATTTATCATATTGTTTATGATAACTGCTGTTGTAATTTTGTTATGTGATACAGTTCACCAGGACATATTCAAGTAAGTTCATTATATCAAGTTGATAAGTCCAAAAATAAAGTCCTTCTACAGCTGTAAAATTTACACATCCTCTAAACACCAGAGAGCATCGCGTGCTCGTGCAGTCCAGGAGATATGTCTGGCTCACAGCAGGAAATACCTCCTGATGCAATACACAACCATTCCAGGGAATTTTTCTGCAAGTGGAGATGCCTAAATTCATCTGAAATTGTTGAATAAACATCTCACGTCTCATTGGCAAGAGGAGCATGCTACATGCTCTTATGCTACTTAGGATTAAATTGCTGAGAGTAATGTCTAAGTAACATCATCTGGAAAAAACTGGGAGCTGAGCATGGTAGATCACTGGTTTTCTCTGACTTAGGAAGGAAGATATATTTAATTCTATTTAAGAAATAATACTTAGCTACTACCAAACAAGATTATTTTATAGGGTTTTCACATGAATCATTTCTAGCAATAATTGTATCCTCTTTTCATTGAGGAATTGAAAAAGAAACAAAAAATATTTGCCAATGAAGCGCATAGATTATGCAAACACTGGTGGAATAGAAAATGTTAATGAGAAAGTTGTCACTGAGAGGCATCATGTAAACTAGGAAATCCCAACAAAACTCGTATCAGTGGAACTGAAGGCAAAGACAGAAGTTCAAAGACAAGGAATGGAGGCTGTGCTTGCAGTAATAGGGACCTGTATCCAGGAAAGTGGAGATTCTGAGAAGTTTCTTGGGTAATAAATAACACATGAGGAACTCAACCTGAGCCTCTAACTCAATCCTGTGGTAGATAGGGCTAGGGCAATCTCTGAGTGAATAAGCTAACACATACAGAAAAGAGGGGTGTGCCTTTTTACGGTGATTAGATTTCTTAAATGCAGCAGTAAAACTCTTTTATGAGAAAGATATTGCAATATCACCTATGAAATATTGCCTCATGCCTTTACAGCCTAGAGCTCTGGTGCCCACATTTTTCAAAGGATGCTGGAAAATAAACTGATTATAGAAGGAGTATGAGAAAGTATTAAAAGCCTGGGAAAAAATGCTGAATGACAGACTATATTGTTCTATGATTAACTAGTCATTTAATTGTAATATCTAAAATATCTGTTTGGGAATCTCAGGATTTTAAATTCACCGTAAGAGACATACAAAAGATCAGTGATTAACTACTATTAAAAATAAACATTAAAAAAAATAATAAAAGATAAGCAGGCAAAACTTCCTCTTAGTGAGAGCCAGGAGAACTGAAGGATTCTACATTTCTCAACGTCTGCAGAACAAAACTCTGTTCAATCCTGGAAAGGAAACCAGACCCTTTAGTGGCATTTCAGCCCATATCTCCATGAATATACATCGTCAGGATCATGAAAACACAATCAAATTCTGATTTTGCTTTACTTTTGAGCTGTGTTCAAAGATTTCTCGTGCACTAAGTCAAAAAATGTGAGATCAAATGAATACTTTTCTTTTCCTGTTGCCACCCTCAACCTGGAGACTCAGATACAAACTGTCTCACTCACATTCACTTTAAATATGTACCTTTTTTTTTTTTTTGTCTTACTTCAGGGAATTTTAACCAGCCTTATGTAAGTTTGCAAGCAAACTTGATCCTGTCAATTTTTAGTACACGCAGCTTTCGAAGTGCTGCTTTTTATTGCATCTGTTGTCATAATGTCTTACAACTGGAAACTCGGCTTCTGGATACTATTTCCATAATAATGTGTATTATTATGAAGAGCTAAATAGGAAGTTTTGGGTCACAGCTGCAAGGCTGTTGCCAAATCACTAACCTCTCCCCACCAAAACAGCAATAAAAGTCATCTCTAGAGATTCCAGCACTGAAGGCAACAAAGTACAGAAGTTACATTTTGAGATGGAATCCAGAAGCTGCCAAAATGAAGATATGCAATCTCCACTAGGGAAGAGGCGATGAAAACCTGAATACATAGTCTGACAAGTGAATCATGTCAACCAAAAGAAAGCAACAAAAATCAACTTGTAAAAAGCATCTCTGTGTGTCGAATCGTTCAAAGCAGTGGACACATTGCTGAAATGAGTTCAGTAGAGATGAACATCTCATCATAGCTTTCAAGAATTGAAGCTGCATACCAGAAAGGGAATGAAATTCCATATCACACTGCAGCTGGTAACGAGGGGGTGATCACAGTATGGGAACACTGCCTGCGCTGGACCCTCATCCTCTGCACTCAGGAGAGCCATTATGTTTGATACCCAAGGCACCGGAATCAAACATGTTTATTTTTATAAGTGCACTGAGGAGCGCGTATCACACACACACAGATGCAGGAAGCATGCAGATTGGTGGCTTGTAACAATGGTGGGAAAGACAGTGGGGTTTCCAAAACCCCTTTGCAACTGGGATGAATTCTGCAGAGCAGATTGGAGACTTCATTACAGGGCCATATTTGCAATTCCTGTAAATTCCATGTTGGGCAGCTACAAGAGTCCTGTTCCTCTAAAGTCCTGAGCAGGTTATTGGAGCACTGGAAAATAAAAATACCTATATGCTTTGGGACTACTGTGTGCTAAAAGAGTCTTTGCTATAGGACAGCTACTTTTTACTTTAAATGATACTTTCAGTGAAGCGAGCAGCAGAGAAATCAGTTCTCAGTAGTTTTGCACAGTACCTAGTGGATGGTGAATTTATCACATATTTTCAAGAACTTTGAAGAATCTCATTGCCAGAAACATTAGGGGTGATTCCTTCTAAACAGTGTGGTGTAATGGACCCAGTTCATCTATCATGAAACAGTGTTGCCTTCTGTTTTCTTGTTATTAGAAGTAACTAGATGCAAGAAGGTATAAGGGCCTGAGAGAACTGAAGAAAGATGTAGTAAACAGAGACTAAACCCAAAGATTAGGCTGAATGTATCTGAACAGTGATTTTGGACTGAACTACTCCATATTCTTATTATTCACATTAATATTTTCACCTTTCAAGTGAAACTTGAGTATTCCACTGTATTTGCATTACTGACTAAGAGCTGCTAGTTGTAAGATTTTTTATGATGTATTCTGTCAATATCTCTGAGCTTTTACAGAAAAATATGAAAATGCAAATTATTAGAAATTATGTAAAGGAGGCTGATCAAGTTACAGATAATATGTAAAAACACATTAGAACTTAATTAATTGTATGCAGGCCAAGGATGAAACAATTTCACATTAAAAAAGAACAACCAACAGCTCACCAGTGAAAAGAAATACATTTTCAGTTTATCTACATGAAGGAAAAAATAGGGGCTCAGAATTAAAACCTCTTCTTAGCAATGATTTTGCAACTAAAAGACCCATTTTCTATAGCTGCCATACTATGAAATCATTCATTCGAGAGGTCTGGTGTGGTGCATTCAACAAATGGTGCTGGAAACCCTGGGCAGAGCACTCTGTGAGTGGGGCTGGGTGCCTGGCCCTGCCAAGCCGCATAGAGGCACGTCAGAATGGCACTGAGCCCAGCAAAGGCTTTCTGCCTACCAAGCAACATGAGCGCGATGGGAACGTGGCCAATTCAAACACTCCGTGTTTCTACTGAAGGAATAAAAGCAAATGAGAATTTGTTGCTCCTATTATTCTCTCATTGCTCCACATTATGCAGCGGACAAAGTATTCTGTTTTACTGCTGTTGCATTGAAAATATATAGACATATACTACTAGTGGCTGTGGTTCTGAGTCATGTAGTTTCTTCAGCACATTCCTGAGAGCCTAAATAGCCCCAGCTGAAACAGGACTATTTATGCCTTTATAAATATGCACAGCTTTAGCATTACCAAAATGAGATACTGATTCTCTTTTCTTCTCTCTCTCTCTCTTTTTTTTTTTGTGGCACAGTTATTTTTTCTGACATTCTCCTTTTTATTCAAATAAACTATTTCTATGTAAATTGGAGTTACGCTAATCAAAACTCCGTGTCCCAAAATGTGCAACTTTCTCACTCAGAAGTCACTGTAACTCGCATGAATAGTCTCATGTGACTTCAGCATTTTACAACGCAAGCCAGTGAGTGACTAAATGTAAGTCCGGGGAACTCTGGCTGTCAACTGCAATTTAGTCACTGATATTGATAACTGATACACTCATGGAGTAAGGAAACAAAAATGGTAAACAACAACAACAGCACCACCACCAAAAAAAAACCAAACAAAACCAACACGGCACCATAATTCCATAATGAGCTAAAAGCTGAGTGCAAAAGGTCAAAATCTAGACAGAAGGAAGATTAATATTTTCTCTGTGTCCTTCTGTTGTCTGTATCACCTGGAGCAGGCAGACCTGGACTTTGTTACAGGTAAATAATTACAGTTGTATCTGCCATAAATATCCACTTGAAGGGGCTACTGCAAAAAAATTGAGATTGTATCTCCAAGCAACTGTCAAATGGCTAGAATAAATTTAGAGGACTTGAAATACTGATGTACACTTTCTATCATAGATATCTCTTGGTCTAGACTTTCAGGCTGCATTTTGACAGAACACATTGGATGACTGAGAAATTAAGGACTCAGGACCAAAAAAATTACATAGTGTTGGCACTTGTGGTTTGCGTCTTCTTTACCTGTGGTGCTAGCAAACAGGAAGTCATTGCTTCACAGCAGACCCAGAAATATTAACAGGACATATCCTTTTGCATTTAAAACACAGAAGGTAATAAATCGTAGACCATGATGGCAAACCTAAAGAGGTCACTGAGTAATGGTGAGCATAATATCTGTTCTTTTCAGTGCTATAATAAATCTGACAGTGCTCTTTTTTTAAAGTTGGGATGCTTCTGTACAGACTGAAGATCAAAAGTTTCTTTGCCCCCAAAAAGGAAAAAAAATAAAAAGTGCACACACGCACTTCAATCACCTGTTTTTCATTTTGCATATTCAGTGGAATATGGAACAATAGAGAGTGAAATAATACGCCTGTCTCTGTTCGTGTCGGTGATATTCTCATAAGCCTGGACTGAATGAGAAAAATCTGTCCCTTATTTATAAGAACAGATAGGAAAGTCAGTCAATCTTTGAACTTGCTCATATGTTTACTCCCTTCCCCTGCTTTCCCAAACACTCACTAAAGCATCTTTATGGGGGCTGGGCTGAATGAAAAGCTCTAATTTCAGATTAGACCATGGCCCCAGCAGGTAGCACTGACCTCCCTGCAGCTATATCTGACCATACCAGCTCTCAGGGCTCACTCAGTGCCTGTTGCAGAGGACCACATTTCTCAGATCAGATCTTTGGGTTATAGTCTAAGGCATTAAGGCTTCAGGGCCTCCAGCTTGGAAAACTTTTCCCTAATACGTAACACATGCAGAAATACTGTGTTTCTCAGAACAAACACATTGCAGACACATAACAGTTCTACCAACCAGACATATTTCCACCTGTGCCTGCAATGCTGCTTGCTGCTTCCCCTGAGGCTGAACTTAGCTGCCTGACAGTGCAAAGCTCTCTGCTTCTGTAACAGTTACTACAAGAGTAAGTAGCAAAGGGTGTACACTGATTTTTTTCTTACTTTGTGCATATCATTATGGCTCCAACCAAACTCCAGAGACTCCCTCTTTGTACTAAGCTCAAATATGAGCTACGTTAATAAAACATAGTGGTAAAAGGACGGGAGTACTGTTAAAATAGAAAAAAGGCAGTGTTGTTATATCTTGTAAGGTATTCCTTTTCTCTTTTTATTTGCCTGTTGTCATGGCTCTTCCCTAATCCAAGGCTTACCTGGCTTACTGGTTAGGCCACATATAGCTGCTTAGAGGAATAATCCAGGAATAGTCAGCAGAACAAGCTGAGAAAAGCAGTACTACTGAGTTGCCAACTACAGAGGGCATCAGGTAAGAGGGAAAGAAGACCTGCAGATGGAATGAATAGATAGTAGTCACCATGACTGGACCTAGGACCACCTTTGAGCACAGGCAATGGCTGTTTTTCAACATCTGAAGCCGAGGGTTGCCTGCCAAGCCTGTGTTTCCCCATCTGTGAGCTTGAAGAAGCAGAAATGCATGATACAGGTTTTTGTCTGCAGCCTTTATCTAGACACTGGGAACTATTTATACTGCTCACTTCCATTAATCTTTTCCCACTTCTGTGTTACAACAAGCAGAAATAGCTTGTTATAGGGAACCATATGTGTCAAAGGTTCTCACAAGAACAAGCTGTAACCCATTGTCGTGGGTCATTTTTTTGCACTTATGTCTAGTAAAGCAAATTTGGTCCCCAGGCTCTGATACTGCTCTTCCCTGGCCAAGCCCTGCAACCCAGTCATCACCTCTCCTGCTCTGAAACATCTGCTTCTACCACTGCTCTGATACTTGTACAAATGCTTTCTTCAGTCTTCCAGCAATTATCTAAGCACTTTTTCTCATGCTACCACTTCTGTGAAGAAGGAGCTCCCTGGGAACAACCACCAAGCCACTAAATCTGTCTTCATGACACTTTACTATCTGCAGATGGTGTGTGACAGACTCTGTTTTTCCAAATGAGCATATAATCTTTGGGAAATTGTTTTGACTGCATCTATGAACTATATCCATTATCCTCCCACTATGAACAGAATATACATTTAACGTATTATCTTATTTTTAGAACTGAAATTCACAACCGACCACTAAGTATAAATAATATAATACTTGCTTTGATACTGGCCAAATAACAGCTTGAAAGGGCACTGGTATCGAGGGAAAGATTCCTGTGGGCATCGTGCAAGGTCGATAGATTTTGGATCCAAGTCATGATCTAAATTAGCACAGCTTTTTGGCATATGAATTTAGATCGACAATGTTTATACATCACTCATTTGCCGCTGCAAAACCATCATATAACAACAGGACAGCAGTTTTTTTTCACCAAGCAGTGATTCTATTTCTTAATCTTGTAGGTGACTTTGGAGCCTGCAGCTGGATGTTCAAAGGATCCCAAGCCAGTTAGCAACTGTTGCAGCCACTGTTTGCACTGAATTTTGAGAAGAACATGATTAATTCAGTCCAGGAGTGCAATGAATGTTAGTAACACTGCAGATGGAAACACGTGAATTATTTTAAAACTGCAGTTGTACTCTCTGTATTTTTCAAGAAGGTTTCTATCTAGTAAGCTTAATCAAGCTAGAAGGTTTGATTCCCCTCTCTCTTACCAGGAGTGATACAAAGTGTAATGTATGAATACAAATGCAGCAGGAGATACAAACAGGCCCAACTGCTTATTTAGGTTTGTCAGGCCACAAGGAGGCAGATTAAATTCTCTCGATCACTAACAGCTAGGCTGATAGAAGAAATTCAACCAAAAGAAATGTAAGACCAAGACATAATCTAAATGCTATTCTTTGCTATTTTCAATTCACAAAGTTAGAAATTCTTTAGGGGAAATCTGGAGCACTAAATCAAGGACGAAGATTTTCAGATTTAGGCCTTTATATGTGAAATTAGGAGAGTGGAAGAAGCTTCTGTAAAGACATACAGCTGATGTAGGTTATATTAGCACCTGAAGACATAAAAATGTTTATAGATTACCAAATCACATCTCTAAATATTGCTTGATGGTGATTTGCTGATAATGTACATTTACACTTGTCCAAATCTATCTATTCATATAAGCATTTCATCTAGAAGCTCGTGATCACCCAGTGCAGACTGATCACATGCACCATCAGCCAGCACCCTGCCTGGCTCCCATTTAGAGTTCTTGTGGTGAAGGAGAGAAAGGAGATCTGCTGTGTATCACAGGAGTCCCCACACAAGGAATGTTAATAGTCTAGGAGAGCCAGAGAACAGAGTGAAGGGAACTCCTTAAATGATGTATCTTTAATATCTGAAGAGCAGCTAACAGATTCGGTTCACTTGCTACTCTTCTGAGAAATAATGCTTAGAATGAGAGGCGATGGCTTTCAGTCGTGCCAGGGAAGGTTTGGGTTGAATATTAGGAAAAATTATTCTCAGAAAGAGTGGCAATGCACTGGTGCAGACTGCCCAGGGAGGTGATGGTGTCACCATCCCTGAAGGTGTTTGAGAACCGTGGAAACGTGGCGCTGAGGGACACAGTGGTCATGGTGGGGTAGGCTGATGGTTGGCCTAGGTGATTTTAGAGGTCTCTTCCAACCACAAAGATACTATGATTCTATGGCTTTTCACAAATGCACAGTTCTGCTTTTGGAAGAAGCAGAAACAGTGTTTCTGATAGACAGTGACATCTATCTTTCACGGTAAATAATCACCTCTAGTACAGGTAGAAGTATCTGTAATAATACTTTACAAACAAGTTCTAGAGACAGCAGCTGTTTGAATTCACATAGCATTTTTCATCCAGGGACTGCAAAATACTTTATCATTGTGATGGATATCATTTTCCAAGGGAAAAACCACTGGACAGAATATTCAAGACCTATGCTTATAGTTCTACAGACAGGTGGTAATAGAATTGGGAATAAACTTTATTTCCCAGTTTAGAGTTTTTCATTAGGTTGCAGATATCCCTATGATAGGAGGGAAAAGAGGTTCCCAACTTTCTGCACTGGTTACACATTTTGTCGTCAGACACTTACAAAGCCCACATATGTGATAGCTGGCAGAAATGCTGGAAGAAGTACAGACTCTGAAGTGGTCATACCAGGCCTGCTCAGATAAGTCATATTCCTATTCCATAAAATTAGCACGTTTATGAGTTATGCACTTTTCTTTGTCAGCATTTTTCCTTAGCATGCATGTTCCAGATTTCCGCTACATCATTCAGAGGATGGCAGGAAAGAAAATTAAACTCTTGTTGTTGTTTTTACCACCATACAACTTGCAAAGTCATTTTTCACCAGATTTAACAGGTTATCTGTGGAAAGACTAATAAATGGTGTGTCACCTTTGACTTTCCCTTAGCTTCTAGAACTCACTCTAATTTTTGCAACAGATTTCCTACCTCATTTAAAACTTCAGCTAGAAGCCTTTTCCTGTTACATATTGCAAACAGACATACACAGTGACTCAAAAGCTTGGATCAGAGTGATGTAGTCAATATAGTTTTTGGCAAAAGACTGAGAAGACTTCTTCTGGCTGAAAGCTAAGAATGATAAAAATAGGTCCCAGTTTTGCCATCACTGCAACAAACTGGTTTCAAAAAGCTTCGCAACAGCACAAAGGGAACAAACTGGAAAAAGGGAAATGAGCTGGAAAGATATATATTTTTTCCCCACAAGATTTGGGTTGACCGTCATTTGATGTTTTCAATGAGCTTATATCACTGCATATGGCATACACTGTACAATGGAAACCAAGAAGTCAGCTTAGCTTGCAAGCAGCCATTCTTTTCCAAAGATTTTCTGTGAGCTCAACACATTTAATTCACAATCACTTACAGAGCTTATACAACCCCATAAAATAACCTACTCTCCCGAATCATCTCTTACCTACCAGATATTATTTTCATTATCTTATTTTTGTCACTTGATCTCATTTTTTTGGGGGGTTCTAAAGGATTTAACAACGAAAGATAAGAATGAGATTATCAGCACAAAAATAGACAATAATTAAATGTCAGTCATGCCTGTGACAGAACAAATGCAATTCTGTATCTCACTACTTTTGTTGCTGCCTGGTGCAATACTCATTAAATATTTTTACCGTTAATGCTGATAGTTTTGCAGTTACTTTGAACAGCTGAAATACATTTCGCTTACCTACACTTCATTCTTCCTCCTCTGCAAATAAATTTTTCCAGTGAAAGATTAGCACAGTTGGTACCAGGAATTTCAAATGGGATTGTTTATGCATCAAAGAGTAAGCATTAATAACAAAAATGCACTCGCAGTGTGATTGCATTGTGATGATTAGAATATAAATTGTTAGTTCTATATATACAGACACACACACATACTGAATTATATGCCTCACGATGGTATGCCTTTCGCATTCCTCTAACATCTGATAGTCAGATGCCATGTCGCACACATACTTGTCAATTTGTTTTATCACTGAAAACTTTGTCTATGTTGCTGCATGAAGCTGATGACCCAGAATACACAGAGCTCGCCTGAAAACACATTACCCAAAGACATATCTTGCACTCACAGGAAAGAGGGGGAAGGAGACTGCCTCTGCCCCAGGAAAAAGCAAGTGAAAGCATCAGCTTCACACAGAAAACCAGTATTCTCATCGCTGATGAGGGTGAGAGGGATGCACCAAGCAATAAATTAAGTGAGCACAGTCAGTGGTGGACTGAAATTCCTTTCCGCAGATTTCACTCCACCACTTATGGGTTATGGGGTCATCCCTAACTTGTGAAAATAACACATATCACACTCTCCCCCTCTTTACTTTTCTTACCACTCCTGTGCAGAAGCTAGTCAAGAACGCAGCAGAGAGAGGGCAAGAGTTTGGCAATGCACAACTCTATACAGGGCTTGTGGGGCTCAGGGATACGCACTGCTCCTACCTCTGCTTCTGCACTTTGTCATTTCTGTCCTCCATCTCAGGGGAGAATGGGCAATGTAGGGCTTACATAGGGCTGGAGAATGGCTAAAGCTCCACCTGTGCTGCATCTCTTGTCAGAACCCTAAGTGACCTTCAGTGGAATAGGAATTTCTAAAGCAAAAGGTGACCAAAACAACCAGATAAACAAGGAAGCTGACCATGAAAAACATGGGAATAAATAACATGGTGTTAAGCACAGGTTAGGCTAAGTGTGTGAACCTTCAGTATGAGTTTTGACTTCTGCTTTTGTAGACATACCTGAGCTCACTTTAATTGCTTCGTTTACATGCTGGAAGGCAGACAGCCACAGCACACAGGGCTCCAAAGGGCAGCTTGTAGGTGAAATAATGAACTGCAGCTCCCAGAATTATCCAGCTAGTGACTCTGAGCTGCAAAAAATGTCATGGAAAGGAAAACTGACTTTGGTAGCATGGACAGATGCCCAGCAAGGCCCTGGGATGGGCTGGGCCCAGCTTTGATCAATTCCAGTGTTCCTCAGCATCTGAAGCAGTGTTTAACTTCCTTCTCACTCCTTTAATAGAGAGAACTGCCTTTATCCATGAAGCAAAATCATGTTTATTATCATGTTAATTAATACATTTCTAATAAGAGGTTGTTTCTACAGTTTACAAAGAGCCAAAGTGAAAAATGAAATGATTTTGCTAATTTAAAGATAAATTATGTAAGAAATAAGGAAGGAAGACATCTCCAAGAGCCAAATAAAAGGAAAAATATTGGAGCTAGTGAAATGTTGGTTAATTATCCTTCCATTAATACCTTTATATCTTTTCCCCATTCTTAATTGTTCCATCTAATTAGATTATAACTACTTAAAGCAAGAATTTTATTTTACTCTACTTGTATTGCATATGGGGTCCTCATAACACAATGCAAATAACTCAATAATAATAATAATAATAATAATAATAATAATTATTATTATTATTATTATTAATAAAGAAGATCTGCACTGTGAGCCTTTCCATGCCCGAGAGCCCAGCATGGCAGCATCCAAATGTGACTATTCTCTGAGCTTGGCTTGATCAAGGATCAAGGGACAAAGTACAGGACCACAGACTTGGCTGCTCCACTTCTCCATCCCAAGCCAGCTTTCTCAAACTCTAGATTACTGTTCTCAGACCTAAGATCTGGTGTACCTGGTGTAGGGAACCTGCTTTGGTAGGGGAGTTGGACTCGATGATCTCTAGAGGTCCCTTCCAACCCCTAAGATTCTATGATTCTGTGATCTCAAAGCAACTGTCCTCCATAGGTCAACACTCCTGCTTTGGTATTTGCTGAAGAAAGCGTGTTGAATTACACAGCATTCACTGCTGCCTTCAGTCTCTCCTTTCTGACGCTGTCCAAGAAATGCATACTCTGTGTGACCTGTACATCACCAATACCCATTCAGGTCCAGGAGAACAGTGAAACCACTGAATTTGTGCTGCTAAGATGCAATGCATATGGTCCTCTCTATGCTCTGTTTCTTCTATAAAAGAACAGCAGTCTCTCCCAGTTCCTCAAAATCCTTCTCCCAGGCAGCTCAGCATTGCATAATATATTTGTTGAGTAACGGAGTAAGTTATTCATTCTCATTACAGTATGACACAGATGCTCCAAGAGGGGCTGAGGGCTTACTAAGGTAGTGGCTCTACACACTCACAGTCAGAGGCCATAAAGAGCTAACAGAAGACAGATAACAACATTTCCTTTCTGCCACCTGTTAATTCTTTTTAACAGATGGAGAACTGGAGAATGGAGAGATTAAAAGCTCTGATACAGGAAACCATATTTTTTTCAAGACAGTGTTTAAACACATGCTTCTGCAAGCACAGGCTTCTGCCCCAGTGAAGCTGGGTACACGCTTAAATCGTTTTCTGAATCAGGATCTAAGTGACTCTTTCAGGGTTGTAAAAGCAATGGAATGAGCTGCCCCTGAAACTCCCAATTCACAGTGCAGCCTTTGTCCTTTCCTCATGCATCCTACTTCCAAACTGTACCTCTGGAGAGCTCAAATAACCTCTTGGACATAGGACTGTGAGCAGACTTCTGTTTCAGTGACTTAGATAAAAATGTTGCTTCAAGCTTGGACATAAGATGCAGAAGTGAAATCAGATAAAGGCAAGAAAAATAAAAATAGCAATGAATGGAGTTAAATTTCAAGCCTTCAACAGGTTAAGCTGTTGTAAATAAGAAAACAATGAGGTTTACCTGTGTTGATAATGTAAGCCAGAAGACAATCAGATCCACCACCAATCAAAATATTATGTAAAGTTCTGAGGCTTGCATAATATTTTAATAGTGATGAGCAGTGACTGGTCATCTTAGCATTTTATGTCTTCATTAATTTAAACAAAAATTATAAGTTGTTTAGAATTGAATACTTAATTCCTAACAGTTTTCAATAGATCATTAGCTGAGGAGGCAAAAAAACCCTCTTGTGAAGTCGAAAAAGGCAGTCTTAGAGAAATGACATGGGATTGGTAGTCAGGATAAGTCTCCCACAAGCCATTGCTTTCACCTTGAGCACAGTCCGTAATTCTTCTGTGTCTCAGTCTCCCATTTATGCATTTGGGTAAACAATAGCTTCTTCTTCCCAGGCTTTGGCAGCCTTGCCTTCAACTTTTAGAAACGCAAAGTTAATACTGAAGATAACTCTTCTTCCTTATCACATATCATCTGCTTTCAGAATGGCAACTAATCCAGCTCTCCCAGAAAGCTGCATACAGTACCATAACCTCATCACAGCTGCATGCAAAATCTGCAAGTAAGGTCTGGACAGTTTTCATAAAAGTGTGCCATACAGTCTCTTGCAGAGCTTTCATAAGGCATATGCAGCTGCAAAGAGATTTTGAACAGATAGGGAGTGCCATAGCCTGTACCTGGGCCCTTCCAGATGTGCAGCCTTGCTCTGCATTCCCTCTTCATGTGACATCCATGCTTCCTTCCTACTTCCTTCTTTTCTGACACAAAGGCCACCAGGAGAAAAGGGTGTTTGCCATACTGCCCCTTGCAAATGGGGCATGATATTTGCAGGGGACTTTCATTGCCTTTGCAGTAAATGGAGAATAAAGCATCTTTACTTCCAAAAATATCTCTTTGTTACTGTACATACACTCAACAATTAAAAAACACAAAAGATTTTTTTAATTAACTTCCATGTATGCATTGGAAAAGTGAAGCAGAAGCTACAATAAACAGATGGTTAAATAGCATAGAACGAGAAAAACACTTTCGTTATCAAAGTGATGCTCTTTGGCTCCTCATTTCACAGAAACCTGTATCTGTGCTTTCACGGAGGCAGTTTTGCTATCACATGCAAATTCCTCGTTTTCAAGGAAAGCTTTACATAACCTGCCTATTTGGCCTTTGTTAGTCATGCTACAAAGCTTTAAAAGCTTTGAAGATTGTCTTAACTAAAAAGAGCCACAAGAACAACAATGCACTTTCTTCCAGTCACTGATCAGGTTCCTAAGGAGTAACTAATGATGTGGATTTTAAAGAGAAAAAGGCAACAACAAAATATTTAATAGTACAACTTACAGGGCTGCATACCTTCCACAGAAACCTGTCTGCTCTGCTTTTCTTTTATCAGTACTGCCAAGAAAGTAAATTTGTCGCTGCATAGTTGAGAGTCCCTCAAAGATCTACTTTAATGTTTCACGCTACGTTTGCAAAACAAGAGTAATAAAAATAATGACACCATTATTACTCTTCTCTCTTTGTTTTCAGTTCGTCACTTGCATATTTGAATAATGAATTATATTCACATTATCTCTACACTTTTGCTCTTGACTTCCTCTGCTGGCTGAAAGTAAAGCTATTATCCAGTTGTCAGCTCTGAAGAGCCATTCGGTGCAGCAGCCAATGATCCTGACACATAGATATACTACTATGCAAAATTATCTGGAGTACAATTTCAAGCTATATATGAGAAAATTACCAGCCAGCGTAAAAATGAATCATCAGCTTAGGTGAAATATTAAAAATTTCATCAGGGCCACTTTAGAACATAAATAAGTAGACAACAGAACTAGTTGTGAATTAGGCACAAAAGGCTAATTAACACCATTGTATCATCTTGATTGACTTAAAGTCTATTAAATCACTATTTATTGTTTGAATCTCTGAACCTTACAGGATAAATAGAACCTTCTTCTATTAAGAGGCCTCTGTTCATTCTCAGATCTGCAGCTTTTGACTGAATTTCATTAAGACTCATTCCACTAACCAATACTTTGCACATGTAATTTCCTGATAAAGGAAAGATTATTTATATCAGCTGATTTATACAGCTTTTTTTTATTAAGTGCCATGTTAAGTTATAAACAAATCATGTTAAAAAAAAAAAAGAAAACACACAATTTTCCTTTACTGTCACATCCCTTCATTTAATTATAAATATAACTGGAGCATCAGATGTAGTTAGATTTACACGATGCAGTGAGGGGCAAAGGCAGCCCAGGAGTGAACATTCTCAAGGGCAAAGACCTTCTTCTCTTCATGCTTCAGTGTTTATGTCAGGAAAGAATAGCTGGAGGTTGGGAAGGTGAGGAGCTGCTCTCTGCCGGACAGAAAACAATGTCCCCAGTATGACGTTAAACAAAGGAGTCTAAGAACAGATGGGAAACCAGAACAAGTTACTGTGCTTGCTTTGAAATATTGTCTAGAACAGCAACTGAAGCCTCTGTAGTCAACATTTACACTTCTAAATCAGACACCTCAATCCTTTTTCTACCAATTAGACCTGTTCTTGTGTGTGTGTCATTATGTTGGGAAGAGACAAAAACCTGATGAGTCTTTTTACAGAATAAAGTGTAAAAAACAGGCTACGTATATGTGTGTGTGCGTGTGTGTGTGTGTGCGTGTGTATACACAGAAGAGCAAAGAAGATATCTTGGGTTCCCTTCCATGCTGCCTCAGAGCCCATCAACTTTCATTGAAATTTAGAGATGGCTGAAATTAGTTAAAACGTGTTTTCATGGATTATATCTTCTGAAAATTCTTATCTAGGAGAATATTAGATCATTACCAACACGATTTTATTTCATAATATCACTTAGTGCAACTCACCAGTGTAATTGGCTCACCTTAAATGTGGATGTGTAGTGTATGAGATCAAATTATTTATTTAGAATCATGGCATGAGGATAAACTCAGACACACTGTCGTTCTTTTGGAAATTCTGTTTTTGTGGAAATTGAGGACAGTAGCCATTCCTGGGTATCTGGCAGCCTGTCTGTAGTAGTAGATATTTTTGGACTGTTGGACACCAGCAAGTTTAGGACAGAGGGACATCTTCTACATGTCAATTTCATGGTGTAGGCAAAATGAGTTGGATGTGTTCATGAATGTGCCAGAAAATGTCAACACATGCACAATAACCTGATATGCCTGGCTTACTGCACACTGGGAATCCATCTCCATAATGCATGCATGCATATTTCTGCCTGGGAAATCATGGTGAGCAGCATGGCAACCCTACATAGAAAGTCCTCTTTGAAAGCCATGCTCTCAAAACAATGTATAATTCATTAAGTTTGCTTTCCTTAATCAGTGATCAGCAGAGCTATTTAGCTCGTAAGGCATTAGAAGAAAGTCTAAGGTACTTCTTCCCTGAAAAAAAAGTATATTCACACTCATGTTACACAGAAGAAGAAAAGATGGAGGGAAATTAAAGACATTTAAACTTTAGCCCAATTGTCACTTTTCTATAAATGAAAATAATTGTGGCAGTACAAGTTGGCTTTGGACTTTGCTTTTAGCCATGGTATGTGGCAAAACAAATTACAAAAGTTGAATAAACATTAGAGTATGCTGATTCTTAATCTATTGATCTGCTCTGAGCATAGTACTGTTGATTTGATAAGAGCAACAAGCTGTGTCTTTGGCTAAAGTCTACCTCACCTCGCTCTGTGATACACTCAGTGCTATTTTCTGATCTGGGATTATCATATACTAAAGCTTGTGCTGAGCAAAGGACTAAAGCAATCTGCCCCACACTACATGATCTTTCAGTTATGCCATTATGGTTTGCATAACTTTCCAGCAGTAACTTTGTCCTTTTAGTGTGATAGTACAGATGAGAAATAACCAAGCAACAATGTACAGTGGCTTGGAAAATATTATCAAACTTATGATTCCTCTTACCTAACTTCTGTACTGCACGAGGCATCCAGAAACCATCCACAGAGTGAACGAGTTATTTCAGAAGGGTCATTTTCCTTGTCTTGGACGAAAAGCACCCTTGAACTATCTTCTGGACTGAAGAGAT
Organism: Odontophorus gujanensis; assembly: GCA_013399175.1. Taxonomy (NCBI): domain Eukaryota; kingdom Metazoa; phylum Chordata; class Aves; order Galliformes; family Odontophoridae; genus Odontophorus; species Odontophorus gujanensis. The sequence goes on along the minus strand of VXAB01013189.1, from coordinate 834,776 downwards.
GGTGAGACAAACAACTCAGATGAGGTCACCCACACTACAGACTTAGTTAGAAGAGAAGCTCCCATGCCTGGAGCCTAGTCACTACTACTTATATTTAGATATATGATTAGATGTACTTGGCACTGAGATAGTGGAGCTTCACTACAGATTCCCTGCGCTCAGGATTGTAAAGCAGAGCTAGGAGAAGACAGATGACACAGCACGACAAGTTGATGCTTGTCCAGGAGCTGGAAGGCTTATTTCCAAGCCTCTGCCTGGCACAGCCTTCACACATGTGTTCTTGGGCATGTCACTTAATTCTTGCACTTCTATTCCCAGTTTGTAAAGTGAAAGCACCAGCACTTGATTACTTCACATGGATGTTGCCAGAATAAACATACAGTAATTTGAGAAGGATGATGATGTATTAATGAGAATCAGATAAATACCATTGATGTGGGAAAAGAAGAGGATCAAAGAAAGGATGGTAGGAGTATGCAGTCACATCCGAAATTAGCATATGGACATTTTATGTTTCAAAAGAAATCTTTTCGGTTATCAAGTATATCATTCTACACAGTAAACATTTTATCTCATATAAATATTCATAATTTTTCCTGCTATTATACACTCTTTCTCACTTCAAGAAATATTACTTAGATTTCCTTGTGGTGAAGTTTTATTTAATATTGAATTGAATAAAATTCAAGATTTCATGATTAAAAAGGAAACAAGATACAATTATTAAAGAGCTCCGGCATACAGTGACAAAGCAGGGACATGCTTTCATTTAGACAAAGGTAACAGAACTTACACTGCTGAGCTCATTTGACAGGAACAGATGCACTCTGCCAGTAAATTTTAAATTTTAAATGGAGAAACAATTTTGGCCCCAGCTCTCTTCTGAAGTCTAAAAAAGATGGCCCAATAGCTTGGTATCAAGGAACTGTCACAATAGGCAATCTTATTGTCCAAATGCTCTCCTTTTCTAGCTAATACAATCACTGATGTGCTCAGATTACATCTGAGCCAACTACTCTTCCATTTTTATCCAGGACAGCTGAGAAGCTGTATTTTAATCCAAAATCACAATAGTCAGTACAAACGCAGTAGCTCAAACTTTTCAAAATAATCCCTTCACCCAAATCAACAATTACAAACTCATTCATTGGGGTTTTGTTCTGGATATTGGTAGATAGCAAAGTGCTTTATTAAACTTCTGTCAGTGAATGCACTGCTGAAAATATGTTATTTTTAATTTAGTGCTACAAGGCAAATCATGAGCTTCATACAGAGCAATAAAGTATTTCCATAGCATTTTGTTCGTTTGGCCATTTTTTTCAGTCAGTAAATCCAATCACAGAACAAACAAACAAAATCCCCAGATTTTCCACAAAATGAGAACACTAGAACAGAAATTAGTTGGGATAAGGTTGATAGCACTGTCACCTACATCCCTCTAAATAACCCTCCTCCTCGTCTTTTATGCCAAAGTAAAACTGAGAGGCATGGAACGTGATAAACAATTGAGTTTGGAAAAAAAAAGAAAAAACAACCCACAAACAGGAAAATTATCATGATTGTCATTTCTTGTACTGACATAGTAGTTGGTCATTTGAAACAAGGATCATGTTCCCAACAAATTCAATTTTATATAGATTAATATAATCTAGACTGGCCAAGGAGACCTCCGGCAGAGCTGTGAACAGACTCTAGCGTTCCTTTCTGAGATTTGTTTCCTTGCTTATTTCTGTACCTAAACCTAGGATCTCACTAGTCCTTGGGACAGCTTCATGCCTGCTTGTCACTGATGGCAATTTGCTTGAGAATTCGAGCTGTCCAGAAACATTATCTTGTATGGGTTTACAGCATCAAAGGGCATCCATGTTGCCTGGTCCCACCAAGGCCCTCCACATGGTTTCATAGGAGTGAGGGGTAAATTGTTTGCTGTTTTATATCCCAAATTCCTAGATTATGAAATACTTCATATCCAACACACAGTCTACTTATCGAGTACATTTACTAAAATAATCCACTGCTTAAAAGTAAATGTAACAGTTGTAGACTTCATAATTTTTATGTTGTCTTTAAAGCAATACACAGGCACACAAACACACTAAATTTTACCAAGTGGAAGCTCTGGCCCACTCTTTCCAGACCTGGAGTGTTTTACCTTTCGGCTGTTATTAACAGTCCCTTGCAGAATTATTTGCATCATCTTTGTGAACTCAAAGAGCTGTGTATCTTCACATGTACATGGTACCTTCTCATGCCTGTACCAAGCTGATGACAGAAATTCCTGTATCTATGCGAGAAGATTATGACTCATGTTCTGATATGAGTAAAAGTGGGCACAAGTGCTAAACTCACAATAGAAGAATTTTGTAAATAACCTTGCTTTGCTCTGATTCACGTTCCTCAAGTATAGTTGGCATTTTGAGTTTCAGGAATATTTAATTATATAGAAAGCCTTAAGGGGCAGTAAGAAGCTTGTTTCTGAGCTAATGGGAGAAAAAAGAATATGAGATTAAAATCTAAAAATTAAATAGAGGGTCATTCTTTTTAATGACTAATAACTCTCAAAGAATTTAAGTTTCAATTAAATTCTGACTCCAAAGGTATTTATGTAGTCATGAAACTATTTTTAAATATTTCATATTCAAAGTGCTCCAGTTTCCTCACTGGTTCTGGCTTATATCAGACACCATTACGATATCTGAGTACCTTTGCAGAAACAAATTTTTTTGCCTTTAACTTCTGATCTAAAGTATTTATTGTTTTAATTCTGCTGATGCCTTTGCAAATTTTTTTTCTGTATTTCTCAGTAAATTCTCTTGCCTGCAAGATAAACAGTGCAAAATTTAGGCCAAATCAGGTTAATTGTACCCTTAAGTACTAAATGAAAAGAAATGAGAGTCTGGGGACTAGAGCATTTGCATGGGAAAATAATGTAAGACAGGCAGCTAACTGGGCAGCAGACAATTTTTGTCATTTTGGAACGAAGGAATAAAAGGGCATCTTCTCCTTTGATTTTAAAAAATATTCACTTCACTGTCGAAGAAGGAAATATGAAAAGCATCCTTTTTCATCATAAGATACAAAGCACAAGTTAGCTGCTGATAAAGGTCTTGAATGTATAAATACGATGCAAGTCTAAGAAAATATAAATACTCTTGTTTGGTAACTTGCAGATAGGCACATGACTCCTAGATGTCAAACACAAATCCTTTCACACATGTTAAGAGCAAAGCTGTATCACTTAGCATTTTGCATTCATTTATACAAGCATCTCAGGGATCCCAGGTTACAAGGATTTGTGGTTTTCTAGAGTAGAAAGAAAAAAGCACCGTGAGTGAACATCCATAGTAGGAATTACAAGTCATGAGTTGTCCTGCTCATATCTGGAGCACTGAAGTCCTCCTTGTGAGCAAAGATTTCCTCCCAACTGCCTGAGGGTGGCAGCATCAATAACATATCCTCAGAACAGCCTACATTCTACAAGGTACATTATCATCTCTTCAGAATCTACAGCCTCAAGTAACCTTGTATTGCCTGTCAACAGTAGCTACAGGAAAGGTATGCTAGCAATGGGCTTTCTCTTGTCACCACAGCTCTTGAGGCATTGATTTCTACTATTGCTAACTACCCGAAGCAGACACTATATTCCCCTGTATTGATACACTGAAAGGAGCAGATGTAGCTGACATCCATAGTACTTGCAGCTTCTTTTGTTGCTCTTGGTGCTTGAGATTACTGAAGTGTTATGTTTTGGTCTTTAAGACCAAAATACGGATATGGACATCCAAGTCTTCTAACTTAGTCCAGACTGACCTCCAACATAAGGCCATTTTTCAGTCCTCTAGCTGATGGATGCAGATGATTATCTGCTCCTCTTCCCAGTGTAACTGCTGAACAGCTAAAAATTGTCAGAGGGTACTCTGAAGATTCCTAACGTTGGAAGAATGACTTTTAAATGTTATCTTAAAACCTAAGCAGGCATCCCTGATTTGATAGAAAATAGTGCATGGGCTGAAGCTTTTGTTTCACACAGCCCAATGCCCTGGTTTGCTGGTCCTCCCTTTTACAATAACCCAGCGATGAAGGTATGCCAGCTCTATCAAGAAAGCCTTGACTTGGAAATACGGAGTCTTGAGAAGAGGTCCTTTCTTCCTTCTTTTTTCCTTTTTTCTCTTACAATTCAAGCTGAATTGTGCTGGTTTTAGTTGTAAGAGATTGTTCAGTAAACTGATGAAAACCAAAGAATTAGGGATAAATGGTAATTCTCTTTTTCATAACAACATAATTTCTTATCCAGACTCAGGAAAACAACAATAAGAAAAAAAATTGAAATAATGGAAAAAATCCATGTGAATGGAAAATATAATTGTATCATTAGTCCCAGGCACAGTGAAAATTTTATTTGCCCCATATAGCAATCCAAACTAGGCATGTTTGCTGTGTAGTCAATACCTGACCTTTCTGAGCCTGTCAAAGGCAAAAGGCAGCATATATTTATTGCTAGAAAAGTCCATCAAGGAATCTCTGTAATTACTGTAGCAATCTGTGGTTCAGAACATGTACTCTCGAGAAAAATTAAAAAAGAAAAAGATGCACAGGAAATTAAGAATAACTTACTCCTATGTCATTAATTGTACATTGCACTACATACTATATACATTTTTATGATACGAGATTTCTGTTTCCAGTGAGTAAGAAAGAAGAAATAAAATTTTCATGCAGTTGCAATTTATGTGTATATATTTATAAAACTTTATGTAATTTTTCAATTTTATCGGAAGGGAACTAGGGATTAGACTAAGGCTCTGTTTAATAAAGAATGTAGCTAAGTGTTAAAATTTCACATGCAGGACAAAGCAGCTTGACTCCCAGTGAAACACCTGGACAGAAATTCAGTTTGTTACAGAAGAGGAAAATAACCCTGAGAGTTGAAAAGGGACATCCTGCACATCATCTGGGTAGCCTGAATATAGAAATTCACTCCAGTCCACTGGAAGTGGAGCCTGCCCAGAGCCAGGCAGCTGTTGGTAAAGGGCTTTCAGGTTTACTGCTTGTAAGAACCCTCCAGACTGCATCTGACTGCTGCATTAATGATCTGAGCCAAACTCCCTGCCCCTAAAGGAGAACAAAGCAACCTTGGGTGATAATTTCACGGCACTCAGAGTCCTCATCATTGTTTGCAGCTACATCCAAGAACCACAACACTGTACTCACAGTTCTGAACTGCCTCCCGCTTCTCTTACTGGATACTCAACACCAAAACTTAGCTTTGGGTCTAAACATTTAAGATAGGATGTCCAGAATCCATGCACTTAAAACATATATATGTGTACAGTAGGAGCAGAAAGACTAAAACACATCTATTCAGTAAATTAAGCAACACCATCCTCAGCTGGTGTACACTGGCATAACCATTTACACCAGTTAAGAGTTAGCAGGATTTTTTTCCCTAAGAAAGTAGCTAGAGCTGAATAATAATTCAGCTAGCTTAATTGTAACAGATTTGATAGTATTTCCGAAGTGGCTTGTGATTTTGGTTGTGAAATTGATGTGGTGCAGCGGGAGGTGGAACAATTATGTCTCACACATAAGCACATGTTACATACACACAATATACACATGTATTAACATATCTCCATTTTCTTCATTCACAGCAAATTAAAGTGACAAGCTAGATGTTAGTCCTTTCTGAATTAATCCTGTCTGAATTGCATTAGTGTCATCTTCACTATACACCAGTAACCACTAAGCTATAAAATTTATGATATAACATTCAGAATTAATCTGAAAATATATACTAATTCACACTGACCTTTTTTCAAGCTGAGGCCTTTTTAGCACTCACAGTGGGCTTAACATTGCCCTACTGAGTGTTATTACGATGCAGTCAATGGCCGTCCATAATTACATCATGCAAATGACATTTGCTTTTTTGTTTGAGCTTATTCCCTCCGATGTTTCCTTCTTTTATCACACTCTTCACACATCTGTGTCCCTGAAATGGCACTGCAGTCTCCTCCTCTTTTGGTCCCCAAGTTCCTTTCTCTGTCGTTCCTGGCTGTCACGCAGCCGCCGCCGGCAGTTTGGGCTGTGACATCTCCCTCTGACACAGGTTATGTTGCCAGCTGGTTGGAACAGGTGTACGCTGATTTTACCATCAAATGGCAACACACTCTTGGCTTCCTACCAGCGCAGAGGCATGAAAAACCTGTTCCCTTAAAATTTCTTCTGAGATTGATGGGCTCTTCTTTGACACAGCATCCAGCGACAATTGCAGTTTCCAGATTGTTTCTTGCTGTTTGGCCTCGCTCAACAACAGCAACAATAAAAAGTCACAGAGAAGTTCCTAATAGAGGAGACAAATGGCTCGGTCTTCTTCTCTGTTTCTTCAGCAAAATAAATGACAACTTCAGCAGGAGCAGTATGGGTATCCAAGTGCTGGCAAAACAGCACCTGAGGCCAAGTGCCTGCCTTTCAGGAAAGAATCAGTGCATAGAGTGAAGTAACATTTCATAAAATCCAACCTCAAAAAGGCGAAGAGAGTAACCATAGTTCTTAATATCAAATCACTTCATCCAATTAAAAAAAGATCAACACTAGGACATGCATCAATAGCTGCATCTGGTCATGGCAGTGTCCTGCGAGCCTTATTAGTGAAAATGTAACGAAGTTGGGAATACAGTGCAGAGACTGCATATACCCGCTGATGATCACTGTCTTCCCAGTGCCACCATGGTGGAGGTGCATTTGTGGAAATACAGGGCACTGCTCTGCTCTAACATTCATTTTTGAGGCTGACATCATCTTTTTATTCAGCTCCCAGAGTAATAAGTAATGCTCTGATTAATTCCGCAATAGAAAATAATCTAATACTAAAAATATCTCAACTTCCATTGAGCTAATTCAGCAGTCTTTAAAAATCCAATGCAATTATGCTGGTTTATATCTGACAATATGTCTTGATTTGTGAATACTTTGGGAGACCCTCTTTTTCTGCAGCTGTAAAATTGCTCTTTCCACCAAAAGCCATTCCTTCTATCATCTTGTGGGCATCCCACAGCAAGCACTGGGTGGGAAAGCAGACTTCATAATGACAGCTCATCAGAAGGTCAGTGGCTGCAAGCCACAAGTACAGGAATCAAGTTAGTAAGACAACGTTGTTTTAGCCTAAAACCAGCTGAAAAGCAAAGATGTTGGTGTGAAATGATGCACAGCTCAACTGTCCCATTTCTTCATATTTCTGTTCCTGTTGGGATCATTTTTAAATTCTTTTTCCACAGATGCTTTTTAAGTGAAAATTATCCCAGGTAAAACCCACATGCAGTATACCCAACAAAAGGTCCATCAAATACATCTGCCTGACCATGCACTAATTGGAAATAGAAAGAGACTCCCTTAAAAGGATTTTGTATTAAAATTTTGTCTGTTTGTATTAAGAGTTTAAGTTTATGTACTGATGATACACAGCATAATAGGGTTGATGCTATGGTAACTACTGTGTTGGTTTTTTTAATTGACTTTTAGTGGAGAGAATACCTCCCTGCTTAATTGTTTTCTATAATAAAGCAAGTCTCTGTCCCGAGCAAAAACAACTAGCTGAGAGTAGTTATCTTGGGCTGACCTGACAGCTGTTTTGTCAACAGGGTAAGCTCAGTTCATAGAAAAAAGCTCTGCAAAACCTCTTCAATAACATGATTTGGGAAGATCTTGCCATGTCTTTCTTCTTTTCGGTTTTATCTGATGATAGGGACAGGAGGTGTCTGAAAGAACTCATTATGTCCATATACAGCCAAGTATAGGAGAAGACCTACATGTTATTAATAACATGTTATGTACAATTGTACCACAAAGAATGTTTCCTCCAAATAGTTAATTGGGATGCAATACTGGTTATTTTAAGCTTTACAAAAGAGCTCTTTACATAATAGAGTGGCTGTTTCATGCTGCTCCTATGATAAAATTCTCACCAGTCTTAAAATGACAGATGTAATATTACCTTTAATAAGTGTCTACCGATGCATGCAAATTGAATTAAATAGTGGGAGTACAAATTTGTCTGATAATTAAGATAAAAATTCATGTCAGCTTAAGCCCTGGTGTATATTAGTAACCCTGTATACTTCTTTTTCTGCGTTCTCTACCAATTACTTTTAGTGTCGAACTCTTGATTACTGTAATATGTAGTCCTTTAAAAATTTTAAAATGATCTATAGAAAGTATTAAACAAACAATAGACTTCTTCTTAAAGCACCTCCAATGCAAACAAATTATCTCCATAACTTCAAAAATCAGAGAGCCTTGCAAATTGCTCAAAGTTCACCCATGTTTTAATACATCTTCACAGCGTGTAATAGAAATGTGAAATACTAAGTATAGATGTACAGTAACAAGTACAGCTAGCAGAAAACAATTTCTCCAACCTCTGAAAATGAATACTACTTTAATAAAGGTATCTGTTTCATGTCAGAGCAGAATTTTTCCAGCAGCTCAAGTTTTCCACAAGCCAGTTTTGAAGTTCAGCTGTTGGACTTTCTCATTAGTGTCTCTTTAAAGAAATACTTGGAACTGGAACTTCAGTATTACTGTACTCACCTAGGATGTGAAACAGACAGCTCAGGTACTTGAATCTCGCTTTAAACACCTCTTGTAAATTTACTAATTAGTGAGCTTTGCTTGGATAATGTCTTACATGCTCTCATTTTTGACCTGAGATGCTTTCCTGGGATGTGACACATCTTATAAAAATGTTATTTAAACTGCTACACCCCCTTGTTAAACCTCAATAATGAGAAACTTTTTTTCTTTCTTTCTTTTTTTTTTTTTTCAGCCAACAACCACAGAATCTGCATTAAAAAATAATAATTCTTATTGGTCCTTTGAATAAATGTATGTACTAAAATTGCCTGCAGTATGAATTTATATTGTTTAAAGTTTTGCTTCAAATCAGAAGATTCTAATCTAAACTATTTCTGCATTAGGAATAGCATTAAAACCAGACTTTGGAGTAATTTTAGGCTAATCATTACTCTGCAGAAGGGAATTCTTGATGTCCACAGTGATCTTTAAGGTAAAGAATGCAAATTCAGAACATGAAAAATCTTATACACAAACTCAGAACACCAAAAGTCTTATACTTATTTTGAAATGAGATAAAATTAGACCTTTATCCTCAAACATCTCCAGTGGTTTTTAAACTCTGGAGAAAAAGCCCTTGTTTGCTTTGCTGATGCAGTGAGGTGTCACAAGAAGATCCTACTATTTGGGCACAGGCTGTTCAGAGTCTCCTAAAACTGTCTCCTTCCACCTACTGCATTATTTGAGAACCAAACATAAGGACAGCTCTAATACAGGTTCTCCTTTAGCACAGAGTAGTAGAAGGCAGAGCTTTTGTTCCTCTTGGGGTGCACTTGCTTTTGATCTTGATACACACTTCTGCTGCAGGCTAAAAGCAGGGCTGTTATGTTAGAGGACAGCATGCATACTGCGGAACATTCCACAGTGGGCACATCTTTTCTTCCAGAAGCATGCCCTGCTGAAATCTCTGACTGTGCTTCTAAATGTACACTGGTTCTTGCTCTGCCCATGGTAAAAGCAAGACAATAGCACTACACTAGATCACAGGGGCAATGTGAGGATAAATACATTAAAGATAATAAGGTGCTAGGTAATAGGAGCCATATGAGCAAGCCTTGCTTAAACTTGTGTATGTTAATAACAGCGTTTGGTCCCTCTGCAATAACACCATACCTGGCAACACTGTGAGCATTATAAAGAGTTATACTGTGTAATGAGTGGGATTACAGAGCTGAAAGGTCTGGAAAGCCACAACCAACCACAGAGTAGGTAGCACTGAGGCTGTCATTAATCCTTTCCTCCCTCCCCTGCCACTCCCTGAGAACAACTGTGTTGGCAGCACCTCCTCATCCATTGCATCTACATGAAAAGAGCAGGAGCCACGAAGAAATGGGTGCAAGAAATGAGTGCAAGTCCAGCTATGAAGTGCAGCTGACCTTACAGAAACCAAGATAAGATGTTGGCCTCAGGATTTGAATATATTGCAGGGAGTAGATTTAAATCCCACACAGAGATGCTGTGTTAAAAGTAATTCTGTTGGAAGAAGCCTTCAAAACCATTCCTGAAAATGCTAAAATACTGTGTTTTTTTAGGTATTTTGTCAGTGAGGAACATTTCCCACACTGTCCTTCAGTACATCAGTAAAGCAAAGGAGCAATATGGGATTTATCCCTGAACACAGCTTAAGTTTTGAATCTTTGCACCCTTGAGAGGAGTTTCAAGCTCAACCACCTTAACTTGTCCAGGCTCATGATGCAGAAAGAATTTCCCCGCATGTGTGTCATCAGTAGATGGATATGAATGTTCAATGCAATTTCCTAGTGCTCCTTGCCATCATCGTAGATATGGTCAGATATTCAGTGAGTGTGCTTGGTTCATGCACTGGGTGTTCTAGTGGCCTCCATTTAATGATCTCAGGGAGAGATCTGTTCTGCAAAACAGCATCAGCACAATAGCACAAGCAATCTAGCAAGCCATGAAGACCAGATAGAAGGATTTACAGCCATCATCTTACCTACGGGTTCAAGAAAAAGAATATTCTGAAGTTTACTGTAAAACTGTTTAAGTTGGAAGGGGCTCTTCAAGGCATTCTGCTCCAACTGCCCTACCACAGCCAGGGACACCTACAACTCCATCAGATGCTCAGAGCCCTGTGCAGCCTGACCTTGAGTGTCTTTAGGGGTGGGGCATCCATCACCACTCTGAGCAACGTGTGCCAGTGCCTCACTATCCTTACTGTAAAAAAGCTTTGTAATTTTTATTTTACCCTTTCCATGAAATAGACAGTAAAATACATCTTCTGGGACAATGCTATTGGCCTTTTTATAAGTGGCTATACTTGAAAAGACTTAAAAGAAGTGTTGCTTTCTCTGAAAAACCACCCCACATGGTAGGAGAGTTCAGAAGGAGTGATTTTCACACATCCTGGCCTATGTGAGGTGTGAAGTCCATGGCAGGAGCAGCCTGTGTTGCTTCAGGGCTGCTATGTATTGCTTTACTCCAGCTGCAGCAGCCCTCCCTAATTACAGCCATGATGAATTTGTCCCCTCTGCTGTAGACAACATTAAGGAGTGTTTATTACAGATTGGTGTGTGATGGTGTCTTCTCTGCAATCCTCTCAACTAGGCCCCGTAAAATGTGAGCTGATGACAAGGATCAGCCTAAGATTTAACATCCTTGTCTCTGCTGGGTTTCTTGCCATTTTTTTGAATGTAGTGTGGTTGGTAAGTTAATATACACAGCTATACAGAACTACAAATGACTATTTATCCTGCAGCCTGCTAAAAATGTTGAAACTATATCACAAATGAGGGCATAGTGGGAAAATGGCTAACTGTAGTTTTTAATTTGTCAATAATGATTTTAGACCATGACCCTTAATAGGACACTGTCACTTGTGCCATGATTTATGCCTTGTGTGATGACATCAGTACCAGTACTGCTGATAAAAGAACACTTATATTGAAGCAAACAGGATGATGAATGGAGTACAAGTCTACTTACTCATTTCATTACTGACTCTTCTGTTCACCACAGAGCTAATGTAGCGAGTCATTGTCTGCCTTGGGAGTATTTTGCAGGTTGAATTTAATGGCACAAGTGTGTGATATGTACTTTTGCCCCAGTGTTAGAAATGGCACAATCATAGATTAGAAAAATATGCACACTGGATAGTTTATGTATAAAATAGAAAATTACGTTACCTCAATTTTAAAATAGAAAACAGCTAGAAAGTACTCATCTTGTATTTATTGCAGAATTTCCATGGTTTATGAGTGCATTTAGTTCCCAAACAAGTTAGATTTTTTATAGAATGGACAAAAATAGCAGGTAAAGTTACTAGCAAATTTAAGTATGACACACATACTTTCTGAAGTGCAAAGTGTTTTGTTTTGTTTTGTTTTTCAAAAGAAGTTTTCCACTACAAATGCAGAAGCATTTAATATATGGCCATCTTAAAGGACGTTTTCATTAGCAAACATTTGATAGTGGAGTCCTTGCTGAAGTAAACAATGTAAATGTTAACATTAACCTTAATTAGACCTACTTCTTAAGATATAAATGCTATACTAATGAAAGAGCCTGGCAGCATAATCAAGAGAGCAAAGAAATCCCTTGGGACTCTTCAACCCGTGTGTATGTCACCAGTAATTCCACTAACCCTTGAGTGCTAGTGACTTTGAATGCAGAGAAGGAAGGTAAATGCAGTTTTATTAGTGCAGTTTTATTGCTGTGGCCAGCTGCACTCTTTTCTCTATAAAAGGTAATTACTTCCAATAGTAACAAGCTAATTGATTGCTAATTAAATCAATTGGCACACTAACTGCTGTCAGAAAGTGACAGATTAGCTGGTCACATGACAGTGTGCTAGTAATGAAAAGTGGACATGGTCTGAGTGTGATTGACACAGCAGATGAAAAGTGATTTGGGATCTCCTAGGTGGTCATGAAGAGGGCATGGAAAACATGATTGATTCAATGGTGACTGTCAGGGAGGAAATGAGAATTGAATGGGATTCAGTGTTGCCCTGGAACCTCACCACATGATGCTCCAAGTTTTTTCACATGTAAATAAGCTAGACTGGGCTTTCTGGCAAATGAAAGGCAGGATGGGGGAGGAAAATAGGTGGAACAGAAAGTGAAAGTCAAACCATCAGAACTTACTTATAAATTTGTTTCTGTAAAGCGGAAAAACAAACACAGATTTTTAATGGTCATAAACTTATGAACATCAGCTTTTCAGGAGTCAAGTAAATATTTCAGTGTGTAATTTGCATTAATTGTGAAGGTTTAAAGAATAGTTTAGGAAGACTTTCATAAAAAGAAAATAATTTTTAATCCATTGCCTCAGTTTACTAAAACAACAAGAAAAAAAAGGGGAAGTTTCACTGAGAAGTATATATATGATTTAATATGTATCTATCTCTTTCTCTGTCTCTTCATATATATTTCTAAAGAAATACTGCAAGGTCAGTCTTCCAAAACCTGTTTGACTTCTTGAAGATTAAAAGCTCAAATCTAATATTTAACATACTTTTTTTTTTTCAAATCGTGGTATTATAAAGCAGTTATACTAATATTAATATCTCAAATCTCAGTCTTTTAAAGAAAATGGGAAAATGTTGCTTCCATACTTGCTACATAGTTATTGCCATCGAGACATCACTAAGAGTTCCTTAGAGATCAATTTTTTTATCTGATCTTTGAATAAGAAGTACTTAGTTAACAGCAGTATCTCCTAACAAATGCTGACATTTAACTGTAGCTTTCCAGGTATATTTAAAAAGACTATTATCAAGGTATTTTTAACATTTAAGATGGTACAAATCAGGAACAGCGTGTTTCATTCATCTTTTCCGAGGAGAGTTGGTGCCATTAAGGACAAGTGATGTTTGGATTGCACAAAGACAGTACTTGCCCCGGTAAAGTTCCTGCTGGATGAGCCCAGATTAGTGGGCACATGCAGTAGTTAAAAACCCTCCACTTATTGAAAAGAAAATGGGACTTCTGTATCTCATACTGCCCTAGACAACGGCACTCAGGATAGGGTGGGAAAAAGCTGCCTCTAGTTAGTACTGAGAGAGAACAGAATTCTGTAGCTTGAAAAATGCTCCTCTTTCCAATTGCATACCAGCTTGTCAACTCACTCGAGGTCATGAATGGGTGGGAAAAGACAGATACACCATCTAGAGACTCTCATTTCAGCTGACAGAAAGCAGGAATATAAAGATGAAGGTAAGGTTTTATGCCTCGGTTTCTGGGCAGACAGTTCAACAGAGGAAATCAAGGTAATTTTTCTGAGGTGAATAGTGGGATCCCACTCATTAGGGTAGAAAGTGGAGCATGTTTCCTCTGGATCTCTTAATTCCTGCTACGTCTTATTTGTATGTCATGCTGTCATCAGATTCCTGTAACACTGCGTTTTTCTTACTTAATGTTTTTGAATGGATGTGAACTGACATCTCACCTAACATGTAGGCACCACCCAAGAGAAGGCACGGAGGACCTTCATTCATAAGAATTTTTATATGTTTAATCCAAATGAACCTGGATTTTGTAGTCCATTTCTCCCTCAGACACGAAAATCAAAGAGCAAGGAAAAATACTGGAAAGATTTCTAGCCAAACAAATTATCCTCACACTTTAATGTTGTATTGGAATCCAGGAATTCTTATGTAAATATCTATGCAGTCTAAAAGGACCAAGAAACACCATCCCTGGTTAGGTAAAAGACATGTTATATGAGTATAATGGTATTTTGCCAGAACATATTATGCAGTTACTGCTTTCTCTATATATTTCTTTTTAAAATTCTTATTTATAAATTCCAAAGCATCTTCCCGATGACAGAACTTTCTGGTGGAATAACTAGTGGAATTATTTCTTGATATTAACTTTTTCAAGGGTGTCAATACTTGTTTTCATGAATTATGTTTGCACTTTCATGTGACTACTTTTTTAACCACTTCTAAATGGACAACTAACATAAATGAAGACAAAATTCATGCATACAAGCTATTAATTGTATTAGTGCATATGAGGTATTAATTTTTCAACTAATATTGATCATGCAGCATTTCATCTTCTATTTTCAGCCAAGCTTTTAGATCTGCAGTGTAAATATGTTTGGGCATTGCACACATATATTGTATCATATATAGAACCATAAAATTGCAGAATCGTTTACTTTGGAGAAGACCTGTAAGATCATTGAGTCCATCTGTTAACTCCCAACTTACCACTTCTTCCTGATGAGCCAAAAATTAGAAGTTATGAAATTTTGCCAGCAAATAAAAAACATGCAAGCATTTTGGAAGTAAATTTCTGGTCAGATTAACTTCTAAACATGATAGCAGTCAGTGATGAGTGACAAAAATCTTCCCTTGTTAAATAGCAAAGTATTACAAAATGCTTTGGAATTTTCACAGAAAGCTTTGGAACATACATTGCAACCTCATAATGTACATTTTTGTCTCTTAAGATGAAGTACTAAACTTTATTTTCTTATAGTAACAACTTCCTTCTATCTTATCACAACACAGCAGGGATGAAATTCTCACCTGTGCTCTGAATCTGCCCTACCAGGACACCTTGAATACAGAATGAAAAATTCTGCTTTGCTCCTAGCTCAAATAACTGAAACATAGGCAGCCACCTGGAGCTTATTCCACCAGCTTCTGTGAAACAATCATCACACTGATTTACACTCCTAAAAAGAGAGTCCAGCTGCCCAGGTAAACATGAGAACATGAAAATTTTGACCCTACCTATTTACTCAGAATCCCAAATGGAGGTCATGTTTCTTGTCAGTTCAATATTTAAGATAACCTTTCTCAGGATTAATACAATTCCTGTAAGGACGGAGCTGTAACAAACATCCCGCCCTTCAATGTGCTGTATATCTCCCCTTTCAGCAAACTAACAAGGAGTGGGAGGGGAAACATTATCACAGCTTGACATGCTACCTCACTGGTGGAAATGAAATTGAATGAAACTTGTGTGTGTAAAACTGGGCTGACATTTACGAAGTGAAATGAACCACATTTAAGACCAGGTTACTTTAGGTCACAGGTGTAATGCTTTAAACATTGACCAAAGTTTAAATGTAAGAAATGTTTAAGAAAATCTAGTTGTGTCTGTAAATTCAAGGGATTTGCGTTGCTTGGACCAACATTGGATCTGCTTGCCTGTTTGCATGGGTCTAACTGCACTGGTCTGTTAATTATAACTAATTATTTGTCAAGTTGGGGCATTTGGCAAAGACAACACAAATCTGTGAATGTTCTGAAATCAAAAGAGCATAAACTAAAGCACAGGAAACTCTCATGTAAAGGCTCTCAACTACAGATGGAGCCTTCATACCCAAGTAAAACACATTAACCTGCGCACGTATACATCATCCGATTTCTTTACTTCCTTTATTTCTGGGGGGATTTTCTAATCATATAAGTCATTTTACACTCACATACTCATTCCAGGAAAAGAAAACCCTACAGTTCATATCAAAGACTTTATTTAAAGCCCTCAGTGATATCCTCTAGGCATTTAGTGACAAAATTCCCACTGATTTCAGTGAAGTGATGTCCTCTACCTCAGTATTTTTTTAAAATTTATTTTAGTAGAAAATAGTCTGAGAAGCTGACAGACTTTATCTAGTATTTACTGTTCAGCATGAATAGGACGGCAATAATCTGACTGCATTTATCTGAGTGTCAGGATAGCCTCACATCAGTGATATAGAAAAATAACCAGAGAGGATTCCCAGCCATGATCTTGGATTGAATCTGACTTTTTTGGTAAGAGTTCTTAAAAGCAGGAGGGTTAGGGCTGCCTGGGCGTCATTTAACACAGCAATACCATATGAAATGTCTGTGTCTGCTGGATAAAATGAATCACAGAAGGTTGACACTGCATATTGGTGGAGCTTCAGTATTCTACCTGCTCTCAACCTGTTTTGAATTCTGCCATTTGTTCACTGCTGTGAAATTCATGTTTTTGTTCTTTGGAGCTGATCCAAAACTCACAAGAGTCAATGTGAATTCAAATGAACAGACTTTGCATCATGACTTTAATTAAAGCCTTTTACAACCCTAGTCTTCTGAATGTTTCATCCTTGCAGAAACACTATTATTGCTTCTTATGCTATTAAAGACATGATTCCCATCCATCCTTGCACAGTCTATTCAAAGACTGCTTTTTCAATTACCACCAGCTGCCATCTCTATGATAATAATTCATGGTTCTGCATCTCTAGACCTATGTATGTGTCCAAATTAAGGTCTTGGTCTGCCTGTGTAACGTCTACTAGTATTTAACTAACATCTCAGCAAGGCAAAAACATAGTTCTTAATCTTTCCTTCTGAACTTTCACTTCCTTGCTTGCAGTATCACCATCCTATCTGATTCAAACCATAACCCTAGTGTTAATGTTGACTCATATCAAGATCTTAGGATGCTTAGACTGAATAAACTTGGTTGCTCCAAAATCTCTGAAATTTGGAGTTTGCTAACTGTCCAAGTCTCATCATTTTACCTCTCAGTCAATGCAATATAATTTGATATATTAGGCCTGAATAAGGTGGAAACTCATATCCAGTAAGATGGTTACAATAAAGGAATGCTTGTCAAGCCTGTTGCGTTGACTGTACCTTTTCCTGAGTCGCATATGAACAATATATCCTCATTTTCCAAACCCATCAGACTTCTGCCTATTAATCTATTATCGCTTCCTCACTATCAAAACATTAGCGCATATCTTAATCTGTTCATAATTTCTCCAACAAGGCTTTTTCTTCTTTTTCATCTCCATAATTGGAGAATTTTCACCACAAACATGCTCAGAGGTATCTCACTGTCCTTATAAAACTTTCTCCTACTGGTAAAACAAAAGAAAAAAATGACAGTAGTCAGACTACCGGATCATTCTTACAAAAAAGAATGCTTCTTTTTATTTCCCTTTTTGACTGTATCCTCTTGCTGTCTCTTATCACATATCTGTATCATAGGATCTTTGGACAGAGTCTGCTTTGCACTTTTGCACTCACACAACCACATGGCAAAAAGGTCTTTAGACACCATGATAATATTAATCCGTAAGAATATTTGTTAAGATTTTGAAAAGGCCAGAAATCACAAGATAAAAAAAACCATACTTTTGATACTTGAAATCACTGGTTTGGTAAGTGATCGTGACTAGTATTTACAAGCAAAATAAACAAATGAATGTTTGTATAGCACCCAAGTGGTAAGTCCCTGATCTCACTGTGTCCTTCAGGTGCCTAGGTACAGTTAAATAACAGAATCATCTCACCTCTGAAAAGCACAAGTTTTTAATGCCAGAACATTATGGCAAAAAATATGAGAGTGAATGAAATGTTTGCTTAATGTAACTTCTGTGGAGAAATGATTTATAACAGTGTACTGTGTAGTCAACATTTATGTAAAGCATTTTTTCAGTGTGTCACAGACCAGGCTTTAGGTTTCAGCCCCTAATGGTACAAAATCAACACTTTTGTACATCCCATCATACATCCTAGTCCACATAGAAGGAAGACTAAAAGTTAACAACAGCGATTTTTAGCTTACAAGAAGGAGGATAACTCGACACTGTACCAAATCAAGGTAAGAGAGAAAGATGCTACAAAAATGGTACTGAATGATTGCATAGTATCAAATATGTCTTTCCAGTACCACCTAATGATTCCTGGTACTTGTGTTTACAAGGCAGTAATCTGAAAATTTACAAAAATTTAGAATTTGGGAAGACATGATGTGAGCCAAACAACCATTTATAAAACCAAAGCTCTTCTTTGGTGGAGTTTAGACAAAAGACCCCAAATATCTCGTCTGTTTGGACAACGTAGCTAACAGAACTTATAGTTTAACATGATAGACAAAGGAATATGATTACTGCATGTAAGGATATTAGAGTAGCCTTATTGTCTCAGCCCTGAACTCCATTCTGGCCAGTATCCTGTGTCTGACAAAGGCCCATAAGAGATACTCAGAGAACAATGAAAGAGCAGAATGAATGTCTGAAATTTCCTCCCGTACTTGCTCATCTTCTAGAATAATATGGTTCAACATCTTCTTGAGACAAAGGTGGCACCTCTGAATGCCTCCAATGCATTCAACCACTCAGTTTTTGGAGCTGGATGAAAAACAGCTGTTGATGAGATACTTTGGTTGAGATGCTATAGATGAACTGTGTATTAGGTGGAGACAGGTCTCTTCATCTTTGCCCTCAACATGCCTTATGCTATTTATAATTGCTGTCTCCTAGTTCTTTGATTAGAAGAAACAAAGAGCCATTGCTTTCTTATCTTCTACAAATTTATTTTCTCATTTTTTAACCTCTCCAAAACCCTGACAAGAAGTCCCCAATTTAACATGCTATTTTTCTTCTGTGTTCCTCGTCTTCCTCATCTGACCATTTACAGTTTCTTCTTTGTGGTATCTCAAATACAATATTCAGTATCTATACAACAGGATGATGATATATTTTTTTTGTTCTGTGTTTTCTTCTCTAATAGCTCTTCACATTCTACTTGCTCTTTTGAAATGGAAAGGCTTCATCAGTTGTTCCTTTTTATTTGCCATGGCTGACACTGAGACAAGAGAAAGAGACTGTAGGAAGGAAGCAATTGTTGCATGTCACCCCGGGCTCAGACTCTCAAATATATAGAATCGTAGAATCATTAAAGTTGGAAAAGATCGCTAATATCTACAGTCCAGCCATCAACCCGTCACCACCATGCCCACTAAACCATGTTCCTCAAAAGACAACAGGGAACTGAGTGCTCAGATAACATGATGATGGCTGCAGGGCAAAATCCAGACTGAATCAATACAGATATAAATGCCAGGTATAATTAAGGAAAGATTAGAATGTAGGAAAGGACAGTTAAAATTTTATACTTTTCAGTGATGACAGAGTAAATGGCAAGTGTTAGTTCCAGGTGTATGGTGAACAACTGATGCTTGGGATCCAAGTCGCAGCCCTGCTCTGCTTCGTTCCTGTTGCTCTGCCGCTGCTGTGCAACCCCTGGGCATTGTCTGCCATTTATGCCAGATAGTGGGGGTGATTTCAGTGACACAGACAAAAGCCTGCCAAGGATATAACTCCACAAACACTACAGCAGAGTCCCAAGACAGCTTTTAAAAATTAGAATTCCAGCAATAAAAGGATGAGGGTGCAGATCTCCACAAAGTTCTTGCTGCAGACTTCTAGTGAAAGTACAACACATTGAGCTCTCTAAAGATAATTGTGGCCACAATTAATCCCATTAGCTGTAAATTGAACAGATTTAGAAAACAAAAAAGGCAATAAGACTGCATCTCTGACTGTGAACATTTGACTTCCAAGTCTATGTCTAAAAATCTTTTAGGTGCATCTACCTGTGCAAGGCACAGATGTGGGCTTACAGATTGGAGGCAACATTTTTGTTTTATTTGTTTAAATTGAACATCTTAATTTTATATTCCCTCTATAGCTGGACAAATGTGAGACTCCTGGAATAATACAAATAAAGACCAGATCTTCTCAAGGACTTATACAGCTGACTTCTTAGGACACTTTAAATACAAATGCAATCAAATGAGCTTGACCTTTTATGAAGATGATGAAGTAGTCCCTGATAACTTGGTGTCCACAGTTGCAATGAGTTGCAAGTGCAAACAAAGTTATCACAGATAAGCTGATGTTTTGTTATAGATTACTATCTGCATTATGTTTGAGCACTCTAGCAGGTAACTAGCCCTAGTCTCATGTGAATGAGAAGGCTAATCCCTTGTCTTGTTTTGTTTTTTTTTGGTTTGGTTTTGTCTGACCCATCAGCTACAAATTTATCTCTACTGCAACTGACCCATTCATTTCAACAAATTCATTTCTGTATTCTCACATACATGTTTCTTATATCTGTTTGTCATTTTGCCACACTTAATCCCCTACTGTTTCTTAAATCTCCACTAAAGATTTCCTTGAAGATAAGTCTGTCTTATTTAGGTAAGTGGTTTTAATGCAGTTCATTCAATGCTGTTACATTTTCCTGTTGTCAGCCTGTATAACCATAGGTAATCCAAGGCAAATTCATTGCCTTGTTGTAATGTTCTAGAAGAGATCATTGCTGGTATCAGCAAGGAGGTCAAAGATTACAATCTCATTAACAGATGGTTCTCTTGAACGTGACATTCAAGCCCCAACTTGTGATATTTATTATCCTTATTTGATGTTGGAGAACAATCAATAACATTTGCTTATTGGTTATCTACCAAGATTGAGAAGTTTCCATTCATAAGGGATAATGAATCACTCATTGAAGAAGTCCCTCTCCACTGTGAGGATAATTAAATATTGCACTACCTGATCAATAATAACTGGAGTTAGATGGGGTATAGAGCACTATGCCATTAGCCCAATGACAGGAGAAGTTTAGCTTTTTAAAAATTTATCTTTGAGAAAAGACAGAAAGATAGTTAAGATTTCCCAAAAGATAAATCTGCATAAAATTTAAGGCCTTCTTTAATTTTTTTTTTCAAGCAGGCAATTAAGTCATTCCTCATAGTCAATCTGGCTCAAATAAATACTTTTTTTTTTAAAGCAAGAGCCAAATATCAACTCTTACATTGAAACCCTTGCACTAGCTCTCTAGCTGCTAGATGAATGAATAATACTGAATGAGAAACCAAAACACAAACAAACAAACAAACAAAAAAGAGAGGAAACAACATTTCTTGTACGAACAAAAATTAAATTGCACTTCGTACTGCAAGGAAGATCCCCTTTGGCACAGAGGGAACTGCTATGAGCCTTGGCAGCAATAATCAGGCTCATGCACCCTCTTCACCCACACAAAGCCCCTATGTTTTCGCTGCTCTGCAGTCCCTAGCTGTGCTGCATCCTCCATCGAGGACATGTAAATCCAGCAGCCTTGTTGCATCTAAAGGTAAGGACACTTCACCCATCAGGGATATTGTCCACACAGGCCCAACTCCAGCCCAAGGCCTTCTGAGTTAGAAATTGCTTTGTTTTCCAATGTGGACTGGGTCAATAGCCTTTTGGATAAGCAAATCAATGAACAAATTGCTGCTGTCATAATAGGAAAACACTAGAAGCTGTTGAAATGATACTAGAAGTAATCTAGAAAATTCAATCAGTAAACGTTCTACTTTTTTTGAATCTCTGTTGTCTTTCACCTTCTTTGTACCTTGGGCACAATGCCTTATAACCCTCCCTCCCAGATACATGCGTACAGGCAGAAGACAGACCCAAACCCCCTACCTCAGGCTATTGCTGATGATGTCTAATAAGACAACCAAAAATTTTCTTAACTGAGAACTATACCTTACTCAATAAAGTAAACAGAAGATTAATTTAGCTAGCAGGGAATAAATAGTAAGCTGCTGAAGGCAGAGTTATAAATCTTAGTTTTTTTCCCCTTCAAATTTGATTTAGAGTCTTGTAAAAGTCTTTTGCTTTTAGAAATACAAGTACTTTTCCATACTGAAAATAGAAAAGTCATTTGGTGTTGCTCAGGTACAAATATTCATCAAAATCATCATCTTCCTCACTTTACTTTCTTTTACTTCTCCAAGTCTACTGGAAGATGAATGGTCCCACCCTCCCTTAGTGTCTTATCTGCCTCTCTTCTGCGCTTTATAGTCAAAAGATAAGATTTAGTATCACAGTTGCATAATAATTTAATAAGCAGACCTCAGAGAACAAGAAAAGAAGAAGAAAGGCTAAAATATTGCTCAGAGAGAGGAACTGATGGAGCTGTTCGTAACAAAAACCAGCCTGTGAGCTCTGGGGAGCGGTACAGACTGAAGACAACTGAGCTTCCAAATACAGCCCGACCAGGTACCCCTAAGACCAGAGGATCCCAGAAAGTGGGGATACTTAAACATACTCAGTTAAGGGGGGTATATTTGCAACCTGCCCATTCCTTAGCCTGTATCTGTTCCCTCAAAGCCTTACTATCAGCAGTTTACCCAGTGCTGCGTCTTAAGCGAACTCTTGGTATTAATCTGACTTTAAAGCCATGCCAGAAGTAGTCACCACTGCAGCTGGGACCCATTGCTGATCTCTGACATCCTTGGGATTGAATTACAGCAGGTTAAGAAAGACTGACACAACAGCAAGATACATGATGGTGTTGATGGATGCTCCAGATAGGACATATCACCACAGAGCAGGAGGAGCACTCCCTCCCCAGGATCTTAGTTGGTGCCTGGAGAAAAGGATAGTGAAGCTGAAATTTTGGCTTCAGACTCTCCAGAACTTGAGGGCTGGTGCCACCTGAAGAAAGTTATTTTGTGCTGCTCTGTGGCTTCTTGTTGAAAAAATAAAAATAAAAATTCAGAAGAAGACTAAACACTCATTTTAACCCATTCAGTTTCACATTTAATTTAAACTCTATGCTCTCAGGACTCAGACTCTTTCTCTAGCTGTGTTCCCTGAGTACTGTAGAAGAAAAGAAATTTGTTTTGAAATACAGACAAAGCTTTACTTAATACAATATTATCAGTGCGAGCAATACTCTGTAAAATACACCATAATTAATCACCAGTATTAGCTAGAGATAAGCCTAAACTGCAGACTGAGACTGAACTAAGCTGAGGTCCAAGGGCTTTTAGCGTCTCATTACTGTTCAGGTTTTATTAGAAACTTGTGTTTTTATTATTATTTTTTTAAATAATAATAAAAAAATCACACTTCGGTCTTCAAAAGCAGAGGTTGCACCAGCTCAGAGCTCCAGGGTTTTAGAAATGGCACTTGTGCAGATTACTTTCTTCTACACGATATGATAAAATTAATGGGTTTTGCACCCACAGGTGAAAAAAAACCAACAAAACATTTCCATTTATAAATGAAGAGTATTTGTTGTTATTTACAAGTATTATGTAAAAATGCTCTGAATAAAATGATATATACAGTCTCTAACATGTTAGAATTATTCTTCCAATACATGATCATTGGATTTAAGCAATTAAAATCTGCATGTACATTGTCTTTCAGCCATTAGTTCAGCTCCTTCAGAACACTGGTGATTTCGGCAATACATCTGATTCCCAATTTATACATTATTTAGAAAGGATTAAGAACAGAATAGAATTTGTTAGTAACAAATCTGACAAAACTGAAAATAAAATGTGTATAAATATAATGTCACAAACTATTGAGGGTCCTTTTGTAAATAATCTTCATTTTTGAATTTACTGAGACTAGAGAATCAGGTTTTTTGGTTTTCTTTCAAGATCATTACAGCTCCTTTTGCTAGTTCCTTGCTTTCAGGGCTTCTTCAGCACAACGGAGTGGGGAAAACAAAGGAATAAGCCTTATCAGATATTTAAGCTGATATCTTGCACTAACACTGAAGAGATATTTTGGTGATACAGTTTTCATTACTAAAATGCTACGGCATAATAAATTAATTCAATGTTGTGCACTTATCTATTAGACACATTACTACAGAAAAATAAAAATGTTAATTATTCATTATCATCTCTCTGATTATTTGTTGTGGCTGATAATTACATTGAATGTATTTTATATCAGTAATAACCTTCTGTCTACATTTACAACATATCATATCTGGGGGGCTTGTCAAGGTTTTTCCCAAAGCCTTTTCTTTATTAAGACACAGACCTCATGAGTACATAACCTTTATGTTGAAGGCTGATTTTCTTCTTTCATATAAAGAACAAATATTATAGATTAATTAATCCAATGTGATTATAATTTAATCACCCTTCTTCTGCAGTCACAAGGGGCTTTGTTATTATTCCAAGGCTCATTCATATTGTTATGGAGAATAAATGCAGTCATAAAAAATATTTGTGTGTCACTTAATTCATACAACTAAACAAAGCTCAATATCAGCAAACAAAGCCCACTGTTTTTCCTTCATCGCAGAAGTTTTGTGGTTCTGCAGGCTCTTACTAACCACCTCCTTGTCATTTGCATGTTTAATAGATTTAGATTTTCCTGCAGTGTCTTCATTTCCAGACAACGTAATATACTCTGTTCCCTTTCCAAACAATAATTAACTTGATTTTCTTAAGAGACTGCCCCAAAACTGACATGCAGAACCTGTACGTACCTGACCAAACGCTGCTTGCCCCAGCCCATTTTAAAGCAATGACTTACGCATTCCACTCATGTCTATCCTCTTTCCCTTGATTTTATTGTCAGTGAAAATGATTACTTATTAATCTAACTTCTCTAACATTTGCTTTTATGCTATTTCCTTAAAGTGTAGCCTGGACCATATTCCTATCACCATGGAAATCCTTTTCGATTACTTCTGTCTCAAATTCTATGAGCTCTTTGAAGGTTGAACCCACTAAACGTTTATTTTAGAAGGACAGGAAAAAATACGTTCTTTTCATGAGATCTTTGAACAAAATGTAATTCAAAAGTAATTTGAATGAAACTACTGTTTAATAAAAATGAACATTTGAGCTACTTGGCCTCGGGACAATGTTGTTTAATTAAATTAATCAAGTTAAATTTTTGAGTGAACTTTGAGAAACTTAGGTAATAATTCACAAATGGAAGCAGAAGTTATGAGAGATACAGCACTGATGTGTCTTCTTTGCATCTAGGAAGTCATAAAAGTGCTCCGTTCAGACATTTAAATGTTGCTGCAAATATATAAGAAAATAAATAAAACTATGGTTTAGAAAATGCGTATTGAGTATTCTAAAAATATTACCAGATCAAAATAATTGAGTGATAAATGCACAGTCAATTCAGATTGGAGGTTAAATGTAACAAGAAATGTAGAGACAACTAAAATAATTTGATAGATATGACATGAAGAACATTTTGGATCTGTGGTGGTTAGTGGTAATGGCCTTGATTCTGATCTTTAAACAGCCATAATTATTTTTAAAGGAAATTTAAAACGTGAATATGCGGATTGGACTTTTAAAATCTATTCTTCATTTGAAAGCTGTATTTTTTTCTTCCCTGAAGTTCTCATTTATTTTGTGCTACCATAAACATTCAAGCTAATCTGGACAGAGAGATGTGTATTTTTTTTAATGTTGTTGCACTGTCTTCTTCATAAAGCCAATGTAGGAAAGCCTATGCATGGTTGGCGATGCTAGGCATCCACAAACGCAGCAGCCCAAGCTGGGTGAGATCGCTACAGCTCCACGCTCAGACTTGTTCTTCCCCAAACCACTTTGATCCTGGATGCTGCCTCATAGACAAGGCTTTATTTACAACCCTCCCACACAGGGTTTGCTGTTTGTTTGTTTGTTTGTTTAAGGCAGTGAAGCTCCTTTAGCCTGCTAAAAGAACTTAGAAGAATGGAGGAAATAACCAAAACAAAACAATTTCCATATGATGGACTTCCCTTAGCACAAATTATTTTTTCCTCTGCTTTTGTTTTCTTCTGATGGTAGACAGGTGTGAACTATTGGGGAGCTAGAGTGTGGCCTGATCATTAAAATCTACTTGAAGACAACCAAAAGTGGAGTAACTGTTGCCTGGGAGTTTCCAAGCTCATTGCTGCCACAACATGGAAGTTACCTGGGTGGGATCCCTTTCTCTGCTCTATCCCAAGCCCTGGAATTAGCCAAGAAGCATTTCCCTTTACTAAAGCTAAGATTTTGGACACAAATTTCCAGACCAGAGGAGCAGGTTTTGCGCAACAAGTTACACAGGTTTTTTAAGCATCCAATGATAACTTTGGCAAATCTTATCTGATCTTGGATCACATATGACATGCAAAAATTACGTTTACAAAACCCCTCCAGATATCATTAGAAATGAGTGATAAAGCTAAGTGAGAAAGAAGCCAAATTAGAAAGATTTGGAGACTGTCCATGGAAAAGTAAGATTATGATTTTGTTGAGTTGTAAAGACAAGGCTTGAAGAAGACAGAGGTTGGATCTTACTGTGAGATCTATATAGTGACTTTTCTTTGTGGTATTCTGTAGCAGATTTTGTAACACTGATTTTGAACACTGAGTGAAATTCAAGAATGTCCTTGAAGTAGTATTTCAGTTGGCACTGAGCAGAGAGTAGCAGCAAAGCACCATCACTCTCCTGTGCACAATGTTCCCCTTTCATCAGTAGTCTACATGTACCACCTCTGGAACCTACTGCAATTTCTTCTGATGCTCACTGGACCTTTTATAAACAGACTGTGAAAGACAAGCCCGGCATCCCACGTTTGGGTATCAGCTCCAAAAACGTTAGATTGCAACACATTTGGGAATTCAGCAGTCCAACATATCCTATATTATTTGTTCTGTTACTCTTACACGTTGGCCATCTGTTATTTATGTAACAGTAGCGATACAACAACAGGTACATATCCCAACTGTCATCATACTATGCAACGCTACAGTATCAGAAAAATATCTCCATCGCACTGACATCACGTGCTAGGTGCACCAGACTAGTTGGAGGAGAAGCCAATTCTCTTTCAATCCTTTTCCCTTGATATCTAACCTGTAATGTGATTGCAAAACATGTATGCCAAGGAGACAAATGCAACCTGGAAACTCACAGATTTTGGTGTGTAATTCTCAGTACTTGTGCAGGTTACTCTCTAAGTTATTTCCTCTTGTATACAAATGCATGAAAATTAAAAAGCACTGTAGGCCAAGTAGCAGAATATATGGATCTACATGCGAGATGAAGAGATGTGAGCAAGTAAGCCAAATAAACTGTTTTATGCATGAGAAAATACAAACCACATCTAACACAAACACAACAAAACTCCAGTATCATCACTTACAGTTTTCCCTTTCCTCCTGCTCTTCAGCCACATCCAAGATTAGGATGCAGATTGCACATTCTTTGGGGTTTCTTATCAAAATGCTGTACCATTAATATTCCTGTGCAAGGAATTAAAAGATTTTTTGCTGCAGTGAGCTATTTTTTCTGTCTTTATTTCATGCTGCAGTGAAATAAAGTGCATAGGACAGTTCGTGGACTCTCTGTGTTCTGGAAGGGCACGACGACAGAGGAGTCTGAATTCAGATGGTTTTATTTTCTAAATCATTAGCTTCACTGCCCATT
The DNA here is from genome assembly GCA_013399175.1 of Odontophorus gujanensis. NCBI lineage: Eukaryota > Metazoa > Chordata > Aves > Galliformes > Odontophoridae > Odontophorus > Odontophorus gujanensis. The sequence goes on along the minus strand of VXAB01013189.1, from coordinate 807,167 downwards.
TTCATATCCTACTGCTGATCCAGTCCAAACTCACTTAAGGTCTGCAGTCTGACAAGATCTCTGAAAGATATGGTCGTCAGGAAAATTGTGTCGGTTTTCAAGTATAGTTTCTTTCAAAGCACCAGCATGATAAATGTTTGTTGTGAACATGTTTACACAGCCCTTCCCCTTTCAACATAAAAGGAAAGCTATTGCAATGGTACAAAAAAGAGTGGTAAAAATGAGGTCCTCACCAATACTAGTGGTGGCCATTGTAATAACAGTGTTTTGCAGTTTCAGAGCCTTTCATCTAAGGATTTCAAAACTCCTTGCTAAGATTGATTAATTAAGGCTCACGGTGAGAGTTCTGTGAATCATCAAACCACAAGCATTTCACACCTCACTGACTTGCAACTCAGAGAAGCTCTTGATGAACATGAACTAAGTTTCATGAGACTTGAGGGAACCTTGATCAACTCCAGTGGGTTGACGCAGAAGTCATTTTCAAGATATGTAAATTTAAAGGGAAGCCAGGTGAGCAATCCAGAGCTTCGTTAAAAAGCTCAGTGACTGATCCTTGGGAAATACCTTCTCCCAGATACTGAAAATAATGCACTCCTGGAGTTCATAAGGTGCAAGCAAAACGGTATCATGCTCTAGTTGAGAAGAATCCTTTAATTCTATTCAAAAAGCTTTGTCTTATTTAACTCTTACATATTTTAAATCAGTGTAAAGTTGAATATCATTTCCCCTCTTTTACATAGCATTTGTGGTCATGGACTTTGACTCAAAGCACTATCATACCAAAGGGGACTTATTACCGTCCAATCTCTCTCCCATGTGTTGGATGACTTGCACTGCATCTGAAGCCTCCCAGTAGCTCTCCCATCAGCCCATTTTTGCCCACTGGCAACATTGCATCACCTCCCGGTTATGGTTATTCTCTCTCTGGAAGCTATTCATTTCATTTTCAAGAACATTTACAGGACTGTAACTACAGACATTTAAAATCTTGATTAGTATTTTCTCTCTCTTAAGATCTGTTGTAAAATATTCCTTGGTCATGTACAGCTTATAAAAAAATGTTTTACACAACAGAATGTAGGCGCCTATTTTTTTTAGTTAAAAATAATGATTTTGTTAGTCATTTTTACAGTTGCTAATTACTCTACAAATGCCATAACCTGTCTGAATGGTAACTGCTCAATAAAAGACTGTTTTGTTTAAGAAATGCTAAGTAATGCAGTATAATAGTATGTCTGTCAGGACAATATATTACAAAATTAAAACGTATCATACTCACTTCTTTCTTTCTTTCTGTTGTTGTTGGCTGAGGAGGTCAATTCCAGTTGAAAGTGAAACCTTTCCTTTACTTTCTCCGAAGTCTGAGCTTTCTCTGTTGCTTATTTGAAGGTAGATTGAGTATAACTGTGGAAATTATGATTTGAGAAGACCAATGGTCCTATCACTGAGGCCAGTGACAATTCAGTTACCATTTGGAATAGTAAAGGAATAGAAAGCAAGGAAAAATCTCTGTATAAGGTATTTTCTGGTATACATCTGCCATAGCCATGTATCTTGCATACACACAGTGGAAATGTATTTGGTTCCACATTCCTCTACTGCAAAGGTTCAGAGAAGTGCAGAAGAGCACCCTTTTCCAGCCACTGCTTCATCTCCCTTTCATTTATAAACTCGCTAAGTGTGTGGAAAACATTTTAAGTTGGTAGCACAGATCAAAGTGTAGCTTTGAGTATTCTCCACTTCTGTAGGAACTGTTCTCTCCCAGCTGGCCCCTGTTTTTCTAGCTTAAATTCAGCTTTGTGATATCCACCCAGCTCCAGAAGAACAACTCCACCCTTAGTGTCAGTTCCTGCCTCGTCAGTTTCTTAATTCAGAATATACAGCCACACACAGCTGAATTAGCCTGAGAAGATTTGTTTCTGAAGCTCTTATCTATCGTGTGATTCTGTGACTCTCCTGAATACACCTCTTATCATGGCCTTGGGAAAGGAGTCGAATTTCTTTTCATACAGGACCAGAATTCCAAATTAACATTCACACTGAGACGTATAAGCAATCAATAGTTTGATCGAGGTGTGTTTTTTCCTTAGGAGAATGTAGACCAACCCTATGTTATGGGCTTTCATACATTTTCAAGTATAGAAAAATCTTTAGGTGAGTGAAGATTTTCAACAGAGTTGTAGTGGCTTCCTTCCCTGTTAGATGAAGCAGTACTGACTTGTTGGGATATTCAAGGCTCTTCCAGGAAGAAAGAGATTTGATTTAAAACCAAAATGAAAAACCATCTACATTGCTTGTCGAAGAAAGGCAATCACTTATGAAAGAACAACTTTGACCAGCACGTCTGTAGACAGTGAACAGAACCACAAGGCAGCACTGACTCAGACAAGCAAGGCCTGAGCAAAAAAGTTGCCTTGACATTTGGAAGGAAGATCCCATCAACATCCAGAGAGCTAATTTAGCCTAGATGTACACACCCTGAAGTGCATCACCACTTTCTACTGTATTCTGCTACCAGGTTTGTCATACCTGATGTTAGTGGTGTGAAGCTAAGAAGCTTATTTTCACCAATTCCAGTAGAGCTTATTCCAACCCTTCTTATTAATCTCCATTTGATGTTTGTAAATACGGCCTCTCATTAAAGGCTACACTTCCTATAGGTGAATAAAGATGGATGATATATTCTGTTTACTTCTATTATGTGGAAAGAGGACCATCTTTATTCACAATTTAGAACAAATTCTTTTCGGGTTCAGCACCCATGAATCTCCTGGGGTCATTTCAATGGTTGGTTTGCTCTTGCTAAATTTGGTGAAATTCTGCTTCATGGGAAGGAATGTTATTTACACTGCTGTGAACAACTCGGGACTTCAGCATCTACAAGAGACTGTTTCAAAGGGAAAGCTGTTCTGAGATATTCTCAGTCTTATTTGTTGTTCTGGTTTTATTCCCTCTGACAAGTGCCTCACAGGAGCTCTTTGACACAAGACCTGTCAATGAAGCACTGCTAATGTCTGTGGTTCTATAAAACAAAACCATTTTCCCCAACTCAGCTCCTTTCCTTTCAAGTTTTGTGTGTTGAAATGTTTCTCCCTTCGTCCTATTTCTTGTTTACATATGCTACCACAATTTCTAGTGCCTTAATCAGAATTCAAAATCATAGAAGAGAATCAAAATATCCCAAATTAGATGGGACCCACAAGAGTCATCAAGTCCAACTCCCAGCTCCACACAGCGCCACCCAAAAACTGAGCTATTTTTACCTCCAGAAGACTGTATAAAACGATTCAGTACTGTAAGTATCATAAGACAGCAGGCCATTCTGGGAAACATGCTCTCAAAAGAATCCCTACCCAATAAACTCAGTTTTCCAGAAGTGTTGCGAATAATCTTTGCTCCATGAGTTCAAAACATCTGTAAACTCCAACTGTCACCTGCTTATTCCCAACAGACACCATGAAAGTCAGGAGCTCCCATGCCACATTCAAACGTGATTCAGCATCTTTAAAGCTTCAGAATTTGTTTTGGTAAGAGCACCTCTCCAGCTCATCTAGCAGATCTCTCAAACTTTTTCACAAACAGTTGTGCTTGAATCATTTGTACCACTACAAACAGCACCAGAACACATGGAAGAAGAGGATATTTTCCATTATTAAGGCAGAAGACAAAAGGATTGCTGATCACAGTATGAAAATCATGCATGTATAAATGATTACTTCGTCTCCATTTCCTCTTAGGCAATAGCTGATGCAGAGACAATCAGATATCTGCAAGATACAAGGCAGATATTCTATTTAATTAAAATAAATATTCCCAAAAAGATAGCAAAAGCCAAGTAAGGTCCCCCTTCAGATAGATAACTGTATTCCTTTGTTATAAAGGCTCATGATTTAGGGTCTCTGAAGAGGGAATTAACTTCTTATCACAGAATATTTTTTCTCTACTTGCTGCTATCTAGTATAAAATATAAAGACAAACTCTCCAAGGTGCTAAAATTCAGAATTTTTGAAAGGAGGTATTTTGGATGTTTGTTGAAAACAAACCTCATTAAAAACACTTGCTGGGCAGTTGCTGTAAAGTATTTCCAGCACTATTTTTCTGGGCACAGATGTCCCCAGATTTCAGTCCTTGAAGCTGTTGTGTGGGCTAGATCCCAGTGGGATCTAGCAACTCTGCAACCTGCATCAGGCCTCAGGCCAGGAGAATTGTATTGAGGTTACTTATATAGGTAAGAAGTTATTTACATAAATTATAAGGAGATGCTCTTGCAGCAGTGACATGGACAGAAATATTCTGGTGGAGAACAGCAATAACACTGTAGTATTAAATACTGCCAATGGAAGCAGCTATCAGTGAACATTTCCCCAACCCAGATGCCATTCTACAGAAAAAAAAAAACACAACAAAAGACAATTATATGGTGTCAACACATGACTGGTGTAAATCAAGATTGTCCCTGGGCTGTAAATACAGTTTACAGGCAATTTACACTAGATGGGAGTTGGACTTCACAAAGTAATGCCTGGAGGCTAAACGATATTCTTGAAAGTTGCAAAGCCTTGGATTATGAAATCTCTCAATATATTTCCATTTCAGCTCCTTCCAGTATCATTTGCTCACAGCAGTCTGAATGCAGATGAAACATCTATTTCATTATCTCAAATAGCTCATAAATGCTTTTTAAAAATTCCATTATTTGCGCAGTGTAAGGACCCCATGCACTCTAACAACTATTTGACCTGAACATATTAAAATATTGTAATGTTTTGTTACATATCCCAAGGTAAAAAAAAAAAAAAAAAAAGCACACACACACATATATATATATATAAATCACGCTGCCACTTATTAGTTTTCTCTTCTCTGCTTCTTATAAAGGTTTATTTGACAGAGCATAAGATAGTGGTAAAATCCTAAGGTAAAGGTTAAACTCTGTTTTATTATGTTTACAGGATTTAAAGGGTAAATCAGGAAGTGCTTATTTAACATCAAGTGAAAGTGGTGGATTAGTAACCAGACCGAGACTTAAAAGCATCCTTAATCCTTAAAATCTCTGAGGGTGAAAGGTCACTCTTTAACACCAAGTTGTGTAAAGAATGAAGCAGACAGAAGCTTCTGTTTCATCATTGCCCAGTTAATCCACTGAGGAAATGAGCAGCATTGGTTTTTGCTAGGTAAACTCCTCCTAAAACCAAGGAAACAGAGGAAAGCCTGAACAGGAAATAATTAAAGTAGGTTTATTCCATGAACACAGCAGAACAGCACAGGAGATACTTTAAACTGTTCTAAAAATGACATTTCTGTGGTTATTAATCAGGTATCCTGATTATGTTCTCATCACTCCTCATTGCCATTACCCTTTTAATGATTAAATTAATGTTCAGTATTTTATTTGCTGAGAGATATCGAACAAGACACATTTTCAGAGGCACAACTGGGCAGTCCCAATAGATGCTGTTTTATGTTCTATACCTTTTGGCATCTTGTGAATGAGAGAGCACAGATTGGGCTCACAAATACCCACTCTCTTTTAAACTTGATTATTTTTCCAGAAATTAAAAGCAGCTCTTTTACCTTGTTATAGTAGTGATGTGTGACAAAGAAATAGGTGCAGGGGAATATAGTTTGCAACATCTCCCCTCTTCTACTCTATAACCTCTACCAAAAGGTAGGGTGCAAGTATTAACTACCTTCTTCAGACGAGATTACTATGGGCTTTGAAGTACCTGGGATAAATCATAACTCAAAGGTTTTCTCAGCAAACGCATTATAAATATGTAAAGCAATAGAAAATATTTGGAGTCCACTATTTAGTGAATATTCCCACTTTTTGTGCAGACAAATCTTAGCATTTTTTTCCCACCCCTCATAATCTATATGAAAAGACAAAACTCTCATATATTACAGCTATTAGGGAAAGAGGTACTTTCAATACTAGCAAGTTTTCAATATTTATATTGAGCTTGCTTTTATTAAATCATGGGTGAGAAATAAGAAGATTCACCCAAGCCTTAGTTTCATTGTACAGAACAGCACAGACATTTATCATAGAGAACTGCAGGAGTGTAGTTCCACGTAGACTGATGGAGCTGAGCTGCATTTGGCATCAGGATATGATTCTCTTGCCTAAGGTGTTTATGATGCATACGGTCGCTAATAGCTTATGCAGTTCATTTTTTACAGAATCTGTGGTTTAAGCATTATGCTTAGTATTTCTAAAATATCACTTTTCTTTTTAAAAAATTGTAAAGTGTATAGCATGAAATAGGAAGAGTGCTGAGTGGCTCACGTTTGAGATCTGCCCCAAATTTTTCATAGCATTCGTTTCTACCTTTGCGGTTCCATTTTACCAAAACATTTTCTTAATTAAGCAAAAATGAAAGCAATCAAATTACATTTTGTTAACTAAAAATGAATGCTTGGTTTCTTTGGGGCTACTTTCCAAAAGATGTGTATGCTCAGAGCACCAGCACAGAGCTGAAACAACTCTGCCATTATTAGAGAAGAGACCAAATGTTAGAACAGTATTTAATACAAATAAAGGGATCAAAAAGCTCTTGTTGTATTTCTTCCACCTTCCTGGATATTTTTAGCTCAATTTCCTAAAGAAGTGAGGTTTCTGTGACCAAATCTCTGATCTGCCTTTATCCCTTCTTGTAACTGGGCCACATTTGACACAAACATATTTGACAAATGTTCAGTAATCCCAAACCTCTTAATTGTGTACCTACAAATTTCATTAAAATCACACCATGGAGGGCAGAGGCGCAAAGTATGACAATAGCATTGAATTACCCAACTCACAGAAAAGTTGCAATAAGGGCCTTTAAGGGTCTGTAACTGAAATAAACCTGAAAAAATCATAAATTGTGGAGAAAAACTCAAAACAGGGATGGCAACCATGAATTCATATACCAGAAAAGAGAAATTGTTAGTTTTGAAGTCCACAAAACTGTTTATTTTATTGGCTGACACACTAAGACTTCCTTGCACATCAACACATGAATATCCGGTATCAATTCAGGGCATCAGTAAAGCTTAAAAGGCATAGTGGATGATTTTGATTCTGTTTCCAAGTCTTACCTGAAGATAACTACACGCTATGAAGTACTTTTTTAATGAGAAGGTAAATTTGGGAAACAGAAAAAAATATTGTCATTCACCTGATTAAAAATAATGTGAGAAGAACCAAGATATTTTCAGAATAGTTTGCTTTTCCTACAGGGTTACTAGGATTTAGTGTGCATATGTAACCTGCCATTGTTAAAAGGCTTTAGAGTTGTTTATAATAAATCCCATCCCTCCTGTATGTCAAATCCTTGTCTTCCAACTCCCAACCACAATCATTTCAAGAGTTAGAAAACAAGGAATAAACAAACAACTCAAAGTCACATTATTCACAGCCTAGATTCTTCTAGGGACCACAACACGACTATGTCTCCAAATTAGAGTTTTAATCACAAAACCATCCCGTTGCCTGGCAAAACTAACTTCAGCGTATATACAGTATGAAAAGAATTCTTAAGATTTCAGAAATGGTTTGCACTCTGTAAACTTTGAGAAAAACAACTTGAATCCCCTGACCTGATTCATTGTCAAAAGAAAAAAAAACATGTGATGACTATATAGGATTTCTTAGAGCCCTGCAGATGAGGCACACAGTATTTTTGCAGCTCTCTACACTTAATAAGCTGAGAATCAAGAACCACAAGCACCCAGTCCTGCCTCCATACCAGACTGGTGCATGTAAGAAGTAAGTTCTGAACAAGACAAGTAATCTAAAACAACTTGAAGAAGAGTAACTTAATGCATTCTCATCATAGGAACTCAAGTTCAGGAGTGGCTTCTTCATTGTTCTGTAACTTACTCAAATACTAATACAAGAGGATCATGGCATTTGTTACTCATGCAACACAGCAAAAGCAGGCAAAGTTACATTCTCCTGATAGCAGACTTCCAAGCATGATTAATAGCAAAGTACATTTCAGCACCAGTTCATGCATTGCGTTGTTTGTGGTTTTTGTGTTTGAAAAGAAAAACAGCCTAAAATTTAAACCAAAAGCACTTACATGATTTTCTACTAGTAAATACAGAACTTTTCCATGAGTTATGGTTCAGAAGACAACCAAAGCATAGGTCTGGAAATTATTCAGCTATTTTTACATGATTTTTTCCTCTGCTTATATAGTTCAAACAATAGCTGTGAGTTACCAATCAAGATTAATTAATAAAACAATATACTGCTTATTTAGTTTGTACCAATGAACAATGAAGGTCTCCAAATTGATCATAGGTGTTTCAGAAACATCATGTTTCACAATCAGTCTGCATTTCATGAAAAAAAAAAGAATCCGTAGCACGTATTTGTAAAAGCTAAAAGTATTTTTTAATTAAAACAAAAAAGTAAATGCAGTGCCTAGAAAAGAAAGTAATAAAATAACCAAAAAACAAAAACTGAAATAATTGTAAACCACATAGGAATGGCTAGCACCTTAGATATCTATAAACCAAGAAAAATCTATTGCCTCTCATCTTAGGGAGTCATACTAGATGACCTTTAAAGTTCCCTTCCAACTCTAAGGATTTATTTTTTTTTTTGAAGATGTAAAATGAGGAATCTTAACCACCGCCAACAGGTATTACAAAAGAATTAATCCATCTCCAAAGAACTTTTCCAAATGCAATAAAACCATTCAAACTAATGCTCTGTGGGGCCATACAGGCACACAAACACTCACCCAGTGTATACAGAGGTACATATTTGAGTACATAATTTCCCTCAGTGTGTAGGTCATGCAACAAATAGCTATCTATGCCACCAGTCGCTTCTTCCCTCCAAACCCACATGGAGCCTTATTAAAATTTATGGAGTTCCATATGGGTGTATATGTCTGCCTATGTAAATTACTGGCAAGATTAGAACTATAATTATCCTTATTAACAGCGTCTAGTACATTTTATATGCTAGCAAAATCCACTGCGTACGCTGGCAGTAAAGCATGGACTTCACAGTTCTTCCATCTGGTTCTTCATCCCTTTCACAGCAAACAAACCCCCTGAGTTATTCTGTATCTTTGAAGCTCAGATACCTCCATCTGATATAACACTAGATGCAAAAAATGAAAACTGATTTTTTTCAGTGACTGCTTCTAGGCATGTAGGAGTGGATGGACCAAAACCAATAATTCACTAATATAATAGTCACATCAAAAACGTCTACTATTATTAATCTGAATAGGGAAAAATTAAATTGCTACATCCTTTTAACAAAAATATCTCCCATACTATTTGAAGTCTTTAATTTTGGTAATCTTATATGTATTTTTCATTTAAGTCATACACTGTTTTTACGTTTATTACGGGTAATACACAAAATTATATCTAGAAAGCTTTATAGATACTCAAGTATGACATCCTTTACTCCACCACACCCTCACTGTGAGAGCAGTAATTCACTCAAAGATTGATAGCTGGCATTTGTCTTGAAGGTGTCCAACAATTGCATGAGAATTAAAATAAAATTATCTTCTCAGAAGAGGACTTAGTTATCCCTGCAGGCCAGGGCTGAGATGGAGTTATGATGAATCACATATTGGGAGGATCTCTAGCTTTCAATGAAATTAGTAACTTCCTTGCAAATTAATTTAATTACACCTAACAAAAATCTTTGTTCGCAAAACATGCATCCTTGGAGGTCCAAAAAATTGAAGATGCACTATTTGAGTCAACAGGAATCCATGTTTTCTTCTCTTTCCCATTCCCTTTATACATTCTGCACGTACTTGTACACTGTTTTGGATGACAGGAGAAGAAAAAAGTGTTTCTAGAAAAGCAGACAGAAGTGGTTCTATCACTTCTAAACTATGAGTTGGTTTCTCAGAGCAAATGAATCCATATAAGATCTACGGCTTGAACAGGTCCACACTGAGTCACACTGGCATTAGACCTAACCAGAAGTCTAGGTTGCTTCTTTTTTATAAGAGTGAACTAGACATAATTTTGAAATAATTTGGTTCTGAGCAACATTTCTTACAGGTAAGATTTATGAGAACAATAACAGTGACTGGAAATTTTAATTCAAAATTCATTAACAGTCCCTAGTAATCACAGTTCTCTTCCACAGACAGCATAAAAGCCAAGTCTGCTTGAATGAAAAAGGGACCTTCCCCATTTCTGAACTCTGCATCTGCAGCAATGCTTGGTGTTATCCACAGAGGATATCTCCAGCTCTACAGCTTCAGTGACTACAGGTGGTTGATACCTTCAGGGTAACCCTCCTGTAGCTGAACTAAAGGAACATTTTAAATAAATCTGGACAGAGAAAATTACAGATGGATAAGCTACAGAACTATATACTCACATGCACACATTCTTCAGCATATTGTGCTTAGAAAAAATACACTTTGTCTGAAGAAGTCACTGTTTCTATACTGCTATGCATCCGTGATTATCTGGAAAGAATTCAGAAGTACTTGCTCCAAAAGCATGACTTATCTATAACTTAAACTGAAGGGGACTTTCCATTAGGCAACACAGATTCCGTGACACACAAAGGAACAGCTCTGACTGCTCCCTATATATTGCCACCAGTCCAGAGCCTTCACAGCACTTTTCACCTTCTTCAAAATAGAGAAGGGTTTCGTTTACGATACTCAGGGAAAACAATTCTGTTTTTGTAAAGGTAGCCTGGCATTTTTTGGCTAAACATTGGCAGACAAGCTCTTTCTCTTTCTTCCTCAGGTAGAAAGACAACATGGAGCAGCGAGGATGGAGTTGCTCAGGGTGTGGAGGCAGCAGCAGTGTCTGTCTGTGAGCAGAAGACCAAATCATCGGATGGAGCTGAAGAACCTCAGGAAATCCTGCTCTTGTTGCATGGGCAGCTTTGCTTTAGAAGTAAAACATCCCCTTGGTTTATTACAATGCTCCCAGTACATGAAGCGCTGGCAATACTCAGAGGTGGCACCTAGGTAATTTAACAACATCAACCTATGACAGCTAGCATTTGATTTATAACAATGACTAACCCAATAAGATGGTAAAGCAAGTCAGCATGCAGGCTCAGAGGCTTCTCCGGTTTTTGTTTCCCCGTGCTACTTTGATGATGCAGTCATCATAAAGCATTCGAGACATGTCATGCTCAGTGGAAACTATGGAACAACAGAAGCCTCACATGAATCCTTGCGGAGATTGGGCCAATCTTCTTTAGATCCATGTAGACCCATTCACAAAATCACTTTTTATTTTTTTCCTTCCTTCACAGCATGTATAGAAACTGTAAGAAAGATATTTTTCTGTGGAAGCGGTAAATTCTCAGGTGGAGCAAAAAACCTCAAGTTCATATCATTGTAAATTGACATTGCTATGCTGATTTATGCCCATGGTGAGCTGTCCCTTCATAATTTGTTCCAGGTTGGAATTTTACTACAGAGTAGTATGCGCATTCTTGTAAAGTCAATGAAAAATACATCCATCTAAAAGGATAGTTTCCATGCAGTTCTATTTTTGATCACTTTAGATATTCTAGGTTATGTCTTACAATCATCCTATTTACAGGATCAAAAAAGAAGTTACCCAGATATATATGAATAAAGTCAGTAAAGTCATTGGTCCAGACAGGACTCAGGCTGCTAAGAACATGATGATTGATATTGGACACATTTCTTTCTTGGCAGGGAGCTTTGGCTTTCAGCTACATTGTACTGACATCAGGCACATTAAAAGTGAACCCAAATATCTGCTGAAATCCACAGAGATGTTGAAACATTTTCAACTCTGAAGCCAAAGATGTGTCAGTTGAGAAAGCTGAAGTCTACCTTCAACTTCTTTCAATCTAATTTGGGAGAGAAATGCTCAACGAACTTGTCAAGTCTAAGCAAGCTCTTTTACAGCCCACTTCTCTATTTTCTTGTGGCAGGAGTCCACCAGCAACAACCTTCATAAAAGCAATAGAAAGGTCAGTTGTTGCATGCATTTGCCAGCCTTGGATACAGTCCCAATGCACAAAAGTGGGTTCAGAACCCCAATCCATATTTCAATTTTTGTATAAGGGAGACAAGATTCAGGTCCATCTTTTCCTGAGACAATTTCCAGCAATAGTCTACTTGCTCAAGAAATATATTATAGGATAGAATTACAGCAACAATCCTTAAACAATTTTTTCTTTGTAGGGCTTTATACTTCCCATTCTCACCTCTGAGAAAGTGTTTTCTGCTCTCAAGTCTTATTCCTAGTGCAACCGTATGTAAACTCCAATAGGAGTCTGTAAGTTGTCTGCTGTGCCATGAGCCATTTCAGGAGACTCAGTTGAGAAATAGTTCCAGGGTTGTTCTGGAGACTACAAAACAATTCTTAATGTGCATGCCGCTTCACCAATAAGCGTGCTCAAGTAGAAGCTGGTCCTGTACACACAGATCTCTCACTTAATCTTTAGTGCACAAGTTGCACGCAGGACTTCTGCTGCCTTCCATTACGTCTGACATTAACAAGGTTTCAAAAACTTGCTCTTTCTTTACCAGCTTTGAAGAAATTCAATTATACAGCCTTATAAGCATCAGCATGAAGACCCAACAAAACATGCTTTGTCTTTAGTAGACAGCTTCACATGTACTGGAGAGATGATAAAGCAGACTGCTTTCTCTAGATGACATTTTCATGGAGGAACACAGCATTTGTATGGTCTTCATGTAGGTACTTTGTATTTTAATTATTGATTTTTTTTAATTAATCAGTTATACCTTCATTGGTTTCATCTGAGTGACTTGCATTTTAATCATTACAACAAATCATTTGTTCAATAGTACTGGAGGGCTTTCTTGACCACATCATGGTTTATACCTTAAAGAGTTATTAAAGCAGGCTGAAAAATAAGTTACAGAAAAAGTTTTAAGTGATGAGCATTTTGATTCAATTAAATTTTCACTGAAAGCATTTTTTATGAGAACCAATTTTATTTTTGTCTCTATGGATGTGATTTCAGGTGTTATTCAGAGCTCACAAGTAGACACAGACACTTCCGTAGCATTGCAGTGTGTCTGGGTGGGTTACAGCTAACTTCTAGAGGATATTCTTTAAGCTACCACTGAAAGAAATCCAGCCCTGCAGAAAAAGTTCACCATTGTGTCCTCACAAGGTATTTCTGGGCCGCAATACCTTGCACTGAGCCTTCAGTTCCAGGTGTACATAATGGCTCTCACAGGAGTATCTATAATTGCGTGGAGAAGGTACAATTCCTGTTACATTATTTTTGAAATACACATCTTGGTTTTATCCACCTTAACATTACACTGTTTATATATGTACTCATTAGGAAGAAAAGTTCCATTCATAGAATTTCAACCAAAATTCTATCAAGAGGCAGTATGTGTAAATACACAGACTACTAAGAGATCACTTAGGGGGAAAGCTGAAAATGAGAAATATTTTGTGTAGGAACAGCATAAAGATAGTGTTATATTGATCATGTATTTTATTTTAACTGTCAGAAGATTTTCTTGGTTTTCTGAAGACCAATTTCACATCAGTAGGAGAAACAGATATTGACCTTATTGTCCAAAAACAGGCAGCTTTAGGCATGCTTCAGGTGATTTCTTCAACTATTGGAAATGCTTCAAGCCACATAATGAATATGGTGAATGATGAATTAAGACGTGTAGTAAGAACAATGGAAAGAGAGGCATTGAAAGATAAGATTTTTGAATGGGTGTGTAAACTGATAGCTCACGTCATGGGATATCGAAGTTGGATTTTGCAAGGCTAAACTGTCAGTAGAAGAAAGAAGAAGAAAACGAATATCATAAGTAGACTCTAATGATGACACCAACAATGAATATATAAAAGTAATCTTCAAGCAAGGGTCTCTTAAGAACTTCCTTTTACTACTGAATCTGAGCTGAACATCTAAAGGTGACCTTTTCCAAGGAGCAATGTATTTTTTGAAATCTGTACTTGGTATCAACACAAGAGTAGAAAGCATAGGTCACTGGGACCTCAGAAGTCTGTTCTGTTCAAATCCATTTTGCTGAAAGCAATGAGGTTCCCTCAGAGCTAATTCAACTATTTAGGCCAGCGGAAGACCTTTTTCTTAGGACACCAGCTTTGTAAACATAGGTAGACTATTCAAGTTAATTCATAATGAACTCGCATAAATCAAAGATTAAATGTAAGATTTGCCCTGTTCAGAAAAGACATCTCAGACATAGCTATATCTCAACTAAGCCAACAGGTTACAAATTATTTGTTAGTGAGAATGAAGTGAAACAAAAGAAAGTATTCTGGGGGGACATTATAATGTTTCTGCAGAAAAATTCAGTTTGAAGAAAACAGTATTTCCCTGCAAAAACAAAAAAAGAAGTAATCTCTCACCTGCAGTTTAACTCCAATCATTTCATGCAAAAATGAAACCAATAAATGTGTGAGCAAATCATAATGAATAGCCTCAGGTCTTGATCAACTCAGACTTGAATACAATGAGATGACAATTTGTTGTAGGCAGTGAAACATTTCCGAAGTTACATGAATCATCCTGCACACCTGGCAGCCCAGAAGACAGACTGAGCAAACCTAGGAAGGCATTCAGAGTGGATTTCATCACTTCACTACTTTTTCTGGTTACATCTCATCACTTTACCCTTCTTTTCCATCTCCTTTCAGGACCGAAAAAAATGGAGCTCTCTGATAAGGTATACAAACAGGCAGCCCCTTAATATATATGCAGAGTCAATTGGTAAGGAAAACCATAATTAACTCAAGCCACACTCCAGGATATAGGATCTTTCATAGACAGTCACAAGCCCACCTCATCAGTGGCCTCATTATCCATACCAAGAAATTATAAATTGAAAAAAAAGCATTTTTACAGCTAGTTGAAGTCTTTCCCATGATGGTGTAAAATTGTTTAGTGGTATATAAAGCCACCAGCTTCAGTTGCTGAAGCACTTGGAAGCCAGCACACAGGAACTGAGTCAGACTCACAAATCTCCCACACCTTCCTTGCCTACCAACAACTCCAGTGCAGATACCATGCAAATTTTCCCTATTATGTAATTAAGTTCCCTTTCCTTCCACCTAAATAACAGTAGCCAGTTCTGCTTTGATAGCTCCTTCAACTTCCGCATTGCCTTCTCAAGCCAGGCAAGTGAAATCCATAACATGAACATCTCAGCATCATGTTTAATTTGATGATAGCCTGTACACACTTGAAAGATGAAATAATGATTTCACATCACAAGAGGGTAGTTTACAAAGAAGATAGGACGTGAAACAAAAGTTCTGATGAAATAAATAAATAAATAAAGACAACTAGATGAGTTAGGGGATAGTTAGTCCCAGTACCAAGACTTCAGACGCTATAAACTGAGATGACTCAGTTTAAATTACAAGTTTCAGCATGAGGATGACTCTGCATAAGGAGGACAATGAAGAAATTAAGCTACCTCCAGTCATTAGACATATTTAGGTGTATGGACTGTGTCTGCTTCTTCCCTAAGCAGCAACCTGACATGCCCCAGAATGTCACAACACTACAGAGAACTTTCTGAGGTCACTGCTGAGCCTGGCTGTTCCTATATCAGCAAATTGCTTTTTTTTTTTTCTTTTCTTTTCTTTTTTTTTTTGAGAGCAGAGGTCAACTTAAGGCACATGGAAGTAGAACCATCCACCAACTCCTGCCAGCCTTTGAAGTCAGAAGTCCAGGAGAGATGGGGCGAGAGATCCTGCCAAAAAACAGCAGTCCCATGCATGCTGTAACCCTCCCAGCTCCCTCTATCACTCCACCTCCTAAGCTCCTGAGAGATGAAGTAGGGTAAAGACAATTTTGCTCATCCCTCCCTATAACTCCCCTAGCTATCTGCTACTCCAATCACCTGCCTGCTTTCTAGATATCAAAACCTGTTTTTCAGAAAAAACTTATTTTTTTCTTTATCTCAGAGCATTTCTTTCCCCAATGAAGGTTACATGGAAATACAAAACAGTCTCCACAGCTTTCTATCCAACCTCTATTTCATTTGCTTCTTCCCAAGTTGTCTCCTAGATCTAATGGTATTTAAGGGAAAAGAAACAGCAGAATAAGAGTAGCAAGACAAATAATAATAAAATAAAAATTCATGATCTTAAAAACCTCCTTGGCTATTGTCATGATAACTTCAATTTATGTCTTGCCAGTATGATCTTGCATGCTTTTTGGCCATAAACTCAATCAGATCAGGGCTGGAAGGGCGAAGAAATAACTTGTCTTTTTTCTTTGGTTTCAGCTGAACCATTTCACATTTCCCTCCTACCATTCCCAGAGGGCAACCATGAGCCAGATGTAAATGAAGCAAGCCACAGATACGGCAGTTTCTTTAGCCACATATAAAAAGATGCTGTACCTCAGCCTGCTCATTCATGCTCCAGCTTGCAGCTAATGACTACCAATCAGAATGATCAGACTCACAGTTCACTGAATTTCCTCAGATTTATACTGAAGAGGACTTGGACTTCAGCATATTACATACATGCTCATATGTAGGGCATCATGGGCCATATAGGCTCACAGGAGGAAGAACATTGAAGCTGCAAGGTAAACTTCAAAAAGAACAAATTGATTCCTGATGCCACCTTTCCCTCTTCAACTAGTGAAGGACCCAGAAAATAAAGCAGCACAACTCTTCATCACTTTTACATGATAAGTGAGACAACGACATGACATTAGCCAGTGTTACCATATATTCTACATAAAAATTATTTGTTTTTGATAAATCTCTTGTAGGGCTTTGATCTTCAGGTCTCATGGGTCATATTACAGAGGAATTTACTGTATTTAATTTAGAAATCATTTGAAAAGGTCTACCACATTCATTTCTCTCTGCACCCCTATGAAGGGGGATCACCCAATGAAGGAAGTCAAGACCAGTGAACTCTATTTGTGATCTATGTACAGTTATTTAGTAAACCTTTTAAAAATATATAGAAGTAGAAATAAAATGTATTACTTTATGCAGCTACCATGGACAAAAATTCGCACTGAGAACTTTAGAAGTTTGGTGTGTTTTTTTTCTTTTCTATTATAGTAAGTTTCACAACTCTTCCACCCATAGTTACTTTTACCCTTAGTAACAAAAAATGTGGTTATTTCAACTGAATACCCTTTGAGCTGAGTAGAGAATCAACGGTATTGAAAGACAGCTGATCACCATTTCTCTGTTTTCTGTGGGAGCTGAGCTAAGAAAACTGGCTCAGAGAAGGTAGTCATATTTCTTTGCCCATTAGCAAGACGAGATGTGTTTAAACTTCCAGCATTATGCTAATAATCAAAGAAAGGGCATAGATAATCTAGGAGACCCAATTTTAGCATTGTAGGTACTCTGTATATAAACCTGGACAATTCTCTGGGAAGGAAATTTTTAATGCCAGACATAAAATACTACCCATAAATTTGGTATGTTAAGCACTGGACCTGGCTGAAGAGTAAGTTTGTGAACAACGTGTGAGGAGAAAGGAACCCTGTACTTTCCAGGGGAGAAAAGATAAGACTCCAGGATTTTGTTCTAAAAGTTCTCTTTCAGTTCATTTCCAGATAATGAACAAATAAGTTATAAGAAAATTTGATTTGTTTTTTTCAGATTTACCTGTGAAAAAAAATTCTAAACACCCTTACAGCAATATTTCATTCCATGAAAATCACTTAAGTAAGCCATCATCTAAGCTGGAGTGAAAGGAGAATGTTGGAAATCATTCATTTCCTCTGAAATAAAGGTGAAACACTCTCATACTACAGAGGAAGGCATTCTCATGCTTGACTAGAAATATCCCAGACCTGGATACAGATTAATATTCTGTAACTGGAACTTGTTTAGGTACCATTACGTGTTAATTTACACCATCTTGCCAATACACCTTTGGTAATTCTTACTTCCTTA
Organism: Odontophorus gujanensis; assembly: GCA_013399175.1. Classification (NCBI taxonomy): domain Eukaryota; kingdom Metazoa; phylum Chordata; class Aves; order Galliformes; family Odontophoridae; genus Odontophorus; species Odontophorus gujanensis. Next base: position 789,270 of record VXAB01013189.1, on the reverse strand, counting down.
TTGAACTATGCCAATTGCAAAACTGCCGCTTTCTGAGAGTTTAGGAGATATTACTGAACAAGTGAACTGCCTGTTGCACTTAAGTGAGTCTCCCCTTATGAAAAACATTGACTTTGTTCTTTGCTTTACATAGATAGAGGTAAATCAACTAAACATTTGCAATCAGGTGCAGAAGTAACAGCAACAAAGTTGTTCAACTGCAGGACCTCTGAGCACTTGCGTTCTCCTACAAATTGCCAGGAAAAGGAATGCAATGTGCAATATCTTTCATTTGCAAGATATGAATTCAATATCACTTCATGTCCAGGATGAGAGAAAAACAAAAGAAAGAACCAGAACAAATGTCAGATTTCCAAAGTTAATTACACTGTACACACAAACCCCTTTCAAGTTAAGCAGTGTTTTCACTTCTAGTTTTCACTCTTAGGGATGCTCAAGATAGAAATGAAAATAGTCATTTAACAGAGAGAACCTGAACATTTCTGGTGTAAAACACACGTTTGTGGTGAAGGGTTCACTTTCAGCTTCTCTTTTTAAATTTACATCCTGAAGTGAATATAGCCTTCAGCAAATTAGCAACTTCCACTGGGAAAAGAGCCTGCCTGCAACACAGCTGCTTTTCAGAACAGACCAAACTAATCACCATTGCCATGGACACAAGTTCTTTAATTCCTAAGGAAAGCTATGAATGGCCTAATACAATTGCTAAGGACTTACAGGAAGACATAAGTGAGGCATGGTGAAGCACAATAGAGACAGGATGTATCCTTCCATACATACTCAAGCCCCAGGGAGCTCAGAGCAAGCAATCCCATGGAAAAGCAGAAGAAATCAGAGGGATAACTTCCAGGTTGCCAAGGGACTACTAAGATATGCTAGCTATTTAACAGTTTATTAACAAATAGAGATTAATTAGAACAAGAGGTGTTTTTTCCACACTAAAGCCACCTAATAGATGTCATGCAGAACCAAACCCAAGGGAACATGTGCTCTTCAGGTGAAATACAATCCCAACCATCCCAAAAATATTCCTAGGACCCCACAGCCCACATACAGGTCCCAGCAGCCTGACAAGCTCCCTCTCTGACCAGAACAGCACAACCAGATCTATCACATCCCTCCAACAACCTTTAAGGTAAGTAGCAACAGTGAAAGCAGCAACCACAAATCACGAATGCCAGACCAGCACCTAAAACCAGGTCCCATCTTCCAAAAAAATCCTCACCTCATATCTGGCCATTGGAGCATGAGACTGCTGAGATCAACAGTTGCCTTCTGCATTATCAAGCTAGTCACATAATTATTTTCTTAATAATTACACAAGTCAATTTCCAAAGGAAAGGAGACCTCCTTTCACTTACCCAAAACTTTCACCGTGGGAAATAGCAAGACTCTCTCCTGGATTATCACTACTCCTCTCTGACAGCCCCTAGCAGGCACCCAGCCTCATTGAATTAGTCACTAATAAAGCATCATCTTCACTCACCTTCCCCATGCTGCAAAAGTGGCTCTAGCTTTCCTCATATCGACTAAACCTGCTAATGACCTCCTGCTAATGATATCTGCCAATGACCCCTGGAGATATAAGCTAATGATATCTGCTAATGATATCTACTAACGAACTGCAATTGAACTGCATCTTCAACTCATTAAAGGACAAAGTCCACCAACTTTACTGCCCTTAAGTAGAGTCTTGGTCTGCCTGCTATCTCTGGTATTAGCAGGAGAACTTGCAGAACAAAAGCACTTTGTATATGAAGGCAACAGGAGGCACCTGGAGGTATAATCACAAAGTTAACCTTTCCCATCCATGCTGCTCTTCAGAGGTGAGAAAAGATCACAAGGAAAAAATGGTTGGATTTACTCAGGGAAAGAGAAGCTCCAGTTTGACCTATGTTCTATCAAATGTGTCTTGTGAGATGCTTAGAGATGTCTCTCCTTGTATCAACTTAGATTCTCCAACTGAAGATAATATCTTGTCAAAAAGTGTACAGTTATCTGAACATGAGATGCAATCAGTAACAAATCTCTGACCACATAGTGAATAAAGCAGGACATATGTGGCGGAGAGGAATTGTTCTGGTGGAGCCATTTTCTGTTAGTATTTAATATGCTAGAGAGAACCCTTACAAACTATGGTGATCAGGCTTTTTAATCATTACAAAGAGAACTTATATAGAGACTGAAAGTCAGTGGCAAAGTGTGGAGAGACAGTATAGTACAGTCAAACTGAAAGCTTATCAAAAAGCTCTGTCAAATTCATGACAAAGTAGGTTTCTTCGCAATCTAAGTGAATTTTAGAACAATTCTTGTTGAATATCCTATTGGTTTCTGAGTCACTCAATCACTGGAAGATTTAACCTGTGCCTCAGGGTGCCCTTGGAGCTGGGTAGGGTTCCAGGGGGATTATCATCTTTGGAGCTGTCGTAGTTTCGTTCAGTGGTGTCCATCAGTCAGAAACTGATGCTGTCCTTAGTGTGGTAACTACAGCAAACTACAGTCTTGCTTGTAGCTTGTTAATACCTGTAGCTACAAACACAACACCTTTCTCTACCCCTACTTTTGGAGGTATAAGTCTGCAGAGCTCAGTGCATACATGTAGCAAGGCATCCCAGAGAAGAAGCCTCCAGAAACAACTGTTAAACTTAAATGAGCAGAAAAGTAAATCTGCTCTGCACAAGATTCTCACAATCAGAGAACTTGTGCTTTGCTAATGATCAAGTGTGCAAGGACAAGGCTTTTATTTTCTCGTCCTCCTCCTTGCCACCAAATGCACAGCTTAACAGCAGAGCTATTTCATCACAGCGCTAACAGTAATGTTATTCATGGACATATTATTTCAGTAAGGATGGGTCACAGAGATACATTCACAAGGTATCAAAAGAAAAAGCAATTTTGGAGAAAAATACAAAACAATATAAACAAAACTTTAAAATATTATAGTTATTTAATTTCTTTGAATTCACAGCATTAAAAACACCTGGAAATTGAAGTTTTCATTGCACTTGGTCTCTAAGTTCTGCTTTTTTCATTGATTTTGCCCTGCGCTTTTCTAGACCCTAATCAGTCAGGTGACTCAGACTACTTCCTAACTTGGCTGTATAAACAAGAAAACGGGGAGCTCTACTCTCCAGAGACAAACATGGCTGGCCAACCACATTGATAGAATATAAATAAAGAGGGAGCAATGGTGTTTATTTCAAAATATATAAGGAGGTTGGGGCGGAAAAAATCCAGGGAGTCCTGGAAACATATATTAACTATGTTCTCCTGCCATAAACATTCCTTCAGCACTACCCTGGGATTCTAGCACCACTATACAGCTAATATTGCTTGATTATCCATGTACCACCACAGCCTCAGCCTCCCAAGAACTGAAATCAAGTTTTCTATTCTTAGCTTGTGGTAATTTAAGCTCATTATGGAGGTGCTTGTATTCCATGAGCACAAGTGATAAAGGAAGCAATATAACTTTAATGAACAGCTGACTGAACAACCACAGCAGGCTCTATAGGCAAAAGAAAAAAATCTTTTCTCAGATGTTGTCTTGATTTCTATCCCACAGGCCTGAATAGTTAGGGCTGTCTGTCTGTTTTAAGAAGATGTTTATGCACACATGCTTAATGGAAGTAAATACAATGTGTTATTTAATAAGAGCAGGTAGCCTGGAAGGTACAACCACCCAAATTATGGAACAGAGAGAAAAGAAAGGTATTAACCTAGATCCAGGATAAATAATGGCAAATCATTTAAAATATTACTCAGCTTAAACTAGGAAGCCATAGAGGTTTCCTTTTTACATAAATAAATGTCTTAAGTGTCTCACACAGACTGAAGAAAATGGATAGATGCAGATGTAACTGCCAGAAGCAATAAGTGGTGGAATAACTGCAAAGTGCTCCGCGTTCTTTCTGATAAATGTTTGCATGCCCCAGTGTATTGATTGGGTGCTGCTTTTCTTTCACTGCCGTTCATTAAGGTCCTAATTAAATCATGTGGACAAATCCTGCAAACCCTCAGAGACAGTGGTTGCATTTGCTAAGCGAAGAGGTCAAGGAGAACGAGTTAGGCAGAAAGTGCATGTTTGGAGCCACAGATTTAGAGAAACATCATCTTCCGGCAGTGGTGCCAACCTGAAGTAACACCTTACAGAAAGACCACATGGACAATGACCTACCTGCATCCTGGGCTCCTCCTGCTGTGAGCTGTAGAAGAGCATTCACCTCTGATAGTGAAAGACAGTATTTGGAAACAACCGTGGAAGAGATTCGCCTTCTCAGCTTTAGAATTAGTCCTACTAACTATTATGAATTCCCATCTCATAAAATGCTCAGACATGTTCAGGAGCTAGTGCAACTGGCCAGAATTTGGTATATGTTTAAATAGCATTGGAAATTATATGTAGTCCAGTAGCTTCAAAACAAAACCGTTTTTCATCTACTTATTTTTCCATAAAACAATACTTTTTTTCTGTTTTTCACATTGTTCTCAATTTTCCTTTGGCACACACTCATCATTCATTCCAATGAGGAAAGCACAGAGGAAGGAAGAGCAAGGAGAGAAAAAATCTACTTAGGATGAAGGGAAGAAAAAATCGATGTTTCATCTATTGGGTTTATGATTTTAAAATGAAAGGAATATTACTTTGAAAATATCTCTCTGAAAAAACATTGGTACATAATTAAAATTCAGAAATTGTTTAAACATAATTATTGCAATGGCTTAGAACCTGTGGAACAACTCTGAACTTCTCTGCCCAGCAGAAAGAATCTGGGTTAAACTGGTGGGAAACGTTTCCTTTTGAGAAAAGGATTCCTATGTGACAGTAAATTGATAACTAATTTTTGTAGAATCTGTTAATTATCACAGCACAAATTTGGAGAGCATTTATTATCAATTAGGCAATAAAATTATCTAATATTATATAATTATTTAATTGTATGTAATAAAAAATAATAAAATTACCTAATATGGAATCAGGTTTTTAAATTAATTTCAATACATTTCGGTACAAAAATATGCTAGAGACAGTAAAGTCTCATCATTTGTCTGAAACATTTTCTGTTCTTCCTTTTAAATATCTGAGACAAACTTTCTCCAGAATGACAACAGAGTTGTTTTTGAAATCTCCTGCTCTGTATTGGGATAGTTACGACGCCAGCTACTCTGTTCTCCTTATCTGAATAGGGAATTTCAGTGGTGGTGGTAGAAATACTGGCTTGAGTCCGCAAAGACTTAGGTTAACATCTGAGGATGACACCTGAAGAATTTTCAAAGAGCTGTCATTAACTTTTTAGAACTAACTATTTTTTCTTCTGCTTAAACTGACATTAGAGATTCAGTTGGGGTGGGGAGAGGAATAGGGTAAAAAACAGCAAGAAAATGATAACACAATCCAGTTTATCATTTTGGCTTAGCCAGTAAGACTTTCCTTGTCATCTGCAGCACTAAGCATACTTTCAAAGGCTCTATTTCTGCCATTCTGTAAACTGAGACAATGAGGAGAACCCATAAAAACAAACGTGTCAACAACCTTCCTTCATTACCTGTCATCCACTCAGTGCTCTGATATCTGAAAAACACAGGAAACTATCTCCATGTAATAGAGGAGATGTAAACTTTGTTCTCTGGTACATGATGTGGAGATTGCTATGTTTGTCTCTGGATTGTTTTCCAAGGAGCTGCCGTGCAGCTGTTGCACTGCAGGACTAGGTATATACTATTGTTCCCAAACCCCGTATCTCCCCCCACTCTTTATTTCAGCTCTGGAGAAAAGTCAGAAGATACCAGCAAGAACAAGAGTGACCCAGTGCTTGGCTCTTCTAGCCTTCTAGAGAGACATTTTTCATACCTACTGCAAAAGGACAACACAGTTTACAAATACAGCAGCCAAAGACCGTGGTGGTTACAAGCCAAGAATGCGGGGATAAAAGACAGATGCAGGAACCTACCGTGATTCTCATGCACTGGTCCAAAAGAGAAATCCTGAGCTTCTGACTCCCTCTGTTTTGGAAGATGTTCTGATGGAAGAGCTTTTCTTCAGTATCAGTTACAGCACCAAGTCTGCTCCATATGGCTGTACCCTTGCCTTCAAGTTTTCAGGGATACTGACCTCAGGGGTTTTCCTTTGTCCTTGAGACACAATCAGTCCCTGTCTGGACAGTCAGTTTAGGCAAAGCTTGAAAAAGTTTTCTTCTTTGAACAGGAATGAAGGACAAGGCAGTTAGAATCTACTTTCTCTTTGAGTCAGAGATCTCCTGATCAGACCATCACAGGGATAAGAGCTTGCATGCAGGTCATTCAGCCCAGCACTGGAGTCACTCATTGCTTTGGTCAAATGAGTTCCTAAATAACCTTGCAGAGGTACATGGTGAGTTTGTCCCATCTGGTCCTTGATCCCACTCCATGCCTGTTCACATGAATGAGTAGAAATACAGACACAGGTAAGAACAGAGTCCAAGTTTCTCTTCATGACCCAGCTCAAATCTCATGCTCCCAAGCAAGTTCACTCTTGATTTTTTTCTGAGTATTAGTATGTCTGGTCCAAATTTTGTGCCTTCCTCTTAAAGTAACCTCAGTTGGGGTAATCAGACTGCATTTCCAAGCCATAAGGAAGGTCAGTGGCACATACTTAAAAAGCTATTTTTGAATGTCTGACTCCAGACTTTTATCTCTTGAAATTCCCTTCATGGCTTTCTATGGCTCCAATCAAACTTGCACTGATTTCCTCCAGAACTGGATCGAGATTTCTGTGGTGCCTGCCAAAATAAAAAAGCAGAATACAGTCAAATGTACGCATTCAGGGGAGATGCAATAAAACCTGTTTAGATGAAAATGTGGTTCTACTCTGAAGACCGCGTCTGTCAGTTGGATTGTGCCTTTCCTTGGTTGACTCTTAATCATTTTCTTATCATCAATGCCAAGTTTAATATCTTAAAATTTGGATTTTTTTTTTCCTGAGCTACAGTTCTCCAGAATCAATCTGGGATTAGAACAGGAAGCTTGGTCTTGTGGTTGAGACAACAGACTAGCATTCACTTCCATTTCTGCCACAAACACCCACTGCTGCCTTCCACAAGTTTATCGAGGGAGTGATTATCAAAGGCATTCTGTTTTGGCCTGACTCTGCTCCCTAAGAAACAGATTGGGTCTAAAAGCCTCAATCTTCATTGAGTCCTCTGGGATGACATCAGGTTGGGACAGGAGCAAGGGTACAACATGACTGCTATCCTATTTTCAACTTCATCAAGCCAAGGAAATTTCAAGACAAACGTAAGAATCGAACTTGTTAAGAGCGCTCCTTTGACAGTTATATGGCCTGAATTTCTAACAGTATGTTATTTAATAAATTATGATCATACTGAAATCAAAGAAACAATTCAGTCTGATCTAAAAATATAATCTAGCTCGCACGTTCCCTTCTATATTGGGAGGAAAAAAATGCTTTTTCTCATAAAATGATGAAATACACAGCTGCTAAATAAGTTCCAGTTTTCCAGACATATATGCATTTTAGTATAATATTAATAAGACAATACACCCCAACTACATCCAGCAGTAGTTCAAAATATGGTCTTGGGTAAATCACTTCTCTTCTTAGAAAACCATTTTCTTCCTTCCCTCTTTCCCAGTTTCATCCAGATAGCTGCAAGCACTCTGGGGCAGTGACTGCCTTTCCCTTATTGTTCTTGCCAGGATTCCCAGTGTGGTCCTTCATCTTGAAATGAGTTTCCAGATGCAGTTGCGATGCAAACAAAGAGATGATTACTCTGAATGGGCAAATAAAAGCAATTAAAGGAAAATCTCATATCTGAAAATATTTCTACTTGCCTGAGTATCATGGCCACTAGAAAAAAAATGGAGCTACTTCTGTTATAACCAACTTGGAGGAAATCCATTAAAAAAATTTGATGTCCTTTTCTGTTTTAAGTTTACCACGAATTGGAACTGAACGCATGCCTTCTGAAGAAATCCCTTTCTCCCTCCAGCTATCACACTGAACTGAAATAAAACAGATGTGCTCAAACAAAAAAATCTGCGCTTACTTGTTATGTTTTTCCTCACCCTTATTACCAACACATATGATTTGCACCAATACAGGTAAAAGCAAGGAAGCAGGGAGTATTCTTCAGAAGTTTCCCATTGCTACATTCTGCCAATACCCGCTGTGATTCCATTCCTATAAGTAATGGGTTTCTTGTGTTATATTGTCAGACCCCAGCTGCATAAAAGGCAAACTCAAAACTCAGGCATTCTTAAGAGATTAAAAAAAAACAACAACAACAAACAAACAAACAAACAAACAAACAAACAAAAAACCCTACCCCCCTAAAAAACCAAAAACTCCAAATCCAAAAGAAAACCATAAAAATTCACACAGAGATGAATAATTTCAAGATTTATGGTCAATGAATACTTACTGCATAAAGACAAAAATGTGCTCCTTAAAAAAATACCAGTTTTGATACAGACATATAAAGTACTGTTTAAAGCTTCATTCAAATACCTTTTCAGAAATAAGTTCTCAGGATGGAGTTACATAGTTTCACCATTACATTAAGAAAAATAAGTTGTTTGTAGAACACTATGCAGTTCATAAGTTACCAGTTATAAACTAATCCTTGATATCCAGTCCAAATCCTAAGGGAGGCTTCAAGGCAGCCACTTCTTTTTGGCAATACAGTGATGAAAGATATATTGCTGAAAACCATAAAGCCTTGGGAAAAAATTTAGCAAGCTATCTACGCAGGAATGAAATGTTGAGAGCTTGGCTCATCAGCTGGAGCTTTCTGGAGTAGGAAGGGCTGCAAATATTTTTGTACAGGTTAAACAAGTAGTCTTGAAAACAAAGGAAAATGCTGCATGCAAAGTGTTTTAAAATCCTCTTGTCCATCACAGGGAGTTGCTTTCCAGGGATGTGTAAGTAAAGATTAGGAATAAAAGAAAAGAAAACTACATTTATAAAGTTGTTTGTGGACACTATTGTTTGAAATGAGGTTTGTAAGTAAGCACAGAAAACGTGTTTACAGACCTCCAGGAACTTCATTAGGAGAGATCACCTCTAGCAGAAAAAATGATACACGTATGTGACACTGTGCTCACCTCCCCTTACAGCACTATGCCAGTGAACACAGAGGAAGTTTGTTCCTCCAGAGCACAGAGAATAGCAGAGGATTGCACCAGAACACACTTGTTTCTTATCAAGGCAGAACTCTGGACAAAATAAAGCCTGCAGGATTTAGTGATGCAGCTAGATGCTCCCTCAGCATCAACTGTGGAGAAGCCAAGGCATTTTAATGAGAGCATTTTAGTGTATGTGGCTTCATCACAAGTCATTTTATAAACCAGTAAGACTCTTTCAGACACGAAGAACAGTAGTAAACAAGGTTTCTAAATCTTTTGCACTAGATGAAGAAGGCTCAATTACCATCTCTGATGTTAGGAAAGTAACTCCTTGAAAAATCCTGTTTCATGCGACCAAGGACACAGATTCAGCAGGGCCTGAGTCAGCTTGTGCCTCTCATTTTTCCCAAACCTCTGTGCATCCATTTAGTACCACCACAAAGCCCTGGGGCCCAGTGGGTTGTCCTGCAGCAGAAGGGCAGCAATGGCACTGGCACTAGTGCAATGTCTGTACCTCCAGTATGGCCTTGAAGTGTGCTGGGATCTCCTTGCCTGGTCATGTTCCCACCACGGTGAAGTCTAACAGCAGCTGGCTAATCTGGGACCATATTTCCAACCATAACAAACCAAACTCATGCGCTCTTCATGAGGGTGCCCTCACAGTGGCTGTGCTGTAATACAAATGGCCAGATAACTGAGACTCACATTTTGGCTTCAAATATAAACATTGGAAGTGACATGATAATTGTGTCATGTCAGCACCTCAGCTAGGCATCAGAAGAAACCAAAATCGTGATGCTGGTCAGCTCCAGAAGCTGGTTATCCTGGAGAGAGATCTGAAGTTTATAGCAGAATGGGTTGTATACACAACTTACTTGTACAAGATGATTTGTTTTTAATTTCAGACTAATTCTTGGAAGGCCTTCAGAAAGCATTTGATATTTTTGGCAAAATCCTTGTCCCACTGAAGTCAATAACAAATAGCCCACGATTTCAATGAGACCATGTTTTAAGGCTTTGTTCCTCTCATCTCAATACAATAGCACTTCTGCCAATTGCAGTAATGACTTTTGGTTGCAAAGTCTCTGAAAGGAGACATTATTAACAGAAGAATCTTCTTAGTGGGTTCATCAAATGATTGCGCTGAAGAAAGTTTGGTACTATTCAGTGGCCACATCCTTCTTAAGACATACGCAGTGGCAGTTAGAAGCATGTGTTTTTCATAAATTTCTCATTCAGAAACAAAGACTGACAGTAAAACCCCAAAGCTTTGATATTTATATAAATTGCTAAATGGTTGCACTGGAGAGTACATTTCAATTAATGTGTCACAGTGCATCACAGTTGTTTTAAAGTTTGCCGACTCAACTGGCTCTTAAGGTTCATCTAAGTAGTTGAGGTTTGCTCTCAGTTTCTTAGATAGAAAACAGTTTGCTTCGTCGAGTGCTCTCCAACAAGTCAAGATTTTTTAGGTCAAAGTGAACTTGGATCCAGAATACACAATAATATTAGCATCATTTCCACCCTATTACCTATCTCAGAGCTACGCTGTAATTCCTTCTTGGGTTTTATGCTAGCACTACATTCCAGTTAAGAACTTTAGCAAGAATTTATAGAGATTATCTACTAACCAAACACAACTTTGCCCATTTGTGTGTTACCTCTCTTGTTTCTCGTGTACTCTGCTGCCGCCTCTAGGACAACATTATAAAAATACATTTTGTTCTATGGCAAAAGGTGAAAGTTATTTCTATATCTCAAATAATACTTTTGGGGAAATATGAGACAATTCTCTCTGCGCTTTCTGTTAATTTTGAAACTCAAATGAATAACTGAGATAAAATATGTTCAGTTAATGAAAATCGGATCTTCTCAGTAAAGACAATAATTTCTATTCACTGCCTTTTCTAGATTTCTCAAATCCAATGAGCTCTTGGGTTTGCAGGCAAATAAGAAAAATGTCTTTAAAATTTACCAAGCTTTCAATTTTTCAACATATCCAAGAGTCGGGTAGATTAGTGTGTATGAAATACCTGCTAAATGTCAGAATTTGCCTGCGAGCTGGGAACCAGATAATGTACTCTGGTTCCAAACCTTTCACTCTTCTAGGAATACATCAAAATGCATTGACCAGTTCACATCCCAAAGGGCGCTTATATTCCTGGAGAGATTACAGCGTATTTCCTGACATTGATCGCACTGGGTTGGGGGCTGGTAACCTCAGAGAGGAAGAATGGTTGTCCCTGAGCAAGAGGAAAGCTGTGTGTGTCATCCCACATTCCTGTCACCAGCCTGCACAGGTGACCTGGAGCAGATCCCGATGGGCAGTGCTCACTGGCTAACATGTGCCTTGGCCAGTGTATCTTTCATAATTCTCAGGAGACCCGAGATAAAGAAAATTGGATAAACAGTAAGATAAAGTTATAAAAAGGTCAATTTGAACTTGGAATTAACTAGCAAAGAGCTCATGCTACACATGCAATTCTCATTTCCCTGTAGTATTTAACTAAAATTACTAACAATCCTGAGAAAATCCCCCTTCGGTTTGTGAGATTGCCATCTCAGGGCTGCAGAAGAACTCCACTCACCTGCCTGGCTGCTCTAGACTAGCAGGGTTTTGCCTTCCTGTAATAATATATCAGTAGGCAAATAATAAGCAAAAACGGCTAAGAAGGGAAAAAAAACAAAACCAGCAAAACCAAACACAAACCTTGGTTACTGCTTTTTGAAGCTTTCATGTTTAGAACAAGCAAATACGCAGTATTCGCAGTCAAATGTGAATTGATGTTTTAGCCTCTCTTCCTCCAAAGTCAGAGCCATCAACAGTTCCTACCTAATTTCATTACCATGTTAATACACTCTCACTATATTGACTCCTCTGCAAAAACCGCCCACTAATTAGTAAAACTGACAAAACCAGAAAGAAATGTATACACAGCTTCCTCCATCTACTTATGCTTCACCTGCCAGCCTTTTTTGCCCTTCAGATGCTGATACTCTCCAGATTCAAGCTCAACTCATCCATCGATACATCTTTCGGTAAGGTATGGACTTCCAAATGAACCCGAGCCTCTCAAGCATTCCTCATATGTCATGTACATGTCACTGCCACTTCTGTTTATTAGACGGTGAGACAAATATTTTTTATTTTTTCAATTGTTAACTTTGAGAGCTGACTAGTATGTTAGTTGACCCCCAATTAGACCATGACCAAAGCATACTGGAATCTATGAGAATTATTGTTTGGTCTCTGCTGGGGTTTAGATCAGTCACTTACAGACACACAAGGTTACCATGCTTTGCCCGTATGGGAAATATGGCAAAATAATGACAAGTCAACACAAAACGGAGATCCTGGTGAAGACAGTGAGCATTTTGCTGTTGACTTTGCTTATGCCAGAATCTCATTCTGCTCAAATTTTTACAGGCAGAGTCTGCTTTTCTTGTACAGAAGGCAGAATTACTGAGGCACTGCTGCAACCAGCTTTTCCCCACGGAAAACAAATGGCTTATTGAATCCTACTTCCTCTGACATTAAAAACAGAAACATGCATAAATCACGTTAACTGAAAAAGTGTGGAACACCTTTAAGCCTTTTTCACTGTTATCCAACAGATATCTCCTAAATAATTCGCTCTTATTTGAGAAATGCTAAAACTCTTCATTTAAAACTGAATAAATAAACTGCAACCATCAGAAAATGATTATGGATAGCTATGCCAGAACTCAGTGTTTTGCGGTTGCTCCTCAATAAAAGATTGCTTATGGGCTGTTTTGTTTGCTTTTTCATTATTATATTGATGGAGGGAATAATTTCTGAAGTGATACGGAAAAATTCTGATTAAAAGTATATTTGTACAAATGAGTTTTTTCCCAAATAATGATGCTTTCTGAATAGGAGTGAGTCCATTTTGGTTTGGATGTTTTATTTATTTATTTTACAACTAAGGATTGTTTGGAGTTTTCCCATTACACTAAATAGTGATATATGAGCAGTATGAAAAATGAAAGCTGGCAGAAGCAGCTGAAGAAAAAGAAATCTCCGTAGGAGCCTGGAAACAAAACTACAATTGCTGTGAGTGATGAATGCAGAGCAGCATTCTTTTTGAAAATGAGCCTTTGAAAAATGCATATTTGAGAAGAACATCTTAAAATGCTTCATGCATGAAATATACATTTTCCCTTATTTAAAAATTATTAAAAATCTAAGCTTTAGGCATCTTCTTACACTTTTACCTACTCATGGGAATTATTAGTATTATTCCATTTTTATGCAAAGTCTTTAAAGAAAGTTAATATTATAGCAAGAGAAATGCAGAGCAAGATGGAGGCAACCTGCAGTTCTATTCCCAAATCTCCCACAGGAAAGAGCAACCCAATGGTCTCTTTCAAGACGCAAAAATGGAAAGAGGTATAACAAGCAGAGGAGGTAAACAGGAGCCAGGATTCTTCGGTCAGATTTTGTACACTCATTTTTGAAATAGGATTAGAAACAACTTGCATCCCCTGAGTATTGCTAAAGACTTAATTATGTGGTTTTGTGTTTTTTTTTTTTGTTTTCTTTTTATGATGCTTCAATTATACTTGCATGGAACGATAACTGCATATTGCCACACACACACAATTATTCATTTGTAGTCTAGTAACACATCCACTGTCGTCTTATCCTCTGAGAAATGATAGGCCCCACCCTACAGAGATTACAATAATAATAATCATAATTCATTATTGTTAAAAAGTAAGATAATCATATCTACCAAATGGGCAATTTGTAGGAAGCTATTTGTTGCTTTTGGTACAGGACTGCTTTCATTTGTACATACATAAACTCTAGTTTGTGCAAAATGCCAGTAGATGGAGCTAAAGAATGTAGGCACATTCTTGGGTTTTTGGGGGTCATGGAAGATGGAGTGAATGTTCCCTTCTTCCCTTTAAGGTACCAGCACAGCCCAGATGCCATGGAGGCTGAAGCTGAAATCTAGCCCTAATTACACTGCCAGACTTGGTACTGGCTCCCAGTTGCTGTGAAGCATCAGCTCCCCCAGGAACTGGTACATCATCACACATCCTGCAAGGATGCTGTATTTTTTATTCTTCTCTTGACTGTCATAGCTTTCTTCCACTGCCCATGCATCTTACATCTACTGTGAGGCAGGAACTAGGTGCACGAAATGCAGATAGATGTAGATGCCTGGGAGTGAGAGGGAAGAGATGGGGGCAAGCTGGGTGACATCTGCCATCACAGGTCCTTGTAGTATTCATCCTCTGGAATACCTATGGCATAATTATTTGGGATTTGTATCAAAAAAATGTCCAAGTAAAACCTGACACAAAAAATAAAATAAAATAAAATAAAATAAAATAAAATAAAATAAAATAAAATAAAATAAAATAAAATAAAATAAAATAAAATAAAATAAAATAAAATAAAATAAAATAAAATAAAATAAAATAAAAACTGGAGCAACAATGTTAGTGCCAAAGTGCTTGGGGGCCTGGGGACCATCTTTGGCACAGTTGGGTTGGAGATGTGGCTGTGCTGTACGAAGGGCAAAAAAAAAAAAGCCCTGGAGCTGCTGTTGCCTGAGGTTGTTAAAACAAAACCAATGCTAATATTCATTTTTGCTTGGGGTGAATTGCTTTACCTTTTTGCCATCTGCTTGGAGAGAAATAAATGCATGCAAACTGCTTGCTCCTGTCCCCATAGTGAAGGTTTCTGCCCCTCGAGTCATATCACGACCACGCACAAGTTCATGTGACAACCAACATCACTTAAAGGGAAGAGAAGTCAGCATCCACAGAGCAAGAAGAGATGCCTGAGAATGTGATGTGGGTGGCAGGAGCACACTGGGAAGCCCACGAAGAGGGGGCTGAAGGCTGTGAGGAAAGATTCCCATTCACAGTGGGTTCATGCTCACCTCCTGCCCTTGTCATTGTCCTTTATGCCTACTGTAAGTGTCAGCTCAGTCACACAAAACGTTTGTGTGCCTCCTGCCAGATAAGTGAGGGCAAAAACCTGGGTGGAAGGGTGATTTTTAACTGGCATTTTCGGACTGATTGCTGGAGGGGGATTGGGGTAAAGTCTCCTGGCATTAGCTGCATGAAAGTTTCTCTTGCTGCTGTTCGCTGACCCAGCTGATAGCTCTGCACAGACTGCATAAACCAAGAGTTTATTCATAGTTATAAATACATATTCAACACTAGTAGGTTTAAATCAAGCCATGAATCGCTGCTAAGGAAGGAAATAGCAATTTTTCCCAGAGGCAGATCTCAGGCCGTGGAGGTCTCTAATAGGCCTAAACCCAGCGCAAGGAAACCACTGGCTGTTAGGACAGAATTTCTTGGAGCAACAAGTACTAAAAATGAGGCAGCACAGAAAAGGTGATACTTGTCTAGGAAGTGGCATAATCTCACTACACTGGGATTTCAAGCCAGTATAATTCCCACACCTTCCTGTTCATATCAGCAATAAAGAGAGCCAAAACCAGAAAGTTGGGTCAACAACAGTATATATTTTTCATGGATACGTTCTTTGCACCCCTTCTCCCTGAGAAGGTTTATTGAGAAATGCTTTTCCTCTTGCTATAGTGTCTGCCTTGAAAAGATAATTAAGTGACATCCTGGTAACTGCTTATGAGAACAGAGGAAGATTTTAAGTACTGGCACATGGCACACACTTTACTACAGCAATTGTGCAAGCACAGATTTATTGGGATGGTTAGTCAGATCAGTCCAAAGACTGTCACATCTCGTTTTCACCAGTGTCATGTAATTAATCTTCCCTTGACTTAGAGTCAGACCTCATCATTCTAAATACCATAATAGATTTTTAAATGAGAACATTAATAACAAGGTCTCTCCATTATTTACCTTGGCTAGAGTAATGAAAGCCAAAAAGGAGATGGCTAGTCCCAAGGGCAGGTGAGGAGAGGCGTAAGAAGGAAATGAAGGTTGCTGACCTTCCTGTAGAACCCAGGAATAGGGTATGATTTGCAGAGCTTCAGTTCATGACTGAAAAAGAGGTTGTTGCTGTAATTTCTATTAAGTACTTTGGACACACTTCCAAACAATGGTGATGAGGGCCATAGGCATAGTTAGATATCTCTATTAAACAATAAAAGCATAAAGGTGTAATATGCCAGTCTCATTTAAAATAAATCCACTGAGCAAGAATTTTTTTAACAGTAATCAGTCGGTACTGTTTATTTAAATGAGACAACCTAAGAATGCTGAGTTGGTTCATTACAAATCAGCTCTAGTTTTAGGGTTGCATTACAAGAATTCAAGTAAAAAGCCAGAGGGAAGAATTTCATTTGAAAAGACTTCAGAAAGCTCTGAGAAAATGATACTTTAAATCCCTCATCTGAATCTTTATTCTTTCTTTCTGAGATGTACGTAGAACACAGATATTTCTATAGACATGGGAACACAGTAACCATATCATGATATCTTCTTCCATTCTGATTTGGTGTCAGAACAGAAGCAGCACGTTAAATCAGCCCGTTGACAAACACTGAGTGACTAAGGCCATGGAAATAAACTTGGCTAGCTTCCTCAAAATTACAGTACTAGAAACCCCTGCTAATTTTCTGCCATTTAATCCATTAGAATAAATGGGCTAATAAGAAATACATTTCACAGTTTAGTCCCAATTATTCAAACACCACAGAGGACACTGAGGGAATACAGATTATCATGATTTCATGCAATCAATTGATTCAAGGAAACACAGAAATGAGGTTACAACTAGAGCTCCTCCAGGAAATGGGAGAGATTTGTCTTCCTGCTGTGCCTCAAACTGGGCAGTAAGAGGGAAGGGAAATACTCTCCAATATTGAGGTAGAATTTGGGAAATGAGTCTTCTGGGGTTTGACTGTGTGGTCACTGAAGGAAGCAGTCCTCTAGCTCTCTTCTGAAGGTCTTCAAACTCATTCCAGAACATGAAGTAGCAAGCGGAGATGATTAGGCCTGTTCTAGCAAAAAAAATTTTTGACACCTTTTCACCAAAGGTTACCTTATCTAGATGGAAGCACAGCACCCAAGGCAGGTCTGTGTGCATGTTAGTAGGGGTTGGGTTATCCTTCCTGTGAGTACTGGGCAAACAGAGCGAAAAGTCTTGCTGCAGGAGAAATTTATAGAAGCTGTTTACTGAAGTTTTATAGTTGTTTACTGAACTCTAATTATTTATTGATGTTGCCAGAAGTTGCAAAAATACTACTGGTACTACGCAGAATCCTACTCGGAGGTCTGGACCCATTGAGGGCAGGCATCTAATGCACAACAGAAAGCTATTCCTTGCTCCTGCTTAACAGCTCAAAGGAAAATGCACCTGAATGACTATAAAAATGGAGAATAGTAGCTGGCCACAAACAGATTACAGTGTAAATGCAAGAGTGGAGAAAAGGGTTTGATAAATGGAGTGAAGCAGAGTGCACAAGGAAATCTCTGACTAGAGTTAACAGGAAGAAAGTCTCGTGTGTATACAGGCTCTGCAGCCGTTTGTGGAGATATCTGAAGTCACCAAACTTTATTTGAGATTCAGAAAATAATTGCAGAGTAATGTATTGATCATGCTGACCATTTACTGGTCAGTCCTTTAGATGAGATAGAAAATATCTATGGTTGTACACAACCTTCTGAGTTCATTTTCATTTTGCTTTGGTGTTATTTCCTTTAATAACCATGACAGCAGTACTGGAGAATCAGAAAAGGTGATATAAAATTCAGTCAGTCAAAATGACACACTTTCCTTTTAGTATTTCAAATGGCAAATTCGATTTGAGAACTTTGGGGGGTACTATTCCTAATTTATAACAAAAGAAGTTGAAAATGATGAATACTATAGATCACTGTATCCCAGAATGGCACCTTGAAATGTTAGAAGTATTAATCTAAAATGATACATAACATCTAGAATCTGAAATGGGTTAATATGGCCTTTCTTTCTACTTCTAAAAGTTCATCAAATGTACTCTACTGTGGGACAACACAGCTTTCCAATTAGAGACAAAATTTCTTGTCTCAAATTCCATGTAATTTAAAAGTTATTTCTTCCTGTCCTGTAACTGGCTAGCAGCAATTCCCAAAGCCAAAATTTTCATAATCATATAATCATCGTTACAATAAACTTTTCTAAGGCATCTTTTCTCTGATGAGAGCATTTGTAAATTGAACAATGCTATAAACAAGCATTCTCCTTGTCGGACCATGACAACAGTGAAAGGGTCTTCTTGCTGCAACAACGTATATAGCTTCATGTGTGCTGACCAGAAAGGAGAATTACACGTGAAATAGAGTAAAGGAAATGAATACAAAATATTCAGGACAAAATATTTAGAACAGTGTTGCCTAGTATTAATACTTGCTTTATTTCAGACACAGTATTGATAGGAGATACTGACAGGGAGAGAGAAATTTAATGATGTACGTTTTCCCTCTTGGTATATCAGACTAAATAGATGTAATGCTGAGAAGAGGAGAGAAGAAAAATTATCATATCTAGTCACACATGAGGATTTGAAGCAGCCACAGATTACATGCAGCCAGGATCATGCTTATCACTGTAGGGAGGATGGAGGCATTACAGCTCTGCTTATGCTCATGTGCCATGTCCCTTCCATGCAGTTATGCTCCTGTGGCTGTGCCCACACCCATCTCTGCTCACTGCATAGAGAGACTTAGGTGGATCTGAGAAAACAAGCCAAGCCCAAAGAACTTTGTGGGGCCACAGTCCAGCAAAACTTGCATGAACCTCAAGTGCACCAGCTCCTCGTCTCAAAAATACGCACCCTGCTGTTAGCTGCTTTTGCTGACATACCCATTCAGAGAGCTCTGGAGAAGAACGCACCCTTTTGGCTGCAGTCACACTACTGCTGCTCCTCCAGTTCGTTCAGTTTTAAAGCATCCTGAAAGCATATTGCACACAGACACATACACACAAGGCTTTGTCTTTCAAGAGCAACTCCTCCCAAAAGTATATATCAAACTGCTACATACTTGAAGACACTCTAACAGAATGCTGTTTTGTTCTTGCATGCCTCTTCCCTATTACTCTTCATAAAAGCTATTGCACACTTTTCTTCAGGCTTCTTCAGAAGGGAAAGTGGGTGGCATACCCCAGAGCAACAAGCAGAAGGAGTGGACCCGTAATACTGATTTAATGAAGTCCAGAAATGATCTCTTGCCTACATGAGCTAATTCATCACGCCAGCAAGAAGAGGAGCAACTGCAGCTACGGTACAGCTCAGAGTGCACAAAACTGATCTCTTTGCCAAATTCCCCAAAGAGAAAGGAGTAGCTCTGTTTAATGGATCACGGTAAGTCGCAATTGTCATTACTGCATTTCAGGGCAACATACTTTATTTATCTCTTTAACCTTGGCCTATTCGTTATCAGAACAGTTGAGAACAGTTTGTATTCAATAGGAGACTTGTTTATTTTGTAACATAATCCTTTTCTTTGTTAACGTGAAAGCACAGAGAGTGCAGCACTGGAAGGACAGTTCATCCAGGTCTGCAGTGCTGTTCCATAAAAAAATGTCTCTTGATAAATGATTACTAGGATTAGATTTTATGGGCTAGATTCATAAGAAATTTCAGTCTTGTTCCCATATGTTTCTTACATAATAGGAAACATGCAAAAGATCCTTAAAAAGTGCAATTCCCAGTCATTCATTAAGTGCCCCCCTTTACTCATGTTTCTGGGAAATAAAAGGTATTTTTGTATATTTTGTGGATTTACTCATCCAGAAAGAATTTGTTTTAAGCACTATATTTTCCTGTAGTTCGAAACCAGATTTTCACCTTCATTCCCTAAGGATCATTAAAAAACCAAGCAAAACAAATACACGTTTTTGCTCTTTCCTCATCTTGTTTGTAGCCAGTACCAGGAAAGACTTCAGCATGTAGAAGAGAGAAAATTACACTGGAAAAGGTGGTTGCACCAACATCTCACATTTCCACAAGAAGCTTGAGACTCCTGCTCCAAATCTGAGGCCCTCCAGAAAGCAATAGAGAGAACGAAGAGAAAACCCACATGTATTTGATACTCTGCCCAAAATACAGCTTCTCTGGCCCTTGAAGAAGGATGGAACTAATGGAAATACCCAAAAAGTCATCTTGAAAATTTCTTTTTCTGTTACTTCTTCAGTCAGTCCTTGAGTGTATGCATTTCTCAAGTAAATGGAAAATGTGTCTTCGTATAAACAAGGTATCATACCAGCATGCAACGCCAGGAGCTCTGTCTTTTGATAGCACTGTACAGGTTGTGTTAGGGGCCAGGTTAATGGAGGCAAGTCAACTCTTGGATATACAGATATGTGATCATGAGGATTTAATAGGGCTTCTAAGACAGAGAACCTAATTTCATTGTTGAGTGCTCAAATGTATTTTTAACCTAGTTCTGCCCCGTGTTTGCATTAATCTGAAAGAGAAATGGATGCTTTTCTTCTGACACTTTGGTGAGGAACTAGCACAGCTGCCCTGTGGGTGCCCCATTCCTGGAGGTGCCCAAGACCAGGTTGGATGGGGCACTAGGCAGCCTGAGCTGGTGGGTGGTAGCCGGCCCATGGTGGGCTGTTGGGGCTGGGTGGGCCTTAAGGTCCCGTCCAACCCAAGGTACTCTATGATTGATCCTACTAAAGTCAGCAGAGCCAGGTCATATGTGGCCCTGCACCTCAGAAAGGCTTTTTTATGTGTGGGCTATGAGTGTAACACTCCCTTTTTCCTTCTAACTCTTATGGAGGAGACAGTACATTTATTTTTCACCACCTTCCCTGTGTTTAGAGATCAGTAATTTTCTGTCCTCTCAGCAGAAGTCAGGACAGATTTCCAGAACCCATGCACACAGGTTGCTGAGCACATTTTATGTGCAACAAGAAAGAAGTATCTGTTGAAGTATCTGTGTGAAAAAAAAAGTCTGCAATGTTCATATTAAAGCTGAACTTTTGAACCATCACTGCTCATGCTAGGAATATCTTGTTCACCTATCCCTATCCTGGAATGTTTTCCATAAAGCTTTATGATGGAACATGTAGTAAACAGAAACAATCTTTACCATTCACAGTCTGTTATCCTTGCTCACTGCACAGTTTGTCCCTGCTGCACTCCGGATGTTGGGCTTGCTTTTCTCTCCTTCATCACCAGACAGATACACCTAGACAGGCTTTGATGAGCTTGGAACTCTGCTTCCCAGTGAAGCAGGGAAAATGCACCTGAAACAAAGTTGCTTCTGCTGCTGTGAAAATACTGTCTTCTTTACAGTCAGGCTACTGAGTCCTCTGTATAAGCAGAAAACAAGAGTTCAAGCTAATGGATTTAAATGCTTTTCTTCTTAAGTTGAACAGTGGTGTAGCTCTTTGTCTCACAGGGCAGTGCATGGTTTCCATCCCCAAATGACTGGGTGAGCCTAAAAGCTGTTTGGATTAAAATGAGTGTGGAATAGGTGGCTCACTGTTCAACTGGCTGCCTTTGGGACAGACAGAAAGGGACCGAAGGGACATTTCAACAGTTCCTCTACATAAAGAACACTGACTTCAGTAGGATTTGGGTTCCATGAAAGGAGCCATCTGGAGCAGTGACAACACTTCAGGATCTCTGGAAACGCCTGGTGGGTATTCCTTGTGCTTCTGGAAACCCAATGCCATTGAGAGATTTCACAGACTTTTGTTCTTTAATGGAGAGCATGACTGTGGTTGACAGAGGTTTAGCAGACCCGAAGGGCAGTTAAAGCACAGTAGCTTCTGTAGCTGGTGGCACACAAGAGAGCACTGTGTCTCAGCTGTCTGTCTGTCTGTTACCAACACCTGACACTGGACAGAGACCCATTTATGAGGAGCACTGGCCCCGTGCCAGGGGCTGTCTTGAGGCAGGAGCTCACATCTCTGGGACACTCTCTGGATGTGTTAACCATGCTGCCTCAGGAGCAAGCAAGCCATTTTTCACAGAGCATCCTACACTTTCCTCTGGGACAGGAGGACACAAGGTCCTTAACAGGAGTGATTTATGCTCTGCACATAGAGAGCTGGAATAAAAACCTGGTTTTCTGTTAGGATGGCACCCACTCCTGAATATATCCATGTCCAGTATTGTTTCCATTAGAGAATATTCGAGGTTTGGCATCATTTAACAAAGAACAACTTCATAATGAAAATTCATTTGGGGTTAGAATTTAGCATGTGAGCTTTTAAGCCTGGGAGCCAGCTTCCCCTTTTTCCATATGTATTTTAATCATTTATTTGTTTTCAAGCATCAGGGATCCACATAGGTCAGTGTTTATTTATACATCTGAGCTTTTCTGCCTCTTATGCTAAAACTGGGATTGTTCCAGGGTTACAGCTCTTTAAAGAGTATCTACAAATTAGCAGCTATCTTTAATGCCATCACTTCAAAAAGGAGACAAGCTGTTATTTTTTATTATTAATAATATTCATAATACCATGACACATTACTAATTATCATGTTGGAGCTACAGCACGCTTGAATTTTACAGTGGTGTCTCTGAAAAACAAAAACAAAAAAACAAGTGCTACCCATGTGAAAGAACAAGATGCTGTGAACATTCTGATATTCTGTTCCTGAAAAACAAATATGTTGTATTCAAAAGTTTCCTTTTCAAAATCACTTTTTGTGCCATGAAGCAGTCATTAAGGATAAAACGAGTGAATTCTGTGAAGCAGCATGGTTGGGAAAACCTATAGAACCTTCTCTCATTTACAATTCTGTCTATTCCTACAGCATTTCTTAAAAACACCTTCCTTTATTTTTCTCCATTTCTGAAAGTCCATTCAGAAGCAGCCATGTCAGAGCACAGCTGCATACTTCTCAGCATGTGTGCTTCGAACACATGGCATACAGCAACCTCAGCTAGGCATTTTAAGGGCAGTAATGTCAGTATTTAGGGGCCAACTGACTATATGAAAAGCAAGCAAGCAGCAACTGCAATACCCAGGTCCTCCATGGGTGGGAAGTCTGATCTGAGAGCCTTATCAGATACTACCTGGACTCTACTCAGAGCAGTGCAGTCCTTGGTTTAGGTCTATGCGTGAATGATCTCTTTGGAAAACAAAAAAACAAAAGCAAACCAAACAACAAAAATTCAAGCAACAAAAACAGCCCAGGGCACTCTCAACATGGGTACAGAACTAAGTTATCCTAAAGTCATTCAGAGAACCAGGACAAATACAGAAAGCTGTTGCTGGAAATGAAATACTGTCTCATTTAATGGCATTCTTTCCTCTAAGTCAGTTTGAGCAACAAGGAAGTTCAAGGAAGGAGGTAATGAGATCAGAGAATGATAATGCACATCAGATTAAGTGTGTGGTAAAGGGAAAATGTAGTAACCAAAAAGAAAAAAACATTCTGGGCTTCTTGACAAAGGTAACAGCTCCTTTTCTCACACATGGATGAAACTACTTTTAGGATATTGAATATGACTTGAGGCCTGCCTGCTGTGGAGAGAATTATCAGGCACTTCTTTCTGTTAAACCTCAAAAACTGCTCCCCTCAAAGGACTTGAGAGGGTGAGAAAAGTCAGAACAAGTGCTTGAAATTTAGGAAAGTTTGGTCAAAATTACTTCTTTTCTTATTTCTCCTCCCTCCTCTTGCTTGTGTCTCAACATTTGTGTCGGGTGCTTTCAGTATGGCTATCAGAGAGATCACATATTGAAAGAGTCAAATTATAACATGGGTTTAGAGACCCCCATATCTCAGAAGTCAAAAGCAGCATTACCAACTGATATTATTGAAATAGAGTCTGAGGTCAACTTGGAAACTTCAACCACCACCTCCAAGTTCAGCTGGCTTTATGGAGGCATAAAGTCTACCTCCAGTACAGTAAAAAAATAATTATATAGCTAAGAAATTTGAGCGAATCTTCACTCTTCTGAAAGCCCAGTAAGCTTTGTCAGGTTTGCTATGACTTTTTTAAGGAGTTGAGAAGGATGCTTTTGAAACGAAGCACTGCATTATGAGCTGAGCCTGAGCTGCTCACTGCTGCTGCAGTGCTACAGCTTAGTGTCCCTTCCATCTTTTTCAGCAAGCCACCCTTCCTAGAGACTTTGCAGTGTCTATCGTGTGTTAGGTCAAAAGAAAAAATCTGGCCCATAAAGAGCACAGTGGCATGAAGCATCCAAGCCACGTCTGCCTCAAAATACTGCTGTAGCTCACACAGATACTTAACTGTATCAAAATACTTCCTACTGATTACTTCAGTTCAGCCCATGTAGAGATTTAGAAGTGGGTTAGCTGGATTAGAAATGATAGCTTTAATAAGACTTCTCTCCTCTGAAATTTTGAAAGACAAAAAATACTAAAACTTTTACCCCCATCTAAAATGTTCAATTCTGCAAAAGTTGTGGGTTGGTAGAAGACTGTTGAAGGCTGGTCATTTTTAAAATGGAAAACAAAAATATCATTAGACCACGCCAATGAAGAGGTCCAAGTTCCAATTATTAGGGGTGCCGACCTCTTCCTCTTCCTTTGGCTGTGTAAGGGAGGATGAATGCCATTTACCACAGTAATGGGAGAGTCTAGCCTGTGCTTGGCCTGAGAACTGAGAACTGAGAACAGACAGTCTAGACTTTCATCTGTATTGAAAGTCAGAAGAAAATAAAAACAAGAAAGTTGAAATCACACCACAGCTTAAAAAGCTGTAACAATCTATACAAAGCATTCGTTTTTTCCCCTGCTGCGAGGATTGTTTCTGTTTCACTGGATATCTCAGGCCCTTTTTTTCCTAATTTGTTGCTTTTATCTGACACTGAGACATAGATGTTTGAGCAGCTGTGGCTCCCTTCACATTTCCTTCTTCCTCTCACATTTATCCTCCTTATTTTTGTTACCTTGCATTAATTTGGATGGAGTTCAATTGCATGAATGTAAGGGATGGAGTAATTAACACTGGCGGCAGGAGAACGCAGACAGTTTCAGAACATGAGAAGTCACTCTTACAGCACAAAATAAATAATAAAAAACCCACAATATCCAGCATCACCCATGACATGATCCCCTGTTGGACTCAACATAATATCCTGTGGGTATCTGCTATCAAACACCTCAGCACAGTCACCAGGCATAAAGGAGCTGGAACGTCATCTAACATAACCATCTCATAAATGAGTTCTCTTTTCCTTTTCGGTGGCTTTGCTTGGTGAAATGGAGGGAGGTTCTTCTGCTTATTTTATTTCTCTGTGCTCATGGAGCTTTTCACTCTTTTTACTCAGCCAGTAAATTGACCTTTTGAATTCTGCAGCTATTCGGCAGTAAATAAAGAGCAAAATCTCTCTTGGCGAGCAGTCACTTTGGATTTTCCCATAACTGTTAGCATTCCAGAATTTCAGAACAGTCTTGCACCAGAGTTAGTTTAGCATATGCTAAGCGAAAGCTTTCCTGCGTTGCATTTTTTGGCTATCATGTGTCATCTACAAGTAGAGTAAGAAAGAATCAACTTTCTAAAAAGAGCAGTGCGTACTGGGCAGAGAGCAGTACTGTTAAAGATTCACAGCAATAAGGAAGGGCAATGTCGTCTGGCAGTCTGGGCTGGGAACTCTACAGTTCTATCTCTGCTCCCAACAGCTCCTACCTACAACCCTTGGTTATTCAACAAGGCAGTGAAATCCAGGAGCAGGCTCACCAGGCCCTCACCTGACAGCAGTGGGTCTCTTTTGGAGCTGGTTTTGCTCACAGAGGCCAGCCCTGCAGCCCTCATGCTCCATTCCCACATAAACCTAATGCACTGTTCCCAGTATGTAAAGTAAGGATAATGCTATTTATCCCTGGAGAAAGATCTGAAGGCTTAGATAATGTGTATACTTGGCTTTCGAAATATAGTCCATTCCATGGTCAGATGTTCCTTTGCCTTACAGAGCTGTGTGTGCATGTGTTTGGAGGGAGCTCTGAGGTGACTGTGGATGGGTATCTGTGCCCACTGACCACCCTGTTATCAGCTAATAACTGGGAGAGGCAGAGGCAGCCAGATGTGTTACCCCGGCACAATACCGTGTTTGATGAATAGCCATGTACCAAGCAACACCATCCATCCCAGCCTATTAGAGCATGGAGGAAAGTGGTGAATTAGCTCTGTGCTGAAATGAATGGTCGGTCCGGGTACCCTGATAAGGTGAGACACACATCCCAGTGATTAGCGGGGTCGTTACTAAAGAACATTAGGAATTCACTTCTGCCTCTCTGATTGGTAATTAAGTGACTCGTCTACTGGCCGACAGTCCTGTACGCTTCCCCAGGCAGTTGTTAGTTCTTCGAAAACCACTCCTGACAAAATGAGGTTTGCCCTTGGTACACAGATAACGAGACTCAGCTTGACAGGTGTGGCGCGATTAGCGCGCTGCTACACGCGGCTCTCTGCTGTAGCCACTCCGCGGTAAACACACTCATTACAACCCGCCGGTCCCCGGAGGCAAAGCATGTTTGACATTATTAATTGGCTTTTCTGTATAAGGAGTCAAATAGATGAAAAGGTTTATCAAGCTGAAATAATTAATTTTGCCTGAATTCGCTGACAGTTCAGTTCTCCTGCAAAAGACCATTTTAAGGAGGGTTTCTTTCTTTCTTTTTTTTTTTTTTTTTTTGGATTTCAAAGTTCAAAAGACACAATAGTGGTGAAAGTGGAGCTTTTTAGTAAATTATAATTAAAGGGAATTTAATTAATTTAGACCTGAGAACAGGGTGTGTGCGGGGGGGAACTCCTATCTTTGTCTATGCAGAGGTCTAGATGGTAGAACATATCATGGCTTAATAATGCATTAATTTTAATCTAATCAAAATATAATAAAAGACGTAATTATGTTTAAAAATTATCATGCTCCAATATTGGTATATTTAAACACTTAATACTTACGCTGCTTCCAGTTAGCAAAAGTTGTAATTGTTGCACTCAAATTTAGCTTATTTAATGATAGGGCTTATATTCATGAGGTTAATTGAATAAATCATTGTAATAACTAATGGTGAAACTATGATTATCTATCGGATTCTAATTTCACTTTCAAAAGGAGAAAAAAACTCAGAAGTTATTTTTCTTGATCTCTCTCCCCAGAAGACAGAAGATATTCTCAAAAACTTGAAGCTAACATTTGATTTCAATCCTGATACCATACTTTTGACATACTTTTCTAACGACACACTCTGTGGGTTATTTAGTCTTTTCAAAGCAAGCCAATGGGACTTAGCACATCTTTTAATCCTTCCACATTAAAACACTCAGCTAAACATTGCACAGTTTTGTGCGTTCAGTTTGTTTACAAGCCCTTCCAGACAAACAGAAACATTCAACCTCATAATTACAAAGGCGTAAGAGTTGAAATTTCAGGGAAGTGCCGGTAATATGAAAGCAAAAAAAAGAAACAGAAAACCCTAGAAAAGCAAGTGGGTCAGTAGCTGCTTCTGTATAGTCACTGTTTAATACATCTGCTGACGTACATATTGAGATTTTAAAAGGATGTCTTCTCACCCAACTTTTAAAAATCCCTTTGACCTTTTCCAAGAGACGTGCGCAGACTGCTGGGTAAAGCAATGAGAAGTCCTCTAACAAACCAGTTGTTTTTGCCACCCATAACCTAACATACTCTGTGGGACTTTTCTACACTAAAGCAGGCTCCCTGCTATCAAACACTCCAAGGTTTGTTCAAGAGTGCTATAATTCAGCAGCATCAACACATCTGTCCCAGCCAAAAAGAGAAAATTTAGGTAGCTTTTGTTATACATCTAACAGGGGCTGAGGATCCGAGAATGACACCTAAGCATCAACAACTTGAAATATTTTTCTTACCATTCAAGAATGTTTGTAAATATCTCTCATGTCTACACAACTGCATATCTGAACACACTGGTGGGAATTCAGCAAGGCAGAGCTACACCTGTAAAAGCAACAGGCAATTCAGAAGCCACATGGCTTCTAAGGCAAAGGGCATGGCCCATGGTCCAGGAGGCTGCAGAGGGGAGCCAGGGTGTACTGATAGGCTGTGGTGTGACCACTGATACATACAGACCCACATGGGCTGGAAGAAACACAGGGAAAGAGAAGGGAAAGCAGTGAAACCTGCTTTAAACGCCACTCCAGAATAACAAGCTTACAAGCCTTGTACAGTGGTAAACTGCAGTATTTACCTGCAACTAAGCATTTGGTTCAAGAAATGGCATCTTCCAAAAATGCAGATACCTGTGCACTCACATTGGAGCAGTCAGCAAACGCATCAAAGGGATGAGAAATTAAGGCCAGTCATTAACAGCATAATTTTCTCCCTTTGCCACACTTAATGATACTTATCATATTTTCTGCTTGCATGTACTATATTAAACTAAGTAATTGGCTACATAATAAAGCACAGAGGACATTCTGCTGGAGTAACTGGGGACTTGAGAACTGGGAGGGAGGAGCAAGAACACTGGGTACAAGCTGAGCTGTGGCTGATTCACCAAATTTCTTCAACGTTTTAGTTGGCATTTTTCATAAATACATTTAAGTCTTGTGTCTTTCAGACATGGATTCACTTTCTAATTCAAGATGCAATTTATTTTGGATTTGTAATGGCTTGCCTCACACTAACAAATCTCACCTTAAAAACTCTGGCAAAGATACATACACACACATCTAAAGCAAAGACCCCAATGCCACATAACACATTGTTCTGCCAACAGAATTAATAATTCTAAATCTTAAAATTCTCATCTTCAGCAATTGTGTTTGATAAAATGCTCTACCAAGAAGGATTCTGTGTCAATGTGGTCAGTAGAAGAATATCCTGGGGGAAAGCACATCTGCCCAGCACCTCCCTTTCATTCATTAACCCACCAGGGGCTAACACTAATTAGATCAGGCTGCTCATTTTAAGCTGATAATTGATTTAAATAGGTTGCTCATTTAAAATAGAATAAAAACCTGCTAAACATTTGGTGCTTGGGTTTTTTTCATCTGCAACTTTCAATTGCTTGTGCAATGTAGCATAAAATGTAGAGGTCTCCCTTTGCTAAAAAGGCCATAAAATTAATTACAATGAGTATGAATTGTGCAGGGCGAGGGGGTGGGTGAAAATGAGTGTTGGAGTTAACTGGTGGTGTCTGACTAAGAGCCAGAAGGAAGAGATCTTGTTTGCTTTAAGCTGACTTTTGTGAGTAACTCAGCGTTACAGACTTTTTCATCTCGTAAGGAGAAGTGCAGTGCAGTGTGCCCAGTGATGCCTTGTGCCCCTCCTAAGCTGGTACTGCTGGGTGTGCATGCATTAGTGCACACTGCTGGAGGTTTCTTTCGTCTCTCTCTTTAATTAATTAATAGCTCAGTCTCTGTCCAAGCACGTAAATAAGAAAACTCCATTATGTTATTAGGATGATATCAAGCCTCACTCAGTGTAAAAAATACTCCCTTAATGAAGGTGTGGATCAAAAACTTTAGCTGCATGTGGCCATAAGTGACAGCTTGTTACTTCGAGATCTACACAAATGATTATCTTTTCAGCCAGCTCTAAGCATGTGTGTTTACACGAGACTCAGACCTCTTCCCAGACCAGCACCCAGCATTTGCTGTTTATTGAGCCCAGATAAGCATTTAAATCTGCAAGCTGACGTGTGTGCACACACAGCAAAGCAAGCAGCAGTGGGTACAAGTGGGCTGAAGCTCCTGGCACAGCTGTTTTAAAACAGGGTTACCAGTGGTCAGTGAGGAAAATATCTCTGACCCTTTGAGATCGTCAACGCCATTGTTTTATTTTTAATGCATTTCACCAATCATTTCAGTTGAGCCCCTTGCCCACTTGGGGAAGGTGCCTGTGCCACCAGTCACTGTTTTTGTCCCGAACAAGTCGCATTCTTCCTCCTGCTTCCAACAAATCCCCACCAGAGGTTCAGACTGCGCAGCTCACGGGAGCTCGAGTTTCTGCCTTGAAAAACTGTTCAAGAGCACTCACTAGTGGCTGGGAATTCACATAGCACCTTAGCGGGCCGTTACTCAGCCCGTTTCGCTCATGCCTTTTTAAATCGTAGGGAAGACAGCAAGGAGACAATAAACACCCGTTCGATAATTCTGTATTCAGGCATCAGATCATTTTCACAGTTAATGGTAAACACTGTGTACCAGTAAGCAGTTTTTCAAAGCAACCGGTTGTGAAATACACTCAAAACAACGCTAGTTCTGCGATCGCTATCGGGGAATATCAAAGATAATTCAATTGTTTACATTTTACATGAATGCCTGAATTTCTCCATTCAGTTTGGAACAAAACACACGTTAATAAAGCAAGCTGCTTTAAAGGAAGAAACTAATTTCTTCCTTCGCATTTCAATTTGTCACAGAACATACTTTTCATGCTCTCTCGTTAGGTGCAGTAATACGTAAGCACAAAGCCCATGAAAATGTAGGTGAACAATTCCCTTAATTGACAGTCTGCTGTAATAAGAGGCCACAGATTGGAGGAACTGTAATTACCACGTAGTGATGCTGCGCTGATTTTGTTGCACTAAGATGTCCTGTATGGGAACGGATGTGACGGTGGATAACCAGGTGAAACTTTGGCAGCACCCAGAGGGACAGTGTGTCGTTTTGTTTGGTTTGTAGCCTCGATGCCCTGCTGCAGTGGGGCGGGAGGAGCAGGGCTGCACGTCCTCAGGGACAGGACCCCGTAAACGCTGGCTCTCTGGGGCAGACAGGCTCCGCTCCATGCAGCTCAGCTGCAGAGGAACAGATTGCCAGCTAGTATGGAAAGCTGCCTGGATCCTAGATTAGTGATGAGGTAATCTAGGATTTACATATGTGTGGAGAGGGACCGTTTTGATCCCAAGGTAATATATCTGTGGTATAATAATTAAACAATAGAGAAAAGGTGAAGCAAGGAGGCCAGATAAGAGGGAGGCAAAGTATTGCTGATGCCAAGGAAGGACACAACACACCGGGGCCAGCTCCACGTGAGGCAGCAGCACGGCTGGATCAAGAGCAAGATGCTCATGCATGTACAACAATGTGAAGCCTAGTGGGCCACTCCAACCCTAGATCCTCACTCCTGACATTTTAGTGGAAGCTAGGCTTTGATGCAATCACCTGCACAGCAAAAGCACAGCACCATTTCAGAATACTAGTGTAAAAAATATATCTATTTTTAGTACTTGGCTCTTCATTTCACTTTGGACTCTGTTCGACACAGGAGTTTGGAGGCTCAGAAAGGAAGCTTGAAATGACCATGACTCTTTTATATCCTAATAAAGATTTATAACATCATCTAACAATGTGTAGGTTAATTCAGAGACACCAGTGTCTCCCTGCTCAGAAAATCCTCATGCATAGATTTGCCAGCACTGAATGTATTCTGTCAACATACATCCAGAGATGTCTGTAGAAGCGCAAGTCAGTGAGGTTACACTTGAGACAGAAAAAAAAAAGCTGGCATCAAACTTCAGCAGAGTGTTAGAATACTCAGTCATTCAGTCTCTATCTCATCTCCTTCATTTCCTACTTCACTGTGCTTTCTGCCATATTTCTTGCCAGCCTTCTCTGGTACATTTCAGCATCTGTACTTTCCTTTAGAATTCTTTTCCTTAATGTGTCTTTTACTTTTGCTCTAATTTATCTCCTGTCTGTGCCTGCCTTTGTCTTGAGATGCAATTTCTTACAGCTTTCAATTATCTCTGAAAAATAATTTTCTTTGCAACTTCTGCTTCCATCTCCTCTGCACATTGTTCTTAATCTCATCTCTGGCTGTTTTTACTGTTACTTAAAATAGCATAATATATTTCTCATCTGCTTTCTGTCTCAGTTGATAACTAAGTATCACTGCTATTTTCCTTGCCATCTCCTGAAGACCATTTCTAAACCAAGCTCCACCTGTTCTCAGTGAGCCTCTCCTTCTCCCCTTGCTTTCCTCCTGCAGCAGCTGTTTGGAGGGGGACCTGGTGAGCCTTTCTGTGCTTGAATGTAATCACCATCTGACTAAAGATTTCTAGGACATCCCAGTTAGGTTTTACGTGAAACTTCAGCACATCATTTCCACCTTCACATTAGGACATCCATAGAAAAAGGCTCCTGCCAGGATCACTGCTGCAGTTGTTGATGTTCAGCAAGGAGTACCAGAAGTGGCATTTTGAACCAAATCCTCAAGGAACACATGTTGGGGGAAGCAGCCTTGCTCTCAAGCAGTATGCTCCCTGTGACAGAGGTCTGCTGTCCTCTCGAGAGGAGGAAAGAAGACAAGATTAGTGCTGAGCAGAACTTCACTGACCCCGCAGCTTCAGAGACATCAAGGGCTACGAGGATTTCTAAGTGCTTCTCAGTCAAAGTCCTTATGCTTGAGGGCTCTTAAAGTGAATACCAAAAAGATTTTTTTTCCTGTTTCCTCTTTCTCCAAAAAGGAAGAGATTATAAGGAAGTCAAGTTTATATTTGGGTGTTTGTTTCGGGTTTTTTTGTTTGTTTGTTTGTTTTACTTTTCATTCTGGGGGATTTAAACTACATGCATTTTGGGGCCAGCTCAGTATAAACACACAACAGGAGCAGTGTGCATGCAAGGGGATTGTGCATCTGCCTTCTCGTGCGGTGTGTTTTCTGTTGTATTGCTGTAGTCAGTAAATGCTCTGGATCTCATTCTAGGACACGAGCCAAGAATGAGAAATAAGGCTGCAAGAGAGACAACAATTCACAACCACAGTATTGTTTGACTTGGACTCACCGGGGTAAAGCCCACAGCAGCAATCCAACCACTTTAAGTAGTAGATGCTGATTTTAATCTTCCTGGAAGTTAGGAAGTGCTTCTTGCAGAGCCACGTGCAGCCCATGGAGCTGCTGAGGGAATTACTCCAGGTTGTGTCAATGAGGAAATGGCAGCAGCAGTGCGTTGATGCTCACCTGCAATGGTCCACCGAGAAAAGGAGGATGTGTATGAATATGGGCTTTGTTGGGGAGAAGGACTGCACTCCCAGCAGCAGATTTAAAAGATGGATGGCCAAAATGGGGAAAAACATGCCAGTGCTGAAATTTGCTAGGAATTTTCAGTCTCTAAACATGCACACTGCATGTGAAAAGATCTGGAAACAAAAAAACATAGGGAGAGGAAAAAGGACAAAGTACATTGACATTTTGATTCTTCTTAAAGAAAAAAAAAAGCATAAAAACTGCTGAAAGCCTCCATCAAAGTAGGGTAAAGCAGCAACAGATAATAACTGCCACAGGGCTATAAAGGTCCTTGGGTGCCCCAGATTTTCAAGGAAATTAGAATACTGCAAAGTAAACTCCTTAATTTTCTTATAATTGCCAAGATTTGTGATGAATGTGTAAAAAGATTGAGTAGATGCTACAGATTGAAAATTGAATTCAGGAGCGTAGCACAAGTTAATGCACAGCATGATATAAACTGCCTAATTTCCTGAGCAGTTGTTTGAGCTGATCAGAAAATGTTGATGAAAATTAAATTTTGATGAAAAAGAACACCTCTCCCAGAACTGTTTGTGGTTTCCTAATCCAGCCCACACTCCCACTTCCCACATGTCTTTGAGAGTGCTCTGGGTGGGATCCAAAGCTGTGAAAGCAATGGACAGGATCCCACTGGCATCCAGCAGGTGGGACATGAATGCCAAGTCTGCGTCGGGATGTCTCTTGAAAGCCATATCTCTCAGTGCAGATCCCAAATATTATATCTAGGCCTGCAATAATCCTATGTAAAACAAGCCACAAAGGCTTTGGATATTTTATGGTCAAACTTTCTAGTGCAAACAAAATGGCAAATAGCAGATTTACACGGAGAGAGCTCACAAAATGCAAATAGCCCAGGCACACAGAACAGGGAAGTTATGTATCGCTCTGTCCAAGAAAGGAATTTAAATTTTACTATTCAGAAGAGCCTAGAGCGATCAGCTGAAGCAGTGTTTGTACCCTGACTGTGCAGCAGCTGCAGCGTTGACACTGGGAGGGAGGGTGAGGATCACTACTGCTTATTAGCACGGCTCTTTCCTATTATCCCCCTGAAATTTGACACGAAGCAAAACAATGAGCTCTAAAACAAGGAGTCCCTTAACTTCGGAAAAAGCAAAGATTACAGTTATGTCTTGGTGTTTTTTTTTCTCCTGGTTTACAGTGAGCTGAAGTAGTATTTATTCTCCTGGATGAGGGTTTTCTTACGTCTCTGCCTCACGTGGGATCTCCGCTGTGCTGCAGTCCCCCTGTAGCCACCCTCCCTACCCTACATTGCGGGTTATTTGCTCCTGCTGTACTATGTGACTATCCAGACCTTCATAGAGGACTTGTCCTCTCATATGCAGTTTCAACAGGTCAGATTAAAAAGCTGTAGGAGGGGAAATGGCATATATAAAGACATGCAAGCAAATATACAGATGAATATGTGTATTCAACTTCTTTTTTGGGGCAGAAGAAAGAATGAATCAGCTTACAATGCTGTTCAGCAGAATGAGATCTCTGTCCATCAGTCACAGTGAACACATACTTCTATTTCATTCATAGTTTCAGGAAATAATAGCAATTTCTGTAGTAGGAAAGTTAATCTGTCAAGATTAGAGTATTCAAAAAGAGCTCCAAAGAGAAGGAAAGAACCATAAATGATACATACATGTAAACTAATTGCTGGCTTTATTTTATCAAGCCACAAAAATGTAAAATACTCAGCTCCAGGGATTCTAAATGGATTGAAAAATATTTTTTTAAAGAAATCTTTCATTTTATTCCAGGATAATGAGTAAGTGCCCCCAGGACACTCTTGAAAGGAGATAATGCATCTCAAGAGCGGATTTCCTTTTTCTGGCAACGTATTCCAACTCTAAAAGTATTTGGATTAAACAACTAAACTGACTGGGCTGTCAGTACAGCAAAGCAAGTTTACAGAGCTACCTTTCACTAGCAGCAGCTATATTTCACTATTCAAAACTGGCAGGTATATTTTATTCTCATGTGAAAACACTGTTTTTCCTTCAAACTTAAGGTGCAGCACAGAGAACAACCCAGGGGTGAGCTGCTCAGGAGAATTCAGAAGTATTTAGCTCACGTGTTACTTAGATGTCTAAATTAATACAAAAAAAGTTAACTACCAAGACTCAAAAACCAATTTAGAGCCCAGAACCAGGTATTTATACCCAAGGGTTTGAAGCCCAATCTTCTAAGTCCATTTCACTTTGCAGAGTTGTTCTTAAAACCTCTTCAAGCACAGAACACGCTGATGGCCATGACTGCCTCTTACAACTGTTAACAGTTCTATGCAACAAAGGGAACAAAAATGCAAAGCCAAACTGAGGCAGCAACATGAGCAAGAGGATTAGAAAAAGAGTTGATGATTGATAGACACGGCTTTAAACATGGCTCTGTCTTGCTGAAAGATGACAAACCAAGCTCCTGCTCATTTTGATCCCTAGCTAGGCTGCGTGGTGAGCCCAGAAAACCTCAGACAGGAATTTCTGACCTGTCATTGAACCAAACACACCGCAGCTCCTGCAGTCATGGACGTACAGCAAGGAGGTGCACAAGAACCGGGCAGACAGACCCTGCTGTCTCACCTTCACCTCCAAATAGAGAGGGGGTGTTTCCCACAAACATTTGAATCCCTGAGAGGCGCAGCCAGTCATGGGGTAAGGCATAAGAGACAGAGACATGCCCACAGCTTCCAGCTTTCTGGAAAGAGTAAGATGACAAATGTACACTTGGGACTGCTGCACACCTGCTGGTGCTTGAAGCAGAGCAGAGTTACAGAGCTGCGTTCCAAACAGCACCAGTAAAGCCATTGACCCAATTAATTCTCCTGGCAGTCCCACTGGGCAATTATAAAAATGTTGGGGAATGCACCTAGCGATGTGTTTAGCAACTGGAAGCATTTGCTTCTTCCAGAGAGTTGTAACAAGCCATTGACTCATTCCAGAGATTGGTAACACCCCTGCAAGTCAAGAAAGATCTTTAGTTATTTAAGTGCTTCTGTATTTTTAATTATTATTCCCCCTATGCTCTTAAAGAATGAGAAATACAAATATTCAGCTCTGCAAAAATCTAGTTGCTATTGGTACTTATGGAATCCTATGTCCCTCAAGTATTTAAACCTCACCGTTAAGTTAGAGAAAACGTTTCATGGTGGCCAATCAAAACAGAAAAGCGAACCCACTTTCTAAGGCTTAGACACATCTGTACTTGTATAAGAATAAAACTGCCAACGAGATTGTCAAAAAGCATGAGGCCAAGATGCTTTGCTGCTTTTATAGACATCAACTGTCATTTGTTAAATAACGCATTCCCAACCTAATTACAGTTACATAGTACCTAACATGTGTGTATCTTTATATATATGTGCCCCCGCAAAAACTCCCTTGCTAGCATGCTTCAATTTCATTGAATGTGCTGATCTTTATAGCTTCCTTTTAAAATCACTAAACTTCAGGAGAGAGAAAGCATACAAGTACCTTAAGAAATGTTGATTTATGAACTACAATGGTCTTTATTTTTCTTGTAAACCTGGGTGGAAAATTGATCAGTTATAAGACTGCTATAGATCTCACAGGTTTGCAAGATATATTATTGTATTTTGAGATTATCCAATATTGCAAGAGATTTTTTCCCTTTCTTTCTTTACCACAGTCATACATTTTCCCATCTCCATTCTTTTTTTTTTTTTTTTTAATTTTTTTTTTCTTTTTTGGGCCAGGGCAACCATTATAAAACAAAAAAAAA
>VXAB01013189.1:564143-752054 GCA_013399175.1 Odontophorus gujanensis | reverse complement strand
TTTCCGCAGTCATACTTTTTCCCGTCTCCATTCTTTTTTTTTTTTTTTTTAAATTATTTTATCCTTGTTAGAGTCAGGGAAGCTATCATAAAATAAAAACAAAGAGGAAGAAATCATCCTAGAGAAAGTAGCTTTGGGCCATCCCAGGTTTTCCCAATCCATCAGAATGTGGGTTTTATTTCATACCCCACTGAGGTGGAATTTGCAGAATGCTTCTTGAATTACCATGAGGCTCTCTTATAAGACAATTACTGTCTTTTTCCCCCCCTTTTGCTTCACTCTGCTTTTGACAGCTGTTGGCGTTTATTATATAGCTGATAGACCCAGCATTAATTTTCTGTGCAGAGCTCTTCTGTAGGATACAGATCAGTTAAACTGTGAAGTAAAATGTACAGACCTGAATTGCTCAAAAGTAGGACTATCTATCTTGTAGAGAATGAAAATATTTCCAAATCTTATGAAATTCAGTTTTAGGCAGAAAGATGAAATAGAGGAATTTTACCTATGAAAGTTATATAAAAAAATAACATCTTGAAAATCTTAGGAGAAATGAGAAAGTGCTGACCTTTTTATCAGAACAAAAATGTCATTTCAAAATGCTAACTGTTTTGATAGTTCAAAATCCAAATCTGTGCCTCCAGCTTTTTCTGTTCAGGATAATATCAGGAGGTAGGGACCTCTTCATAACATTCCTCAAATGTCACTTGTCTTGACAGTCTCCCAAATAATGAAGTTTTTGCAGTGAGACACCAACAGCAGTACAAGATAAGTTATATTCTGAGTTACCTATATCTTTATTGTCTATTCTAATAAAGCGTGCAGATCCAGATCCCATAAAAACTTTGGTGAATATCATGTTATATGCTACTTCAAAAGGCATATTCATTGCATGCTTGGAGCTCTGGAAGCTTTGTTACCAATTCCTTATTGTATCTGAGTGCTCAGTGTGCAGACAAGCTGACTTTTTTCTATCCTGATGTAGCTGAAACATTTGACCCTGTATTAGAAAATGATTTCTGAGCAATTGGTTTCCAACTCAGTAACATCAGCAGTGCCAAAGTCCGTCACAATCTGGTTTTCAGCTCCTAACTCTTGAGCTGAGGGCTGGATAAGACTTACAGGCTGTATTTTGGCAAAAGCAACAAACAACCATCACATATATGATATAGATCCGAAGCTCTGGCAGCACTGTGATGACCATCAGCCAGCTATCTATCCAAATCATCTGCGTCCTTCTTGATCCTTTTCAACATTCACTCTATGCTTTTTCTGAGATGCTGTTCCCCTTTTTATGTGGTATGAACAGCACTTTCTAGAAGTAATTGTCTTCCTCCCGCCCTTAAATCAGTAAGGGGAAAGTTGCTTGTGCGCTGTGTGGAAAGAGACTTCTGGGTCTGAGCTGGTGCTTCCTAAGCACTTTCCTAGCAAGAGTCATTCACTGATTAGTTTGCAGATGTTGAGTTCTACTCTAACGTACAGGAATATCCACTGATTCACATGAAAATGATTTCCAGAAACTGAAGAACGTGTTCATTATTAACACAGATATTGCCATCTACAAAGCAGAGCTGTGGACTTAGAAAGAGGGATAAGACAAAACCTTTCCACTAACCGTCACATTACTCAGCCCAAAGATGTTCACAACTGATGGACATGCATCTGAACCCACTCTTCAGATGTACGTGAAACAGTTATTCAGCAGATGCTAATCCTACTCATTCTATGGGATTTTGTCTTGCAGCAATTTTTTTTAGGTCCCAAACTCGTACCTCTCCTGAAGATGTTACTGGACCATTACATTTGGAATAATATGAAGAAATCTTCTAAACCGAAGTGTTACAGTCCAAAGTAAAACCTAGTCCAGTCTCTCACTGCCTGGGTTGAGATCTGTCAGATGGACCACAGATCCAACACAGTTGGTTTGAACATACTTGTCATCTTGCTATCAATACTATCTTAATTACACACACTAAATAAAAAATACATTTGAATAATTCCTTAATCAAGAACCTTACTGATACAGCCTCCTGCTGGAAACATCCTTCTCCTTGCCATGAGCAAGTTTAAGTGTATAACACTATGATTTGTTAGGTGGAGGAAGCTGCATGACAAAACACTTCAGGGATGCAATGCTTTTTGCCAAGCAGCTGAAACTGTTTTGTTGATAAATGCTTGTGTCTCATACTATTAACACTGTCACACAGGTAAAGTTTGATCTGCTGACAAAACCTCTTGTGGCTGTCTCTTAATCTATTCAGTAATCAATATTAACGCTGTCAAATGTCTCAAAACATTCCTCTTATCTTGTTTGTTTCAGTATGTGATCTATACACTTTCACATATTTCACTCCATACACTCATTCTGTATGTGTATATATATTTCATTCCAAGTGATAATATACATTTTCTCTAGTAATTGCAACAAGCCTGAACGTAACAGAAAGATGAACGCCCAGATACCCTGGCAAAGAGCACATTAATAAAGATTTGGAATACATGAGCGGCAGCTGCTTACATAAAGCTCCAGTTAGCACTGACCTTCAGGCTCCATCAAGATCTCAGTACAATTTTGCTTGCTGTGTTAAAAGTCTGCTAGGCTCTGTGACCCCTGCTGTGCCTGATACCAACAAGGATGGACAGCTTGCTCTCTGGTCCATCCCTTCCATGACCAAGCCCGTCAGGACTCAGATATATCAGCCAAGTAATAAAAGTTGCAGTTGTGTTATAAACGACGGATGGTTTGCCTATTCCATCTGTTTTAAAGTATTAGAATAAGCTGCGATGATGCATAAACCCAAACACTAGCCTGTGCCCTCACACCTAATCACTCCAAATTGCCGGTGAAGATGATCTTTCCAGATTAATCACACCAGGCACTCCAACTCCGTCATGGTGCAGCAGATTTCAGTTTTCTCTTATACGCATATTTTCTTAAGGTCATCAGAAATCCAAAGTTAAAAGAAAATTAGCACATGTCTTGGCTTAACCAAGACCTGAAAAGATGGAACTGTTATTTCTTGGAGACAAAACGAGCGTTACTTTGTAAAGTTAGAGTTTTCACAAGCAGACTGCATTTTAATAATTTATCCACTCAGAAGAGCATATTGTACCTTGAAGCAAAGCCTGAAAGGTTTTACCCTGCAGGGAATGCAGCTACAACAAAAGAAAACTGAAAGCCATTTGGCTACTCGTGACCAACTCAGAGTTCAAATTGGCCAAATTCCACACATGAGCACAGAGACGCATACACACAGTGCCGGCAACCAGCTCGCAGTGCCAAATTGCAACCATATTTATAATCCTTTCAAAACACTCGGGCCCATTTTTGTGGGAACAACAAACATAAAAATAATGAAAAAAAACAATATTTCTTTTAGAAAGCAAAGTGTCCTCTCTTCCACACACCCAGTAAAAGAGGACACGCTACATTTCCTGCTATCGAGCTGAACAACACCAGCCATTAACATTCCTAGTTTCTTGTAAGAAAACATGCTAAAATAAAAATAAGAACCTTTATATTTTCATATATGCTGTCTTTTCTGACTAAATCCAAGACAACCGCTCATAGCTGTGTGAACAAACTCTCCTCCTAATTTCAGTGATACCTGATCTTGCAATGGTACTGTTCCAATGACAGAAAAGTGGTTGACTCATTGATACGCACGCACACTGCACGTTTGGTCGTGGCACAGAATGAGCTCTCTACCTATGCCATGTGGGTAGTAAGTTCATAATGACAACAAAGAATCTCTCTCTTCACCCTCAAAACTATTGCTAAGAACAAATTCCTTTGTGCTGATACTAACTTAACAGCATTTTCATATGCTTATTTGCATTCACACACAAAATATCTTGTGTTTGCTCGTGACCAGGTTTGAGGGTAAACCATTAGCTAAGGACATCTGTCAGTATCTGAAATTGACATGACATTGGAATTTTTCCTTTACTGTTGGGCTGTGCAGAAATTTTGTTTTCTGATTAAAACTCACGTTGATGTGACTGCCACCAGAGCAGTGTTAGGGGACCAGCCCTCACTGTAGCAAAACAGCCTGCAACAACCAGTTTCATTATGGGATCCACAGGATCTCATAGTATTTCTAACAGGATCAGAATCCCAGATTGCAAGTTGTTTTCATATCTGAATTAGCTAATGTTTATTGAAGCAAGGGTGCTGCCTTAGCAAATAAAAGCAAGGAGGCAAAGTCTCCCACTGAAATGTAGGCCAAAAAGAAGAGAAGGAAGGGAAAGAGGGAGAGGGTATACTCCCTGAAATTGGACAAATGTAGACTGCGTGATGCCACTTACAATTCTGGAACATGAAGCAGAGCTGCAGTAAAATGCCATTAGCAGCTTTCATATGATAATTTGTATAGAAGAGAAGGTTGTTTCTGGGTGGAGTATCAGCCAAGACCAAGTTCACTGAACCTAGCCTGCCATTCAATCAATCATGGAAAAAACAATAGGAGACAGAGATGGGAGGACTCTTATTTTGACTTGGTAGCACACATGAAGGCAGGGGGTGAGTATAGGGAGGGGAAAGTATGCAAAAATGAGAACTGAAGAGAGCTAAATGTTTGAAATGTCTCTAAATGCACATATATTATTTATAACAATAAAATAATCATTCTTGTACTGACATACAGGGCAGGAAAGCAAGCAAATACAGATTTATATAGTACATATAACATATGAAATAATGATAACAGATAGTGGCAGTCTGCCAAGTCTCCCCCTCATCCCCCACCACCCCCCTCTCCAGTCATTGACTTTCAAAGAGGAAAAGATTTCAAACAACAAAATCTACCCTGACTTCCAGGAGATGCAAAGAGAAGAGATTTACTCTTAACTGTATCTTCAAAACAGTCAAAAATTAATTCAAGTTTCAAGTACTTACTTGCACAAACTTTTTAGCTTCCTGGGACAGACATACAAGTTGGAATTTTCTTGTCTCTGTCTTTTATCTAGGATTTTTTTATTGCCTTCATTTGCTGATTTTTTTTTATTTTAAAATAAGAATAAAAATGATGCAAGCTACAGAGGCTGCTCCATTTTCATGGAAATTGCCCAGCAGTAACAATTTCAATTCACTTCCAGAAGAATAATCTTTGTGCTGGTCAATTCATTCAAGTTAGTTTGCTGGCTTTCACAAAGCAATTTACTAATTAATGACAAATTAAATAGTGTTCTATATGAGGAAGACTTTGGAGGTGGCACATAAAATTTGAGATTCCTGGAATATCTTCAGAGTGGCTACAGTCTATTTGCATGAAAATACGACTGCTAAAATCCTTTTGCATTTTGTTGTGCAGCACAAAATAGACCAATGCCTCGAAGGGATTTATTTCCTTTAGTCATAAGTATACATATATACACACGCATTTCATTTTACACTCTTGAAAACATTTGTATTTCAAAACCACAGGGCTATCATATTAACTCTTTGCTTCGTTCTTCAGGAAAAATCACTCAGGCTGGGCTGAGTTGTAAGCTATACTATCAAAATGCATTGCTTTATAGCATGGCTTCATTTTGAAGGCGTGTGGGAATTGTGCACTCCTCAAAGTTCCTCACCAGAGGCATCATTTCCAAGTAAGGTATTTTCAAGCACTCAGGATTGGAATAAATCTCATCCTGCTGAAAAACAAACAGGTGGCTGTACTTGACTGTAATGGGACCTCATTGGAACATAAGGCGTACAGAAGAGCCTTTGAATTCCCATCCTCAACTGTCAACAAGACCCAGAAGGTCATTTCAGGATGCCTCAGCATTTTCTCCAGGAGAATGGCTCCAAAGAATGTTTATCAATCAGACCATAGGTGCTTTATAAATAAGAATATAAATATATACAAA
Organism: Odontophorus gujanensis; assembly: GCA_013399175.1. Classification (NCBI taxonomy): domain Eukaryota; kingdom Metazoa; phylum Chordata; class Aves; order Galliformes; family Odontophoridae; genus Odontophorus; species Odontophorus gujanensis. The sequence continues at coordinate 746,204 of VXAB01013189.1, read as the reverse complement.
AAAAAAAACCAACAAAACACCAAGAGAGACCTGTGTTTCCACATGGTGAAAGCACAAAGCAGTTTAAGGAGCTACAAAGCTTCAGCACCATGCAATCAATGCTATGCCAAAAATCCAGGCACTGCCTAGAAGATATTGGGCACATGTCTGACGCACATGGAGTAGTTTTTGACATGCTTTCTTTAGTGGTAGATGGTGTAGGATGCTGAGATGATCTCAGATTTGAGGAAGCATGCTGCAAGGCAGAAAAGATTCTGTTTTTAAAGAAATTGAATGCTTGATCACAAGTTGGCATTCTGTGAAGTTGTGTGTTGTTACTACGACAAGTTCTTAAAATTGGTGTTAGTTAATAATTCTACTGATTGTCATGCCACACTGAGACAGAAATCCATTTAGTATCTTATTGCATTCCTAGTATAGGATGTTTCAAAGGAAGGTGTAAACTCCCATTACAGAGAATTATGCAATAATTTGCTTGTCTGAGAGTCTTCCTTCTATACCCAATGCCTAATGGTTATGGTTTTAGTGTTCTTTCTATACACTGTAATCCTGTTTAAAGTGGTTCTTCTGGCACATAACGAGCAAATCTTGCAGTCTTTGTCATGTTATCATAATGCTGTGCATGAGCCATGAGTTCCACAAGTGAATGCATGCCCCCAACAACAATCTTGTTTCAATATCAACCATGACCAAGAAAGGATACCTACCATGCACAAATCCTTACTGAAAATTTTTGTTTCCCTCATTTTTCCTTTCAGAAACTGTTTCAATTCCAATAAAGACTGTAAAAACATGAATACTTGCTGACTTCTGTCCCTTTTTATATTTGTGTATTAGAATGGATCACAATTTACTTGAACTGGTTGTTGTTTCTCTGACAGAATTCAGTGACTAATGTATGCTCTTTACCCTGTTTAGAAGCTTTACTCAGGCTAAACAACTCAGGTTATTTTCATAGTACATAAAGAGGAACAGGGATGCAGAAGTCTGTAAACGAGAAGCCAGAATACAAAAATATAGCTCCTACAACTGTTCTTGAATATATACTAATAAAACAGTCCTTTCATTAACTTTTCTGACAGAAGTTCCCTTTCAAGAAAGCTAATGAAACCGAACCCAAAGCAGATGGGAATACAATCAAGACAAATTTGTTTTCCAATTCCATTCAGTTGTTGTGGATTTTTTTCTCTGCTTTTCTCCTTTCAGATTCCTCATCTGTTTTATAGGTTGCTACTACTCACTCTCCCTATAGTGAAAGATCAATACATTCATATTTTTAAAGTATTTTCAGATCTCTGAGTGAAAGGAGCAACTATATCAAATTCATTTTGTGTTTATAAAAAAGAAAATTTACTTTAAAAGTTACTTCAGCAAAAGCCCTCAAAATCTAGATCAATACAGACCTGAAAACTGAATATAGTGAATCCAAATACAGCGTTATGTATGTGTTATTCAGTCAGGCTCTAACACAATACAGCACTTAAAAATGTGCCAGGTTTTACGCGCTGCAAGCAGTCCCACTGATCTCCAAAGCACTACTAAGGGTGTTTCACTGCACTGGGGTTTTTTGCTGTGGGGTGGAAAGGGAAGTGCCACAGCCATTAAGATACACAGGAGTCCAAGTACATTTCCCTCCTGATAGATTTACCTATGAGCTCTGTGTTTATCACTCAGACTATACTTTCTTTAGTCCACAAGCAGTGGTCTTACCAGCTTCCAAATCGATGAGTGAAATTTGATAATTCATTTTAGCAGCTTCAGCATCCTTAAAATTAACTACTGTGCTTTAGTATTTAGGCAGTGAGTAACTATTTCAGAAGTAAAATCTAAAACACCTCTCCCTAAAGTAAACAGAAGTCAATGGTATTTGGCTATACTTTTAGAACTATTTTAGTCTAGGTAGACACAACAACAAAAGGCTTTGCACAACAAAGCTTCCCAGTGCTACTGAAATAATACCTTCAGCAATTCCTTCCTACAGAATAAGAACAAACAAGCACTCATGTTTCATTAGGCATTTGAGAAAAGTATCTCTTTCCCTTTTGGAAGTACAAACCTGGCCTTACTGGCAAATACTTTTTATCAGTTTCAGGCTCATTTGGGTTCACCTGCTGGTTCTCTCGGCTCACAGAAATCTGGGATTTTGTGCTCTTATGCTTGAATACATCATGCACTGCCTTGAAATACAGGGAGTTTGATTTCCCCAAGGACAGTAACTTGCATTTATTACACTACCTTCATATCATTAAAAGCCATAGGTGGGTCTATATTAGCATTTTAGCTGGGACTAGGAACTTCAGAAGGAAGTTTCCAAACTGCACTTATTTACGACACCTTGGTTCACAGCACAGAGCAAACTCAGAGGGCATAAACAGACCAATTTTGGATGAAGGTGATGTGGAAGATGTACTCCAGCGTTCAGCTCATGCACTCAGTCATTACTGGGCATAGACCTCTGAAAAGGTCAGTGTGAACATCTCATCTTTAACATCAACAACATCATCTCCTTTTGCACTGAATTACTCAAGCTGTAAGCCATGACTTACAAATTAAGATCACTGCCATTCTACCTGAGCTTCAATTTTCTTCCGGACACTAAAATCTGATCTCATTTCTGAATTATGCAAAACACCTCAATGAACCATATTTCTGATGCAGAAGACTATAGGTGTTGGAGATGCTTTAGAGAGCCTGCAGCAACAAGCAAGATCGATTCCTCTCCCAGTGGTACCAGCAGCATCTGCTCCACAGAGCAGGAGTATTGATGGCAAGGAGAATGAAGGAGAGCATTTGAGTTGTTTTTGGTTTTTTTGCCTTACATCTCATAGTTGAGGAGAAAAAAAATAAAAAAAACAATCAGGAGTCTTTTTCTTTCATGCAGGTCTGAGAGAAGGTTTTAGATTATCAGCTCAGTGTCGTTCTGTTCTCTTCACACAAGCTCTTGTACCTTGCAGCGGGGGAACTCCATTTCACACACTCAAAGGTGGGCATCAAATTTGGTCCTGTGTTGCTTCTACATCATGGAGTCCAGGAAAATGTAGACTCCAGCGTTGCAGCGAAGTCCATAAAGGTGATCCTGGCATACATATTTTGATAGAACTTCCATTTTACTCCCGTGGGGTTTCTGATCAGGTCACCAACCTTCCTGCTGAAGGTTCACATCCAACTCAACTGACACAGGTAGCTATGAGCCTGCTCTTCTCCTCATCCACGCATAATATATCTCACTTTCACTTCCCTTTCCAAGCATCACCTTGCTCCTATTGGCTCCCCTATAGCATGTGCACACCAATGTCACCTGCACTATGGATTTCCAAGTGATTCTATGGAATTCTCACTTATGTATGATTCAAATTCACTTCTATTACATGAAACTGAAGTAATTTTTAAAGAGATATTATAAGAAATTTCCTTACCTCTTTAGAAGACCCCATGTTATGCTTTGTGGAACAATGTAGTCTTAGTTTGGCTCTTACTTGGTTTCAAAATGGCCTTAGAAACTCTGAAAAACAAAACACAATCACTAAAGTAATGACCTTTATTCAGTATTATTTTCATCTCTATTTACTCATAAATCTAACACCTAAAATATTGCACAACCACCAAAATCTCCTCCTCGTCTCTTTTCCATTTTTGTCATTAACGTATGTTCATAATTAAACCAAAACAAGAAATTCTTCCCCTTGCACACAAAGTATAAAAATATTTACTTTACACTATGAAAGCAGAGCTCTGTTCAAATCCAAAAATGTAACCTGGGGGTATTTGCAGTAGAAATGTGTCTGTTATAATGATCCCCTTGTGTTAGAACAATCCTCGTCAGTTTAGAATCAGTCTGGTTGTGGATTCCTCTCGCTTTCAACTGAGGCTGAGTGGAAAAGCAAAGATGAAAGCAAGGAATAGTTTTTATAGTGCCTCTTGCAGGCTTTTCTTCCTCTGTCTAGAATACGATTAAAGATATTGCATATAAACTGGGAACAGACAACCATTCCTAGCAGCTACTTCAAATTCTGCCCTTGAGGATAATAAAAAATAAATAAATAAAACCCTCATTCTTTTCAACCCTCATTTTCTACCTACAGATTTTAAAGCCATTTGTCTCACTACTGGGGCAATATGCATCCACGCAGAGAAGTTTTCCTCTCTTGCTTGCTGGCACCCTCAAGTGCCCAGGGTGGTACAGAAGGGTCTTGCACAGATGAACATGATCTGCAGAGGATCCATGTGGGACATTCCTCACCATGGCATCCCAGGGCACATGGTAAAGGCACCCCAAACAGGGGGCACACTATAGCATCATAGCAAGCAGACTCTCATTTCAGAGGTACCCCCTGGACCACTATCCTCTCTCTATTACAGCTATGGCAATGACTAGCAAACTCTCCAAGAGAGAAAGCTGTTCTTCATTATATTATATTGCAATTCCTTTTTCATCTGTCTTCTTCACTTCTAAATCAATTCTCGCTCAATGTATTCTTTTCTTTGTTTCATTAACTGATGGTTTTAAGGACTTGCAGTGTTGCATAGTTAATAACTTCTCTGTAGCTTGACTTTTTCCATCAGTTCACGTTTCCAAACCAATTAATTCCTTGTTGTTTTCCAATGGTTATTAAATGTAGAAAAATCCAGTTTAACCCAGTCTCGCATCTGAGGGATGCATCTATATGCTAATTACTTTTCCAGTTTGCTAGCAGAAAACTCTGCATGATAGAAAGGACCATTTTCTACAATTATCAAGGGCCAGACATTTCAAGGTAGGTACATGCTTAAAGATATAACAGCACCTACAGGGGTTTTTAAGAAACGTCTTGAGATAGAAGCCCTGAAGAAGATACCTCAGAGGATTCCTGTGTGTGTTTAAGAGCCTCACTCCATAATGTAAAAATAAAACAAAACAAAACACCACGCAAAAAAGAGCATTAGAAAGGATGAAAAAAAGATTAAACAACTTTTTCTACAAATATGTAATTTTATCATGAGGAAGTGAAATATTTAGAAGAATGAAGTAGAGTTTTACTTTCCTACAGTTACTTACACAAGTCTCAATTTATTTTGTTTTCATCATTAGCACTTACATTAATTCTTCAAAAGGATAATAATGGGAACTAAATAATACCATATTGTTCTCCTCATTTACCAGGAGGATGAGAGAACTGTCTTCAATTGAACTTCCCCTAATAATATATATTTAATTACTGCATTTCCAGGTGGTTTCAGTACCTCACTCCCATTGATTCCTTTCTGTTGGAGATACTACAATGCTGAAGACTATCCTACTCCCAATGAAAAAGCACCCTCAGGAGGATTTTATCCCACCCACTTCTGTGGCAGCATCACCTGAGCAGTCTCAGACAGATGCAAATCAGCTTAAGGCCCTTTTCAGAAAGGCTCTAGATGCTCAGATAAGAAAATAGTACACTTCTTAAAGCTTTAAGAAGAGTTTCCATGTAATTTTTCAGAAGTAAACAGAGTGCTGAGCATCCATGTGCGGAGAAGCATTGCAGGTATACTAATACTTGCTGGATTTGGGTCTTCTTCAAAAACCTTTTGCTCAGTTTTAGAAGATATGAGTGAAGCATAAACTTGTTAGAGGTGGAATCATCTTCCAACTTAACTTTGTCCAAGTCTTCTTCATATAGTACAAGGAGGTCACGTTCAGATTTTTACAATAATTTTAATTCTTAGGAAAGACATCGAGATGACTAATCTAGTGAAATAAGCCCATGGCCTCAGCCTATGATTTTACTTCAGTATGGGAAACAACAACCATGTGTATCTTAAGGCTATTGTCTCATGGCCTTAGCAATGCAGCAGAACGAAAACAAAAGAAAAATTTTGTTTCAGAAGAATGGTTCACTGCTTGCTTATCTGAATTGCCCCCTACTCCACAACTCATATTTACTTCTTCCCTAGAAATATTGCAAACTTGCTTAAGGACAGGATTGCTTAAAGTCTGGTAATAGGATTTTTAGCCTTTCACATGCAGCTCATTTATCTGAGCACAGGGAGGTCTCCAGGTCGGTGAGTTGTTACCCACTGACTCTTGTCTAGTGGCCTCTGAAAAACAAATGAGCAACTTTCACGCAGTTGACAGTTCTCTACCTAGAAGTTATCTGCCAAAAGGGGATAGTAACAGAAGAAAAACCGTAACTATACATGGGCAGAGACAAAATTTCTTTATGAGCGCAAAGAAGTTTTTTTCCCCTGACACTTCTGAGTTATGGTAGTAGGGAGATTTGAAGGCACCAGCACCATCCAGCCCATCTCTTCTGGGGGGAAATATATTTTACTGACCCCACACTGATTTCTGCTGGGCTTGCTCAGTAGAGCTAGCAACAGATTTGGGAAAAAAAAAAAATAGGAATTCTCCTCATTTAAGAAAAATTCCAGTGTTACAAATAAAAAAGTTGGAAAGATCAATGAAATCCAAAATTGTGTTTAAGAAACATTTTTTTATAATGCTGAACACTAAAAAAATTGTAAACTGCATATAACACTAATAGCTGAAATCAACTTAAACTGAGGGTGTAAAGAAAAAAAAGAAATAAAACCACAGCAGTACAAAAGAAGACAGCTCAGGAAAGATATTCCCTTTTGCTTAAACTTCCCTCTTCCCCCCCCCACATTGAGAGAATTCTGAGCAGCTCTACCAGGTCCCTGAAAAGTGAAATATTGACAGATTCAAAACTGATTCACGATTACAAGAACCGAGCCAGCTCATATTCTAACTGCAAATTTTACCTTTTACTTTTCTCCCACTCTCTGCTTTCATGAAATAATGAAATACGAAATGAAATAGAATGAAATCCAGGAACATTCTTTATCCCAACACAGAGCCTACAATCTCCACTATTCATCAGGTCAAAGACTAAACCCTATTCTAATGAATAAATACATCTGTTACACTTATAAACTGCAGCTGAAACCAATCCTTCCATTAACAGCTTGTTTCAGAGTGACCCCACACCTGTTCCTTCAAAGTAACAGAGTGGGCTCACAGAATTGCTGAAGAGTCCAAAAATGATATAAAATGACATTGCTTCTTCCCAATTTCCTCACTCCTGTTTGTAAAAAGCAGCATGCAAGTACACACAACACAGGCTTGGATAGTAAGATTCATAATGTAAAAGGATGTGTAGGAGTTACAGCCTCACCAGTGAGGTTGCTCTTATCCTTTCCACTATCTGTCAGTTCCCACTAAGCCCTAATTGTTCCACAGATTTGGATTAGGTCATCTCCAGTGATCCCACTAACATGCTGAAGTTACCTGTTATCACATTTAGCTGAAGTTTGATGCCTTCTTTTTAGATCTCAGAAATTTCTCATATGACACAAAACCTGTCCCTTTTTCCCCACAGATCTATAAGCAAGGTTATAAAAACATAGTTGTAGGCCACCATGTAATAATGCCAATAAAACAAAAATGGCAAGTTGTATGTTTGATCATTTTTCATAGAACCAGAGTAACATAAAATCATCAAGGTTGGAAAAAAGCTGCTAAGATCACAAAGTCCAACCGGAATCAACCCTCATCATGACCCTCCGGGCCAGATCCACCCTTTTCTTGGACACCTCCAGGGATGGTGACTCTACCACCTCCCTGGGCAGCATGTGCTAGTGCCTAACCACTCTTCCTGAGAAAAATTTTTTCCTAATATCCAACCTGAACCTCCCCTGGTGCAACTTGAGGCCATTCCTTCTCATCCTATGGCTTTTACCTGGGATTAGCAGAAATCAGATGCAAGCCTGGTTGATAATTGCATATATAAATTTGTCTGAGTGGGTATTTGTATACAGACCAAAAAATCATACCTCTTGTAAGTACAGTAACTTCTAATAAGATTTCTCTTTATCACATTGTGGAGTCTGAAGAACACTGCACTGTGCTATTTATTTGATGTATACAGACAGTTTTCATAGGATATTGAATGTTGAATATTTAGTATTGTGCATTACATGAGACATTATTTTATCAGATTCCTGTGTATTTTCTTTGGGCTTCATTAGAACTTGTTAGAATCAGCACGTGGAGTGAACAAGTTAGAAGGGAACTCTGGATGTCCCCCAGACCAACCCTTTTTATCTGTATAACTGCTGGATGCATGCATGCCGATGTTGCAAGTGCATGGATGATGCATGATGTGCAAATCCAGTCCTTATAATGTTAAAATAAAAGAAGAAAATACAAATGCTGTAAAAAAAAAATATTTTCTAGCTGCATACATTCTCACTCCTGAGAGCAGGAAGGCTAAAGACATGTTTGAAATGATGTTGTCCCTGGAAACACCTGACAGTTTAAGACTCACATATTGCTCTACTGTACATCACCACAAATGCATGTGCTTTGGAAACTGCTTATTTAAGTTAAACCAATCTTCATTCAAGCAAACTGAAATAATCTTGATTTTAATTTGAAAAACGTGATCAGGTTGAGACGTAACATGAGTTCCACAGGTTTGAAATGATATTTCGAGCTGATCCAATAAAGTTTTCTTGTGTAATGATAAGAAAACTATCTGGCTTGTGCACAGGGCATTTCACATCTCAGAGGTAAAAGCATCGGACCAATGGTGTTCAGGAGCTGAAGTATCTCTCCTGTAAATCAGGCAATTAATTTCCTTCTAACAAGCCCTGGGTAAGGCTCTGTAAATCATTCACTGATGCTGTCTGACACAGCTAGGGACTGGGACAGGGAATGGGGGTCTGGAGGCATCAAGGATGGCCTGCATGGTGGCATACAGGTGCAGGATAGTGACCTTGCCAGCAGTTCTGGTCTCTCTTGGCACCTTTTCATGTGCTACATTTGAAGAACTTTCCACCAGATGAGCAGTATGTATTCAGTACTGCATGTCTGTCAGGCCAAAGCATTTTTCCAGATATACTGTAGCCGAGCGCCAACTTCATTCTGAAATAAAAAAAAAAATCCCCAGCATCCATGAACAGCCACAGAAGGCACTGCCAAATTCTGCAGAGCCTCTTTTAAGTAGAAACTGCCCCTTGCTGCAGGAGCACAGACCATCACTTTAGGTTGAAGCTGGATGTTTTCATCTGCCCTAAACTGCTGAAACACCAGTACCACTGGGGTCGGAGAGGAGCATCTGTGTGGAAGTACTGCAGCAGATCTGGTGTCTGCAGCAATCAGATCACACTCGTGTGGGCCTAAGGTGATGGAAAAGACAATTCAACAGTATTTCTGCGATGTAACATCTGAGCAAGTTGTGCTCTGGGTGGGGTAAGCATATGGGTGGGGATGAGAATGAAAAGGTCTTTGTTAGTGATCTCGCCAGGGCTCTGAATCAAAACATTCTTCAGCCTTGGAGGGGAATCACTGTCCAAACCTCGATGAAACCTGAATCTCATCACTGCTCCTCTCAGAGAGTGAGCTAAATCAAATTCCCATGCACGGGACAGAAACACGAATCCCAGTTGCATAGCTCGGCCCCATCTCTAATTGGTTATATTATCAGCGATAAGATTTCCAAGGAAAAGTGAAGGGGCATCACACATCTATCACCCTGTACATAAAACATGCTGGACCAAATTCTTACATTTGCATTTCACACTGAAAGCCTACAGAGAAATGTTGATTTAAGCAGTAGGGAGTCCGTGCCTACGTCTCCATGTAGACATTATGTTGTCTCTATGCCAAAGCCAGAAATAAAGTCCAAGGGTTACTGAGGCAGAGGAAGCTATCAAGCTCAAGAGAAATTGGAAGAAGCTTGAATCCTGGTGTTTTCACTGGGACTTCTTTCATACTAACGAAAGCTTTAGCATTAAGGCTTTTTTCATACCAAGGAGTGACCAGTCCTGTACAAGTGCACTTGCATGTGTGCAAAGGAGAAGAGCAGAGGTGGATGTGAACAGCTTTACACTAAAATTAAACCAGGCTTTTCCATAAAACAGATGTTACAGTTCCCTTTAAAAAAAATAATAAATAAATTATCAGCAAACAGAAATGTTCAGGAGAAGGAATTTGGGGCTGAGATTTTGGCATTAGTAATTCCTTATACTTAATCCATAAAAGTTTTCTTTCATGTTTACAGAAGGGGGTTAAAAAAAGAAGCAAGGCTGTTACTAAAGGATTTTAAGATACAGTGGAGATGTGAAAGGCACAGAAGATTTTCATTTCCTGTGTTATAGGGTGCAAATAATATCAGTATGAAAAACCTGGCAGGAAGATTTAAGATAGCAGTTTTTACATTGATAAGTATTTGTTCATTTCCTGACAACAAAAAATATAAATCTCTTCAGAAATTAAATACCCTGGCTTGTTGAAGCACTTTTGTGACGTTCTGTGGTAGACTGGCTTCCTTTCATTGGAAATCCACAGCTAGAATAATAATCACAGCATCAGTTATTATACTTGTATCAGTTCTGTGCGGCAAGAGGCTAATACAGTGTATGGCCGAATTCTCCTACTTTTGTGTCACTTATTTTCTCTGTGGGCCAGATTTGCATTTTAATGGAAGTAGTTTATAGACTTCTTTGCTGCCTTCATAGTGCCACAAGTGGCATCATTAAGTGAGTTAAGCCGGATTAATGCTGATAGTAAAGTCAGATAATACAATAACAGAGGCCTTCATTTCCATTTGGATTAGGTGAAGAGAGCAGGCCTGTCTGGTGCAGGGTGATAATTTGTAAGCGCGATATGTTGTACTTGAGAGGATAAGATTAAATTTAGTGGGTTTAACTGTCATCCCAGTAAGTCAATTACTTCATCTTTTCAGGCTTTGAATTTCTTTTATAAATAAAATAAATGGAATATTGAGCTGCTCCACAACCATTTCGAGCTTCCATGAAGAAGAATTACACATGCTGGGCCAAAAAAAAAACAAAAAAACACAGAGAGAGAGAGAGGGGCAAAGATTTCTGATTCAGCTCCATAAACAAAATACAAGCTGCTTTCAAGTGCCAGCATGGCTGCAGCTCAGGAATATTGTCCATCTCTCATATCACAAGCATGACAGATTCCATTGTGACTTTAGTTTATCCATAATAGGAAATACTTATGTTGTGCCTGGCCTCTTCTATTTGTATCAGGAGATCGTAGAAGGAACACACAAAAACACTGATCCCTGCTATCATTTAAACTCTGCTTTTTCCCTCTGCTTGCTATCTCCTGTATGTTTAGTGCTTACACCTTGCTGCTGAGAGAGTCACAAATGAAAATAAATGAAAGAGATCCGTTTGATTTGGATCCATATCAGGTCAAACCTGGTTTAATTCTCCCAACTTCTCTCCCCGCCTCCCCCCTATTTGGACACCAAATCCCTGCAATGCCATTTCTCGGGCATGGAGAGCTATGACAACAAGCTTTCTATAAGTTAGATTGAGACAGATAAAGCACCAACATCTTCATTTCTAGCCACAGTCCCAGAATGAAGACAGGTGATGTCAACAAGGGAATGTTTATCCTTAGCAGGAGATCATTTCAGGAGAGCCCCAACTCAAGATCTTTTCATAAAATCATTTGTAAATGCTTCACTTCTCCTGTGACTCCTGTTGTGGGGCATTATCACAAACAGGGAGAAAGAAACTGCTACTCTCTCTACAGCTCTTATTAAAGTTCCACGCTAAGACTGGGTCTTGCAAGGTGTTAACACTTGCCCACACATACTGAGAAAGAGCTGGCATTAATCTCCTGGGAGGCAGGAGGGACATAGCTAAAGGCTAAGGCAGGTGCTCTGCATTCCCGTGAGGATGATTGGTAGCATGTATTATTAGCTAATTGAGCCACAGCCCTATCATTAAAGGACACTTCATAGAAGATGCTCAGCAGTCTGCAGGACTAGATCCAAATGAACAGAGATGCCTCAAAAAGGCAGAACACTTGAAAAGATGAGCCAGAGTGATGGGCAGATTTAGACAGATCTGCCTTGGTTGTGTCACTGCACGGTGAAAGACATCCTTCTGGGTCATTGTGGAAAGGATAACTATGTATTTTGACACTTATTCTATGCCAAGGAAGAAGACATTTTCTGCACAATTTAGCTGACACAAATCATAATTTAATGACTATTTGCAATGGGCATTTTGAGTATGTTTGCCTCTTATTTATGCAGATATATATTGCCCACAGCTCCCCAAGAATCAGGGAAATTGCATAACACCAAATGAGTAAGGCAAATAACTGTCTCTTTTCATGATGCAAAGCTATAGGAAATAAAATAGGATAGATCAAAGCACATAATCTGTGTCTTAAATTGAAGGTACTGTTTAATGTACAAAGGTTTCTCTGTAGGTAAGAGATATTGTGTGAAGAAAGCTGTGTTCTGAAGAGTTAAGTAATTTTGATTTCATAATTTCACGCCACAATTTGATGGTCAATTTGACTTTCAGGTATCTTAAAAACTATCTAACTTCTTTAAATTGGTCTTAATAGCTGACATTTACATCTTCCCATCTCTCGTTTTCAGATTATTCCTATAATCACTTACATAAAGATACTAAATAACTAATATTCATGGGTTTGATTTGCTGATATTGGGACTCCATAAACAAAATCTCAACCCTGAGTGTTCTTCCAGATATCAGTCTCCCATTTTTTTCTCAAATTAGCAATGTCACGCAAGCTTTGAGAGTTTATAATTACAACCTCAACAGAGCAGAAAAGCCTCAGCAGCCAACCAGCCTCATCCTACTCAAAAATGAGTCTTCCCTTGTCTCTAACACTGGGCAGCTCTTCCTTTTTGCATATCTGAGTGTTGTGTTTGTGTTCCAAATTCTGCCTTCTCTTGGACTCAGCAATGCCACAGTTTTTTTTGCTCAAACAGTGCAGCAGGATCTGATCAGCTCAACTTTAATCTGCTCTGATTTGTCACACAGCACTGCCAATTGAGTCCCTTAGATGGTACAGAAAATTGGTTCTACTTCTCTCCAGAATGCTTTTTCACATACTAGCACAGTGTATAGACAGTCCTGAGCATGGCAAACAAAGAGCACAAAAGCTCAGCGTGTTTGTCTCAACCAGCTGGACTGCCAGGCCCTAGCTGCTAGGTTAGTTCTTGCTATTTCATGGAAATTAGACTGCATGTCAAAACTGGGTACCTGGATGTCTCCCTTTGCCATGCTATCTGAGCATCTCACTAATGCTGTGTGTAGTTTCACAGCAACTGTGAAGTGAGGCAGCATTAACATCCATTTTATAGTAACTGAGCCACTGAAAGAGGTAAGGGTAGGTGACACAAAATGCATTAAAGTTGGTGGATAACTGAATGAGCCACCTCTGCTAACTTCCCCTTTCTCTTCTCAGGATTCAGCTGACTTTCTTAGACATCCCGGGAGACTCCTGCTTTATGTCTTTTGCTATCTGAATATATTTCAACCTGTTTCTCAGGGAACATAATGAGCAGTTGCCCTCATGCCCAGTGAAACAGACCCAGAGACAGGGGTTAGGCTGAGCAAGACCTCTGAAGAGGGATTTCTGCACATGAAAGCAAGCCAAAAACCCACGAAAAGTTCAGTTTGGTGACCAGCTCAGCCCAAAACTTGGTTAAGCTTCAGCTTAGTCAAAAAGAAAGGAGAAACATGGACAGTCTTTGTCACATAGCAGTTCTGAGGGACAGGCACTTTCAGGGTGTCCTCAGTGAACTCGAAAAGAAAAGTCAGTGGGATTCCACCAGTGAACATGAGACAAATAGAACCAGCTGGTAGCCCCATCTTCACTTGGGTTCTATGGAGGTGTCACTTCTCTGAAGCTGGTCTATGTACCTGAAGGTACCTGAATTTTCTGTCAGTACACACCACACAGGGCTGGCTGGGTTACTCCTCAGACAGAACATAAAGAAGTATGAAGCTAAGTGTCATATATGATTATTGCTGGATCAGTTCTCATCTGGCAAAGAACAGCTTTTCACTTACTGACATCGGGAGCAGAAGCATGTGCATTTGCCATCCATCAGGGGTCTTAGAATATATGTTTGTTTTAAAGGGAGACAAGCATAGGCAGAGATGAATCCAAAAAAGCTGCAGCATTATCTCAATTTGTTTTCAAGTAACTCTATATGGGTAAATATTAAACTGTGTGAGAGGGAAGGCCCTGTGCCAGCCAAGCTTTAGCCAGAACCAGGCCTCCCTTCGCTGTGTTTCTGTCTGCAAGGAACAGGAGCTTTGCTAATTTTGCATCAGACAGGCAGTTGTTCAATTATATCCTAAGCCTCCTCAACACATGATAAAGAAACATGTATATTAAAATGCCATGTACAAACCAGGCTTCTCAGGGACTGAAACCTGAGATCTGTGCCATCAAGTTTCAAAATGAGGATTTTGACCCATGAGATCATGTTATCCCATTCACAATACAGAGCAGAGGGAAAGTTTGGGAATTCAAATCTTTTTGAACATGATACTGTAGCTGCAAGAAGAGCCGGGGATTTATAGATTTGTAGAACAGTCGATGCACTCTTGTATTTACTAAGGTGTAAGATCTTGTACAGTAGGTCGAGTTCTCCAGCACAGAGTGGTCTGTTGGTATCACTCAGTTAGCAAAATGCAGCGTAAAATCCACATTAGCCATTCTGGAGCAGATAACTTCACACTAACAGCAGCTCCCAGCAACTGCTGGGTTGACAACAGGTACTTCCAAACTACAAACCTCCTTGCTCCAAGTCTGAAGAGAAGCAGGAATGGCTGAAAGGGAAAAGCCATTGTTTGGTTATGAAGGTGAGCACAGCTGGGACCTGTCCCCTCTGAGGCTGGTAGCGATAAAGGAAATATTCAGTAAATATTCTTGTTTTAATATGCAGAATGTCCACGTTTCAGAGAAAGCAAACAAATTCCTTCTAAGAAAGAGGAACAAATGTGCATGAGCTGGGTAATCCAGTCTGATTTACATGTCCAAAGGGTGGACAGGAGGGTCACCCAGAGGTGTGCGCAGCTGCATTAGTTCTGCAGTCAAGGAACTCAGTATCTAAACTGCAGTTAAGCAAAGCCTGACTGTCAGAAGGAAAAATGCTCAGAGTGGTGCAACTGCACACTGAGAGCTAATGAAGCATTCTAGGGATGAAAAAGAGTGCAGCAGGCCTAGGTCAATAAAGATGGGCTGAACATTAGAAACGAAATTAGTGTAAGAACACAGTGAAAGGAAGAGATATTATACAACAATCTATTTGTGCAGATTTGGATGCAGAAAATAAGCAACATTATGATGTTCCAAGAGCACATGACCATTCCCTCAGTGTCTGTGTTATAATACATATGTGCAATATTTTAATGCTCAACATGCTGTCTTGTCCTTAGTGATTTCTGTTTTTTGATGACTTTTCTGACTACTGCTTTGTCTGAGGAATTTTTGAGGCTTCTATTGTATTTCCATGCACGTGGAAGAGTGTCCTCATGCAGCTCATGACACTTCCACATGCCTCATTGCATATAATAGATACACTTTCAGAAGCTGCTGTTACTTTAAGGATTGACTTGTCATATATTAAAATTATATCTATCACATTGCAGATTTAGAGAGACCTTTTGGACTGGAAATGCATGGGTTGCAACATACACGTTGGTTTAGAAGATTTTATCACACAGACTACGTGCCTGCTGCCCATTTAAGCAATTCGCACTTATATCTATTACATTTTTTTAACATTTTTTTCTTTATAAAAAAGCTTAAGGTAATTTACTCCTGATATTTATTACATATGAAGTTGTTGAAATAATGAGGGCAATAAAATTGAATTTAGCATTGTCTTTATTGGTACGAAGGTTACATTCATAAGTTTTGTTTGTTTTAATAGGTTTATTGTACAGTCTTGGGCATATGCTATTGTGCAGAGATGGATATGCTTTGAATATTTTTGTAATTGTGGGTAGTATAAAAGTCATTTTCTGTTAGATTGCACAAATCCATTACATTAGTAGAAAGATACATTATTGTAATAGGATTAATGTGCAACACATAAACATGATCAGTAATATTCTTTTTGATAAATTATCTCATTTTAATCACTTGGAATGTAGAGAGATTTCAGGATAGTTCCATCTTTGATTTGCATAATTGTATTACAGACAGACAAATTGCATTATATTCTTCATTAACAATAGATGGCTTGTATAACTATTGTATTTCTGAAGGCACTGCTCTTACGTTCATCCTGTAATTTGTCATCTTATGACACCACTGTTTAGCTTAGTTTGGAAAGAATAGAAACTAAAAGATAATTTGATTTTAGCTGAGTACAAGTAATATCTCTGCATTCAGCTGTAATGTGGTAAGCTGTTGTTTGTTTTAACAAATTATAATCCAACAGCCAAAGTTACTTAAAAAATTCTTATTGTTTGTGGCCGATCCCACGTTCACGGCTTTGCATAGCAAACCATCAGAGCTTGTAAAGGAACTTCAAGAGGAAAACACAACATAAAATTAAATTAGATGCATCAGAATGTTTTCTACTTCTCTGCTTGGGCTCTCCCTCACCTTTTCATATTTTCTTCCTTATGCGTGCACACACACCAACATATGCTCTGTTCTAGCTTTCACAGAGTTCATCAGGGCTTTGTAATTCCATGAGGTAAATAGAACAACTAAATTGCAAACTATATCATAAAATGTACTATTCTTTTTTTTTTTTTCAATTGCAAACCCTTCTCTTTATAGATAATTTGCTTTTCCTAGGGAAAACTAGATGGTTCCAGAGATATTTTAGGATAAAAGAAATTATTTTTTCATATTTCTCTAACCAAACTTTCTTCAATCATTTCTGACTGCTAAGAATAACAGTAAATTAAAAGTTCGTAGCTTGAGACAGGCTTGTACTCCTACCAAATCAAAACCAGCTTCTTATTTTAGAAAATCTAATTATGGCACTCTATTATGGTACCTTCAGTTTTGTGATTCTCTGAAAAGAGATTGGGTTTAGAAAGAAATTAGTATGGCTAAATCACAGATACTTTTGTTTGATAATGAAACACAAAACTGAAGTTCCCGATATACATGCAAATCAGAACTTGGGCCCAGCTCTTTGAAGTTTACTGTTTTAAATGGAATTTCAAAAACCTCAGCCAACTTTCTTATGATTTGAAATTATAAATTAAATTTAAATTTAGGTTGTTAGCTTAGGGCTTGATCCCACAAATGCTTTTGTGCTTATTTATTACATCTGATGAGCTGTTCTATCAGTGCTAATATAACCAGTCAGAAACAAAAACTCAATGCTATAATGTCAATGGGAGTATGGCTAGGATTCCATTGTCTTCTCCCTCCATGGCAGTTCTGGCCTCCCTAAAAATGTTCTGTTTTATTTTCACTGTAATACGTGTTGCAAATAAACATTACAGAGATGTGAAAAATAGAAATGCTTTGGATCAAATTTATATTTTTCTTCAAGCAGTTAAAATGCACTACTACATATCTTCTCAGCCTTACAATATGTTTTTCATGTTATGATTCTTTCTGCAAAAATAAGTAAAAAAGCCTGGAAATCTACATCTTATATTTTAAAATCTTCTGAAGAAGAAATATGTAAATTTCTTGGAACTCTATGAGGAAAAGGGCACTGAATGAAACCTCTAAACTTGATTTGGCTGTGTTCTTTAAGATAATTCCTTTACCTTTCCTGAAAATAGCTCTCATAGAAGTTATATTTGCCCACACCAGTGCTGCAAGTGATACGAGATATTTTTGCAACAGGCTGAAGGTTAATATTTTTCTATTTGTCTTCTTGAAATTTCTTTGAATTTCTCTACCATGGCTTGGCAAAACCTTAGTGCTCCAATAAGGAGGATAAATATTATCTGCACTATCACGTGATCTGCACGGCTGACTGCATGCTGAGAATTAACAGTTAATGAACTCTGCATATGCAAGGACAGTTTCTGAAATAGACTGGTGAAAAGAGTTCACATCCTAGTGCTGACGAATGAGAAAATGTATGAAATTCAAAATCTGCATGCAGATAATTCCCAAACACAAAATAGAATTACATTTGCAAGCAATTTACGACCAACAATTTGCCGAGCAGTGTGTACATTTCCATCAGCTCTGTCAAAAGTCATTTTCAAAAACGTTTCAGCACTGATATCTACAGCTGACCTCCCAGCCCCCATGGCACCATACACAGCTGATGTATCAATCTGAGGGTTTTTTATGCACATTGGGTCAAACAGAGACATATGTTTTTTGTTTTTGTTTTTTTTTTTCATTTCCAGTGTTTTTTGTGCTTTGTAAATGTGCCTCAATGCAAGGCAATTGAGATTTAAGGTCAGATATATTTAACTTCTAAAGAGCTCCAGGAAATGTGCTTTTGCTGCTTATGCTAAATAACTCGAGGTCTCACAAAACAAATAATATGAAAAACAACCTTGTGTTGTTCTTTGCCATCTCAATAGCTACTCTGATCAGCTACACACAGACCACACTTTCTCAGAAGCACTATACAGTGCTTGGGAAAGGGGAAAACAATCCTATCCTTCCCCAGGCAGCAGTTGCACGTACCATGGCTCACTGCCAGGTGTGCTCTTCCAAGTGCTCTCTGTTCTTCAGACGAAAAGCTAGGCACTCTCCAAGTGGTTTCAGACACCATAAGCAACCAGTGCGACCATCTCACACTGGACAAATGGGGCTGGGAAATGCAGCTGGGAGGGCTCAAGGTATACTCTGCTTTTCCCTCTCTATATATTCTTTTCCTTTGCATTAAGATATTCCACAGCAGGTTAGACTGCCCGTATGTTTTAACTACGGACATTCAAAAAATGAATAGGGAGCAATATTATAGGATGTGCATTTTTTCTTCTCCTGCTGCCATCCACCATCTAACTCTTATGAAGGCAATTGAGGAAATTCCCTCAGTTTTCCCTCAACCCTACGGCATCACTATTTTTAATTCTTGGAAGTTTTCCTTGACCACTAAGAGGATAATTATAAACATCAATAGAAATAAAACTCACCATATGTTAAAATACATCAAACATAGAAACAAATAAACAACCTCAAACCTATTGCTTGTTTTTTCAGCATTTCCCTTAAAATCATTCCTGTTCCTCTTTCATGGATGCCTCAGAACAGAAGAATGGGATGCATATGCTGTATTGTCTGTATGGAAAATAAACATAACCTCCTTCAGGAATTAATAAGATTAAGTTACACTTCAATTGAAATCAGTGTACATAAACTAATGAAAATTTCCTGTGGATGCTGGTGAAGAAAACCACTCACTGTGCTGGTGAACTGATGCAAACAGATATTTTATGATGGGAAGATAAAGGATTAATGGAATCCATCTATGACAGAGTAGGGGGGAATTAAGTGTTCCCTATGAGTCTGTAAATGAGGCAGTGTATGCTCTGGTGTTTTCTATTTTAGACATCAGGTAAGGATTTTTTTTTCTGTCACGAGAAGCATCTCTTTTAGCCAATCATATAAGTGTTTGCTTTAAGGCAAGGAAATGCTTAAATGCCTCTCTGAAGTTTGGCTTCAAAAAGCCACCAACATCTGCTATTGCCTCCTACGTACTTCACAGCACAAGAGCATCATGATGCCATAAATTGTGTAGTCATTAGGAATTACCCCTTGTTCTTGACTATCTTACTGATAATTGTTATTCCTTACTTCCTTTCAGACCTTTGGAGGTTTAAACAGGGCAATGTTGGTATCTCCTAGGCTCACCAGATTCCCTTATTTCAGGCTTACTCTCAGCCAAAGGTTGACAGGATTTTTACTTAATCCTCTTACCAGAAAGTTACTTTCAGTCCCCAGATTGTCCTTTGATACTGACAACAAAGGTGCTATAAGGTTGCATTTTAGGGGTCTTTCTTGGAGGGC
This sequence comes from Odontophorus gujanensis, assembly GCA_013399175.1. Lineage (NCBI taxonomy): Eukaryota > Metazoa > Chordata > Aves > Galliformes > Odontophoridae > Odontophorus > Odontophorus gujanensis. The sequence continues at coordinate 726,448 of VXAB01013189.1, read as the reverse complement.
AGACTTTATCTTGAAAATCTTTTCTCCCCAACACGCAGAGATGTGCCAAAGTGGTACTGGGCATCTCTTATGTAAGCTATCACATACAGACTGGGGGAATGAGGCTTCTTCCTCCGCAGTCTTCTATGCTCTCTTTTTGCTTACTCATGGTGGATGATTTTAAGTACAGCTGTTTGGATGCAAGCAATAACCAATCTTGTCTTTCTTAAGATAAATATTTTCTAAATAGCTTTATTCTTTCAGAATTCAAAGGACTTTTCATACACCCAAACAAGCTGGAGGAAGGAAGGGGTTATCTGGGTTGTGTGCAGAGTATCAAATGTATTAATGTGTTTTCTAGTGCACTTTTAAATATGAAATAAACCAGCTTCCAAAATTTCCCTAGGGTTGCTCTTTCCGTGTTTATTAAAGCTCACTCTTAGAAAGCACTTGCCGGCATTTGCATGTATCTATTTTTATTCTACTTTTCCCAGTTACAATCTAGCTACTAATTTATTTTGATGGTTAAAGTTAACCTAATAATATTTGATCAAACAGACATAACAGTCTTAAGATTCCCAAGTGTGAGATTTTATTTGGCAATTTACTATTCCCGGTAGCTGTGCGAGCTGCTGGAACTCATTGCTTTTAAAATGTTTCTTGTGATGTGCAACTGTTGCAAATATCTCACCACCAAATGACTGTTGTATATACCACATGAATATTTTAGAGATACAAAAGTAGTAATTGCCTTCTTGTTCCCTGCCCCAAATTTCTCTATGAAGTGTCTAGTCATTTTAGACAATGGAACAACATCTCTTAAAGACTTAAGTGCATTTACAATTCAGCCCTGGATAGATAATCTTTTAAAGCTGTGGGAACACAACTTGAGCGGTTCCTTTCAAAAGTTGTGCTATATACACAGATCAAAATAAAAGAAAACCTTTGAAATGTTTAGGTAGCAGCGTGCTACTGGGAATAAACATACCCTCAGGAACAACAGGTATTTTTTAGGTCTCCCATTAGAACTAGCAATTAGCTCCAGATCAGACACGTGGCCTACTCTGGGACTTGGAAGTGGGCTTCCCCCCAAAATGCCAAAAGCTCCCAGGATTTGTGTTTGCTTTATAACTGTCAAAAATAGACACTCCATAGACTTACAAGCAATGGATTTATTTCAAATAACAGTAAATGGCCTTCTAAGGTCAATATATTAGTTTTCCTCTAGATACACAGTTTCAATAGCAAGTGATGCATGAAGTCTGTTAAGCCTTTTGAATTGTCTATCAGTTCTGGGAATTATAGATTTTAACCCATATAGATACTTGGCTCAACCGCAAAATGAAAAATCATTAAGAAAAAAGCACTGTATATTATTACTCCAATATGCATTTGTGATTTAGAATTGGCATTTCAATATACAAAGAAGATTTCTAGAATCATCCAAATAAATGCAAATGCTTCTATAAATACTTTATATTACAGAACAAAAAGTGAGAATTTACTACTCATCCAAATGTATATGTTTTTTTTCTATTACACATCCAGTGTACTTTGTACTTTTTCAGTTGATTGAATCAAAACATGAGAAGATCTGATAACATTTTTGTAGCTTTCTTTAAGTTGAACTACTACTGTAAGATGTTCCCTGATGGTGCACAAACTGCGTTCTGTAAATAAATGTGTGTTTCATTTTCAATTGGAATTTCATTAATCAAACCACAGTAAAAAGTGGAGTATTTAAAACACATTTATCTGAAAAGAGGGCAAAACACACCAGCAAACAACTGATAGAGTCCTGCTGCATGATAGAGCAATGCTGATTTAAACCAGCTGATGACATGCCTGTCTGACTTCAGGTTTCATGACAGTTTGGGCCTGAACTTCTTCCCCTCTTAGAGGTTCTCACAGCAACTCTGACATAGAGATGAACCCTCATATCTCCCCTTCTGGGAAACAAGACTGTAACTACTGACCCTATTTCATTCACAGGAAAGTTCAGGCAGAAGGAGATTAATGAATAGGTACTGTATCTAGGAATCAAACTAAGAGCATTAGTGGTTACAGTGACACGTCTTTAGTAACAGTATCTTCAGGTGTAGTTGACAACAGATACAATTTTATACAGCATTTCACCTGAAATTGGAAACGGAAGAGAGAGGAAAACTAAAATTAAAAACTCCTCCACACTGTAAAAACAAGCTCCAAATACACGGTCTTCAAGCAATTGGCTGCTCTTTTATGTTTTATGAGGAAATTCTTTACTCAGAGGGCGGTGAGGCACTGGCACAGGCTGTTCAGAGGAGCTGCAGGTGCCCCATCCTTGGAAGCATTCAGGGCCAGAATGGATGGGGCTCTGGGCAACATGGCCTAGTGGACAGCAACCTTGCTCTCAACATGAGGGAATAGGGCAAGGAGAACTTTAAGGTCCCTTCCAACCCAAGCCATTCTCTGATTCTATCATTCTGTGATACTGACAGTAACAACTGGGAGCCAATAGTCTGGACACTCAGACAGTGGAAAAACAGAAGCAACATTAGTGGTAACCGCTTGCTATAGAAAGATGGGTTGTGCATAAAGTTCTTATTTAAGGCATAGATTGCTAGAATGCAGTCACAGACATACATTCCTGATTCCCTGTTGTCCATGAACATCTATGGCCACCTAACATTCAACCACATGCTGTGCTGGAGCAAGACTGCAGCTCCCACTTGCCTGAGGATCAAACCATCTGTGCCAATTCTTCCATCGCAGAATGGGAGCAGCATGACCCATGCTACTGTGAGGTTGTGAAGATGGACCCTCTTTTGGATAAGCACTCTTGGGGAATTACAGCCTAGGAGAATGTTCAGTGGAAGATTTTTGCACAAAGAAAGGACATTTACACTAATCCATAGGCCACAGTTACTATAACATGTTTTGAATGTTTGCAAATTTATGGCACAAATGAGCACTGCATGACTTAAAAGCAACTAGTGCTTGATAGCAGCTATACAGTTCGGTCCCTAATATACAATGCTGAAGGTAAAGAGAAGGAACAAAAGGCTGAAGAATTACTTCCCAGAGATCCTCTAAGGATTTCAGACAGAACAATAAAAAACTAAATTAACTTATTCATTTTTATCACCTGATGAGCATAATTAGCAAACAGTGCATAATGACAGCAAATAATGGCTCTCTTTTCTCCTATTAAGATAGCTTAATGACTGTATTTTCCCAGTCTTAAAGCAGTACTGTATTTACTAGTAGTGCTCACCTGAAAATGTTTTGTCTGTCAATACTGAAGTTAACAAAATGCTTAACTACAGCACATAATGATCCTACCACAAAACAGCCTTTGATCTGAGCACAGAGGCTTTCACAGACCACACTGTGCTGAAAACTCTGTGACAGCAGCTCCTGAAAGAAATGCGATGTAGCGGAATTTAATAATTCTTCATCATCCCTGCATGGTGACTAATAAGCAACCTTCACTTATGATGTGCTCCTTCTTTTATGAGTTTCACTATCCATGTATGAATCCCAGAACAACCATCTAGAGAAAGCTGATGGTAGAACTGCATTTTAATATAAGCACTTTAATATACAGCTTCAGGATCCAGGTACCCTTTGGTAACATTGAACCATCCCTTTGGGTTTCAAGGTTGTGAATAAGGTTATCAAGCTGGCTCGCTCTATACTCACACAGAGAGACTTTGCAATTAAACTTGGGAAAGTGGCTTTGCTGAATTTGCTGGTTTAGAAATCAGCTTTTTGCAAAAGAAACAAGATGCAAAATGTCTTGTCCAATGACAGAGTTTTCATGCTGTATCTTGATTACTTTGGCAGCTAAACCAAATTCAGACAAAACAAATTCGAAGTAATATGGATGGAGTATAAAATATAACTCTGCTCAGGTCACAGTCTTGCAAGACCCCCAGAGATTGAACTCCCATTGATTTCCCTTGATTTAAAAGGCACAAATGATTCGCATGACCAGATCCGGAATGGATAAAGATGGAGAACAGCAGTGATCCCGATATCATCCTAAAGGCCAGTCTGACCCTCACAGTATGGCCATCCTTTAATTTATCTGTCACAACTGTATCTAGCAGAACTACTTGCTTTCAAGCATCTACCCAGCTCGCCCTATTTTACCTATGCTTTTCTAAACAAGACCTAAATGTCAACTTCTGTCTCTTTCACGTCTGTATTCATTCAGTATCTGTTTTCATATGAGGAGATCAGAAGTGCCTCTTAGTTATCTTTATTTACAGCATCTTGTGCAGTAGGACAATGGACTTTAAGCAATGCTCCGGGTTAATTAAAGCAAAAAAGTATATATGAGATAAACACACAGAAAAGAAAAAAATGTTTTTCCTTCTCAAAGCTAACTGTTTTGTCTATCTGGGTAATAAAAACATTATTAGGTCTGACTTAGCCCTACTCTAACTGATTCTTCTGGGATATTTATCAATTCATTTAACAATACATCTGAAAATACATCTGTTTTCGTTTCATTCCCTGTTAACAGACATCAAGAAATCCTCGGCAGTTTTACAGAAAGACAGCATGTGACTTTTCATCATCACCTAGATAATTAGAGTGCCCATCTTTCTGAGGCTTCTAAGTTTTGTGTTGTCCCATACAGTGTTGTTAGCTAGATATACATCAAGATGGTGGATGTAGGATGTAGGATGTAGGATATTTTCTTACTGCCTCTCTCCTTTCATGGCTGTTGAAGCTCTTTCATCAGGCATCAGCAAGGTCTATTACAAAGCAGTACTCTGAATGCTACACCCAAGTATCAAAATAATGTTTCCCATAGGTAAATGTAACAATCATTATGGTTTTCTGTGTTGCTACTGAAAATAAACATTAAATTTTGTTGCATCCAGTTGATAGTAGACTCTCACAATGAATATATGACCTTGATGATCTTAACTGTTTTGAACAAGTGCCCACTAAAGAAGCTTACTTAACAGCAGGGGGTGAATCAGTAAAGAACCTCAGAAGACCTCAGTCCTTCAGTAGCTGGATTTTATACCAACAAATAATCTGACAAGCAAAGCAGACTTGTCAAAACAAAGCTCATACAGCTTGAAGTACCTATCAGGCAGTCTTCTGTTTTTCCACCTTTGCTATGACTATTGCAAAATAGACTTCTGAACTGGGAAAAAGACTCATCATTTCTGGACCAAGTTTTTCTGGGTGAACAGAATGGAATATTAGTACCTGTTCTGAAAGTGGAATTGTGTACTGTAGACACAAAGGAGAGCCTGCAAGGATGAATAGGAATCTTGTATATGTAAATACATACTCACAAATAAATAAATACCTACTGATGCTATAAATTTTGTATGCTATGCTGGCACTTGTTCAAAACTTAGAGGCATTGGCATTATTTTAATCATTTTTCCATTGAAGTAAAGAAACTGCATGTATAATTAAACAGTTGCATTGTATCACAGAAATAACCATGTAATGACATAGTTAGAAATTCTTGGTTTTTCATGGTAATATCAAGTATAATTACCATGTAATCTGCAGAAAGCAAACAAGGCTATAATTATTCTGTAATCCAATTTAATTACAGGGTAACAGGTTTGTTATTTCTTCCCGATAAAATATACATACAAAGGAAATAAAATTGTAGACAAAATATATTTTTCTTTCAAGGAAGCTTTCTTAATTTAAAAAAAAAAAAAAAAAAAAAGGTTTGGCTTGCACTTCTGTCAAAGGGCAAAGTGAACCAGGCACTGGACATCCTACAGGCCAAACCCTGCAGTGCATATTCTGGAGTCATTCCATCAGGAGTGATAGCTTATTTACTTTCTTCCTTCCCTTTTAGCTGCTAAAGCTGTTGCTCTTCCATTAAAGTTGAAACTGTATACATATGTACGATTCTATAGGAAGCTACTGAGTTAAAATCCTAGTGAAAGGGAATCTTGTGCATTGTGTGTATTTTGTATGTCTTATCTTTCCTGTGCCACCTGTCTCAGTGATGTGGGACCAGCAAGGGATGAGCTGACCATGTCTGTTCCATCTTTTGCCATGATAGTAAGCACATCCTGACACTGACTGCAGCTGAAGTTGTTCCTTCCATTTTTGCCAAGTACTCACTTCCAGCTATTCAAACATAATTTTGTTTTTCCCCAAGCTAAGTCAGAATGGAACCAGCTACCTCTGCCCCCAGAAACACCAACTTATTAGAAATCAGATCTTCATTCCTAGACAGAAAAGAAACAGTACTGTGAGTTATGGTAGGGGTATTTTGTGGCCCCTTGTGATGACAAGATTGGGTCTCTAAGCCAACAATGTTCCACCTTTCTAGGCTGTGCAGAAAGGATAGATACAAAGATAAAGTCACCATAAGCTGAACTGTGATCCTCAAGTCATTTTCTGCATTCTTTCTTTGCTTTCTTTTTAACTAGAACAACACCAGAGAAAGCAAGTACCTTCTTCCCCACCAGAAACTGAACTCAGCACTTGGTGCTAACCCTGACACCCATTAGGTGTAGCCCCAATGTCCTTTTGTCCACTGCCTGTTCCTGTGCAGCACCACAGGCTGATTCTACGCAAGAAACTGCAAGACAAGACTAGAACTGTAGCATCAGAAGGGCACAAAAGAAAGCAGATCTGCTTCATCCTACTTCCATTTATCATGCAAGCAAAAACACTGATAGAGTTCAGTGGCCATTTGAATTATAAATTACTGTATTGCAAATAATAACTTTGCCCTACTGTGCCTGGCCTTCTTTGATCTCCTTTTTTTATAACCTTGTACCACTCTAATCCTCAGTGTTCAGTTGGTAATCCTTTTAAGAACAAGATGAAAATTGGTGCAGTAAAGCAATGTTTGAGGGCATGCAAACAATTATATTTCTGCCCTTAGCAGGTGCTGTTTCTATTTCTATAAATTGTTTTAAGCTCTTCAAAGCATGAATAGATGGTAAGTACTCTTTCTACTCTTGTTTCCTCATACACAGTACCTTCTCAATGAACAATACATTCCACATTAAAGGAGTCCTGGGGGTCAGGTTTTCACTTAGAAAATTTGGGCACTCGTCATTAGATATTAAATAAAAGCTCAAGACATTTCCTCTATTTTGATGCAAATATGATTTTGAATGTGCATAGTGTTCATTTTCAGAGCATGAAACATACACACCAGTTGAATGAATTGGGACAATAGACTTCTGTCTCCTAGAATATAAGTGAATTTCTGGGGAGGGGGATAGGAAAAGGCAAATTTCAAGGGTCACACACTCCTGTAACACTTTCTTCCTATCTGCCTCCCAAGCCAGGTTTAGAAGATTAAAGGGAGGAAAGGCTATTACACAGCAGCAGTTCTAAAAAGAGAATACTTAGAGCAACATGCCCACAGAGAAGCAGTTTTGACAGTCTGCCAGATGCACACAGGCTTCTGACCCACGTTTTAAATTTATGAATATTTGTCTTTGGGTAGAGTACATCAGCCTAGTTGTGTGGGGCTGCTGCTTTTTTCCCTTGGTCACACTGTTGTAAAAGTTTCAATGGGGAAATTACGTGGGTGCAGGACTGGTGGCAAGACCCATTCCAGCTCTCAGACTACAGTTCCTCTGGGGAACAGTGGGCAGGGTGGAGAGGGAGCCACTGCTTCCTGCATGTTGACTTCTGCATATTTCTTTTTCCTTTTCTTCTTAAGGATATGATGCATGTGCCACCCTGTTATGTTGTTACGTTCCCTCTTCTTTCACCTTTTCATTTTGCAAATGATTTTAGATGGTAATAAACAATTTCAGCCAAATGTGACAGAAATGCACAGAAACTACACTGAAATGTAGTTGGTGAGAAGGGTAAGAGAGAGCATTTGTGATCCCATGGATACGAAGACTGCAGCTGAACATAATTTCTACTAGCCATAAGGGTGAGAGACGCAGTGAGTACTAGGACTAGAAAACAAATAGACAGCTCTCACATCAGCAAGGTGCACAGGTCCATAAAGAAGCAAATTCCACCAGTGCCACAGCTTCTTGCTGCCTGCCATAGCTCAGGTTATAGTCACAAGAGACTGTGGAGAGAGCCTCTCGAGTTGCATATAAACAGATGCATTGAAACTCCAAAAAAAAAGAACAACAAAAAACACCATAAGTCCATTGAAGAGACAAAATCAAGCTCTAAAAACACTGGGAATGACAACTGATACAGAATATGCATATACACAGACTGTAAAAATACCAGCACGCAGTGGCTTCATTTTGATTCAATAAACCTTTTTACTTCTTGATGCAACCCCTACCCATCCAGTAAAGACTTCTTTTACCACTAAACTCTGCTGTATGCTCTGGAGTAACCAGTAGTTTCACAAACAGGTAGCACACTGCACTTCAAAGCGCTCTACAGAACTGATGTTAACTCCATTTTAGAGAGCAGAGGCACAGAGCAGCCAGCAACAGGACTGTCTAAAAGTGCCCCCTAATCCCTGATATCTTCAACCAGTTTGCTGTGTGTTTTTTTTTTGTTTTTGTTTTTGTTTCTTGAGTTCCCTTCCTAAGCCACTGTTATAACATTTTCTACATTGCAATCACAGCTGAAGTTGATTTTTATTACAGCTGTAAGAACTCGAGGTTGCTCTACATTTGTCCATAACTGACCTGCACTGAGCATCCAAAAGATGAGAAACTCATCAATGGGGCACAGCCGTGATGAGATGAAGGCTCTGCCCAGATTTACAGGGCAGACAGCATGAAACAGCAGCCGGGATGGAGTCTAGCTTCCTTAACTTCAGAACACAGTTTCTTCTACTATTGCCCCATCTCTTCTTCCATATGTATGCCTTCCAGCAATGGAAAAAGTGAGGAGAGGATCTGCACAGGCAAGAACTGCATTGATTGAACAGTACTAACTCACTCTCAGGGTGCTAGCTGCCTTGTACACTGAATAAGGCAGAATTATAGTGAAGAGTGCTAAAATTTCACAAATATGAAATACTTGAGGAGAGATTCAGATCAGGGAAACTGCATATTACTGCGATGCAGTTGTTCTTACTGCATGTATGTGTTTTTTAAGGATGTTAAATCTTGTTTGCTTTGACAGTGAAAATGGATATTCTGGTTTAGAATGAAATAATGATGTTTTAATTCTGTGCAAGAAATCCCCAAAATCTTGCAATGACAGAAACACTTAGTGTTCTGCTGATTTAGTAATTTGAATTAGTGAGCCATGGAAGAAGCATATTCTACTTTATAGTATGTGCTCACATGCTTAAAGACATCATAATGCATACAGCCCTCCTAATACCGTGTAAGCGGAACATGCAGAATGTTTGACATTTCAGTAGTAACATTCTTAAAAAAATGAAAAACAAAAAAAACACAACAACTTTCTGGATGGAGTTCAGAAGTTCAGAATTAGGAAATTATCTCCTCCTTAATCTTTCTCTCCACTTCCATCATGCAAAACCACACTGACTCCACCCAAGGTCAGCAAAAGGATTCAGACAATAGATATTTTACTATGTCTCTTGAACTGTTGACAGCTGGAGACATAAAAAAAAGCCCTCCTAAATCCACTGAACACAGACTGGTCGGCCAAGACATCAACAAAAAATGTCTCAACAGATCAAGCACTGATCTCTGAAGAAGTAAGATAAGAAAGATTTTGTGCTTTACTTATATTGAATAAAACCTTGTTGTGAATACAGTTGAGGGAAGAATGTTTAGGACGCCTTTACAATTCACTGAACTTGGTGCCTAACATGTGCTAATGGGCTTTGATGAATGAACTTCTGAGAAGCAATTCTACATGCAAGCCACAGCTGGAAGCATGACTCAATCAGAGTGAGTACTTCTTGTTCTCTAATGTTATCAAATCTCTCTTAGATCAAAACAAACAACACGTCACCAAAGCTCCTGAGCAAGCACAACTCCTGTGAGCTACAGAGAGAGGAGCTGCAGATGCCCAGCACAGTTCAGAAAGAGATGAGAGTAGTTAGTTACCAGAACCATGTTATACTGGGCACCTGTGATGAGGCTAAAATGCAGATAATAGTTCTCAATATTACTTCTGAGATTATAGTGCCTGGGTTTGTGTATAAGGCCATGCTTAGGGAGCTCTCCCAGTATAGCTCTTCTGGTATTTCCACAGCGTACTGTGGTTTTTGCCAGTACAGCTGGAGATTTCACCAGCATATTATAAACTGCACATAACAGAGCCCTTAAGCAACATAGTGGAGGTCTGTGCATCTGTAGCATGATCCCACCTTGTCCACCCCAGCCTCGCATTCCCATCTCCTTCCTCGTGACAGCATTAGCAACCATACATCTGACTGTGACTGACAGACTAACTCTGGTGGGGGTTAAGACTTCTTTTGAATTGGATCCTCTCACTGATCTGGCCAGTTGCACAGCTATCCCATCAATGCTGAAACAGAGGAGAAAGAATACACAGCAGGACCCTGGGCTTCCTTTGGCTTAAACAGTTTGACAAGACACACTCTTAGAGTGGTACAGGGAGTAATATCCAGCATAAGGATCACTGGTACAAGATCATCTGAAGTGACAGCTTTGGTATAATAGAGTCTATCTGACTTCGGTGTTTTGATCCAGTACTATGGGACCAAACACAAATTTATTATATCATTGAATGATGGGCTCAGTCTGTACTCCAAAGTACTTTCAGTTTGAAAAGGCAAGTAAAAAAAAATAGAAGAAAGGATGCATTATCCACCCGCTTTTGCTGGAAGGTGTAAGGTCAAGTGACCTGCCCAAGACTGCACGTCAAGTCTACGGCTGAGCGGGGAATTTAAGCTGGATTTTCCAAATCTTACTTTGATGTCTTAACCGTAAAACCACCCTTGCTCACTCACACAGCCTTTTCATTCCAGAGGCAGCAAACTATAAGGTAGGATTTTTCAAAAAAGCCTTATCCTTTTGATGTACCACAAAACATGTTTGAAAACCTGACCTTTCTGCAAATGTTTAAATGAAAAGTGAAAAATCCAGGTCAATTTCCATATGTCATGCATTTTTGGAAAAGGAGCGTAGAACAGTTGCTTTATTACTTAGGCAAAACTGCGCAGAAACTCAAAATTTGGAAAGCCATGGGGCAAAGACAGCCAAAAAAGGAAATATTCTGCTGTCTTCCATCCCTAATTGTAAAATATGGTTAAAAAGAAGATTCACTCTCCAATTCCCACACAAATTTATCTACTGAACACATTTTATTAGCCTTTCACTGCTACAGAGTATTTTCTCAGTAGGTGCTTGAAGTGTCAGAAGAGCAACTCTAAATAAAAAAGTGAAGGTTCTCAAGGCATGCACATCATCTGAATTTAACAACTGCCCAATATGTAACTGTTACAGAAGTGGTAGATTTTTCTGGTTGTCAAAGTATTGGCATTGCTCCCCTTCAATTGAGGAGAATCGAGTACAATTGTGGTATAATTTTTTTGTTTCTGATACTATTATCTTTTGGCAAAAATACCACTTTTTAAACAATAAGGATATTCAAATGAATCTATTCAATCTAATCTTCATAATCATGGTATCTCCAAGGTAGAAAATTAATTGGATGAAGCTAAATATCCTCTTTTCATGTCAACAAAATTGGTTTTTCTGGGGATTAAAGGATTAACGTGGTGTTAAGTCCCTAAAGAGGTTAAAACACTTTATTATTCATTACAAAACACAAAGATTGGACCCTTATTTTCTTCTTATGTCACTGGTTGTCATTTCATTGAACTAAGAAAAGTAGGAAAGGAAAACTTTAACGATTCTTAAAAAAATAGTAATTTTAAGAAGTCTTTTGAAATTAGTAAAATGTCTATTAAGTTGTCTTTAACACGAGGAATATCTGCATTTTTTCAAATGTGAAGAACAAGAAATAATGCAGAGTAGAGTTGTGTTTCTGCATAGATATGTTAGAATTTCAGGTAATTCTACAAGTGTTACCAAATTAATCTTTCAGTTATCTTTCTTAAAGCTACTGAATGAAGAAAATGTTTCATTACCTCTGTGTTCAGAGGAAATTCTTGCTGAGGAGAAGGTTCTTTATCAAGAAGAACTAATCCTCACAAAACATTCCTCAACACTGGAACTGGTCTAAAGCCCATTAAAGTCAGAGTCTTTCCAGTACCTTCAATGAGCAATGGACTAACTCCTATGACCTGTGACATGTCAACATCATTAAAACACACATCTTTAGAAATTGATTACAGAAGCCAAACTTTGCACTAACATGATCTTTCAATGATATCCTTCATTAAATTTAAGTAAAGTAGTGCTTACAGTAGCAACTTCTCCAGCTAAGTCCTTTTACTACTCTTAACTCTGGACAAAGCGATGTCAGTAGCACACAGTTCAACAGCACTGAGTGAAATCAGTACATGAATTCCCTGGTGGAATCCGAAATTTTCCTGGTGGAAATTTGAAGACAGAATCCTACAGCTTGCTATAAGTCAAGAGCATGAATGAGTACATGATTTGAAAACAACTCAAGCCAGATTTTCCATCATAATGGTATCTCAGAGCTGCCAGTAGAATTCACTGGGATAGACATTTCTAGAAAAAGGCAAGTTCCCATTTTCCAAGTGACCCTATTTCATGATAAGATTCGTCACCTACAAATAAATAAATAAATAAATAAAACCTCATCCCTTCACTAACATCACCCCTAAAACAAAGTTCAAAGTAGCTTTTTTCCACCAGTTTAAGAGTTATCATGAAACATCTCCAATTTGGCAGCCACTTCTCAAACACTTCACTGGCATGAATGAAGTGTCACTTGTGACACTAGCTAGCAACATCTGGAAGAATTATCTTTGATTATCTGTCAGTTAGCCAGGAATCAACACTTAATCTGTGTGTAGCACTGTGAAAAAGTGCATGCATGTAGGCGTGCCTACAAATCCCACAGCTAGCTCCAGTCTCATTGATTTTCAACTGGAGAAGGTCCTTGGGCACTGAGGAATGTCCACATGGGAAAAGTGCAAAAAACAATTGGGTTGATCTTTGTTATCTGCTGCATTGAGGCCTTGGCTCAGTATTACTCTACTAACAAGTTACAGTGTTGGAATCCTTGGCACCAGTAGGTCGTTCTTGAAAGAAAAATGCCTTATTGCAGTACTTCAGCTCCTGTGAATTCAGCCCAACTTTTAATCTGTATCACATAAGGTATAAACTGTGAACTCTGCAATGCTTTACTGCATACAGCTCAGACCCAGCCAACGTGCAAGCCCATGCCAAAATAGAGCAAAAGCCAGTTGTAGAAAAGGGTGTTTAAAAGGTACCTAGAAGAACCATTTATCGTGATGAAATAAATCATCTCCTTCAGTCCAAGTGCAGAGATACTCAGCTGCTTGCTCAGAGATGCTTGGTCACTAAATGAAGGCCACGTGGTTTTATTTCCATCACTGATTTGGATACAAAAGCAAACGCCTTGGCCACACTTTCCTCCCAGATTTTCTGCTGGCTGTGTAAGTATCCAAGACTCATTTCTTCAGACAGTGCCACTCTGATAATAGCAACAAATTCCTTCAATTCCCACTCCTCAAGCTCTTTAACCTCAGTGTACAAGTCAGCTAGCCTCATCTTGCCTTCTCCCAAAGGTTTTAGTTTAGTCTTCAGCTAGTGAAAAAGGAAGGCTAACAGCCAACACACAAATAAATAAGAAATGAAAAAAATGAAGTTCCACAATACCACAAAAAGCCAATCTTGAAGCATTTCCAGGGTGAAGCAAAGCAGGAAATTCTAAAAACATCGTAATAGAGATTATCTTCTTGATATATCCTGCCAAATTTTGTCAGCCTAGTAGAAAGGAATAAGCTGACAAACTCTGAATTCTTATCCACTTAATGCAAGCTTTGACCCATATTAGTTATACCCATCTTTAGTCAAAACTCTCTTTCTCAAACCCCTTAGGGCTTTTTCCAGTCCCACTGTTTTGATGTCTGTATAAGGAAGAATTATAATCAGAGCTTCCAGACTATCTCACATGCTTCAATTTTCAGCTCTGAAAATAAGTATCTTTTATTTTCCTAATTCTCACCTCACTTATATTAATTAGGTAATCTTCTGTGCTACTACCAAGCCCACTGAAGTGCAGAAACTTTTCCACATCCTTTCCAGCAACAAACGCTCTCTTTATGGCTTTGTTTCATGAGTCTGAGAGTTAAGGGAAAGGGATGAAGCAGGATGAAGCTCCATGGAAACTTCCCCTTTTGCTGGCCATTGTAGTCAGCGTGGGTGAAAGCTGCAACCCTGGCATGAAAAAGCCCATTGCCACAATTATATTATGGTGTGCTGTATCACCTGGCACAATGTTGAAACAGATGTTGATTAGCAGAGGCACATGGCATTCATTTTGAACAAAGAGATTTCAATATTCACTTAATTAAAAAAAAAAAAACAAACACAGAATGGTTTTGGAGATGAGGAAAGAGTAAAAATAAACTGATATGTACTGAATGTGATGGATCTACACATTCTTTGTTTCTTTGCTGTGCTCAGCAGGTGGTAATCAATGATCTGATAAGATTAGTGAGACCTTTAACATTTCAGAAAGGAGTGTAGGAGCCATGAAAAAGTCTTATAATTGACTGGTATTGCAGTAAGCTCACCCAGCACCAGAGCATACTGCACTCATTTTTTGTTTATCTCATCTCTGACAGTAGATATCAAACTTGTAACGCATTTTCTGAAAATAATAAAGTATCAAGACAATACTACTACAAACCTTTTCTTTTTGGCTAATGATGGATACTCTTATTAAATCAAACACAGTCTGGACTTGCCATAGAGAACAAATAGAAATCCAGAATGTTGTCAGTTTTAAAGAAGTCATGCTGGATTCAGTTGGTAGTGCTGATTTCACAGCAAAGAAGAGATACTTATAAAACTGCTAAAAGAATTTGAGAGTAGGTATATGTCCTGCTGCATGAAATAACAGCAGTGTTTTACATCGGTGATGCATGCCATTGTTTTCTTAAATTACTCATGCATCAGGTGGATTACCATGCTCTTTTTTTCCCCATAAAGTTACTATTTAGAACCCGAAATATAGCCAACCTTTTCACCTTGTTTGGTAGCTGTGTCTCAGATACATAGGAAATACTCATCCAGTATTATTTTTTCTTGCAAAAAATTATCATAATTGCTACAGATATAATATATCAGTATGAAACAGGATGTTTTTGTGAGTGGGAACATAAAAAGAGTTGTATCGACATCTTTTCCAGCTGCTTCTTGGTTTCAGAGTGCACAGATTTCAGACTAAAATTCGAATGGTGAAGTTAGTTTAAGATTTCACTCAGGCTTCAGAGTTACAAATTTCTAACCCTGAAAAGTTTCAGTACCGAAATGGAGGGATCTGACAAGACTAGCAATAGCAGTCATCTGTGAAATCTGAGTTCACTACTTTTCTATCTAGAGCCAAAGCGAGTTGTAAGCACAAAATACGTCAGCTCCTGTCATCTGAATCTGCAAAATGTCCTGCTTTTGTATATAAGAGATTTTGTATTTTGGTTTTGTTTGCCTGTTTTTTTAATTTGTTTTGTAGTGTTGTTTTCCTTTAATAAACATATTATATAAACTTTGTATGAAATTGCAAAAGTAAAGCTATAGAACCTCAAAGCTCCACTGGTCCTGATCAGATGATACTGATTGACATGTAGTGCTAATCAATGTGTTCATCAGCTGACATGCCAATGAAGCCTCCAACCTCACCGACCTCATCCTTAGGAACATCTAATTTCCAGGGCAGTTGTCTCCATTGCAATCATTCCAGATTATCTTCAAGTATATGTTAGAAAAAGCTGGACTTCATAACATTTTCTTCATGTATTTCTGTTATACTGCCCCAAATTAATTTTCATCTGGAAGCGAGAATAAATTCTGACCTACAGTTAGGTTCTATTTCTATGATTGAAATCTACTGCATTTCTGTTTGTAGTTATTTGTAAGTGTGGGGCTACCCCACTTCCCTCATGTGTGCAGGTTATGTCAGAATCCCAGCAAAGACAGTGACCTTCAAGGACTACAGAGGAACGCAAAGGAATAAGAATCAGCAAGGGTTGGAAGCAAATTTTGTTTGTCTGACTGCTAAGTATGGAGCACTGTTGAACCAGAGGTGGACACAGTTTTATTCTGACTTAGGCTTACTGTCTATAAGTTTAATTTGGGGCAATGTTCTGGGAAGGAAGAGAAGAATGTACCTTTTCTCTTTAATTTATGCAGAATCAGCTTCCAGCCACCTGGAGTTAAGACTGTGGATATGGTTACACCTCTGGTATGCGACAGGATATTTGGGGAAAAGGGAGTGTATTCAAAACCCCAAAATGGGACATAAAATGAAGACAGACGGGAAGATCAGGGCTGAATTATTAAGTGATATGAATGCAAAAAACAACACATTTGGGAAACTTAGGAGAAAAACAAGATGTGGGCTCTGTGAGGTTTTAAATTGCATTATTGGAATTCTCCCAGCAAATAACCCAGAAAAAAATCACTTGGTTTGCCAGAACTCTGGGATGATTCTCTACTTGAAAGAGAAGACCCCTCGCACGAGAATAGGCTTATCCCTCCAGAAATAGGCCCTATGATTTATCTTTTGTTTCTCACATAGACACAATGAAACCACTTTGGTCATTGGTCACATATACATGATCCCTGTCGAAGAGTGGAGACATTAGGCGGATAAAAGTGGGTCTCAGATGAACCTTTTCTATACAAAAGAAGTAAATCTTTTTAAAATCTAGGAATCTTTTCCAATCTGAATCACCTATAAGTATACAAAAACATTAAACTGGGAGGAAACCATCCTAAACATTTTTGTTCTATTTTGCAACTAGCGCAGTTTGTATATTGCACTACAGACACAGCTACCTTCATAATCCTTAGCACACATCTTTAAGTGGCTACTGTTCTTGAGAGGTGCAATGCAGTCATATCTAGCATTAAAGTGGCTGAACAGTTAATATTAAATAGAATAGAACAGAACAGGAAAGCTTAGTTGGAAGAGGCCTTCATCAAGTGCAACTGCCTGACCACGTCAGGGTTAACGAAAAATTGAAGCATATTATTTAGGGCATTATCCAAGGTGAGGATTCATCAAGGTTAAATATAGAGGGAGAATCACCTGTTTTGACCAGCTGGTAATGCTGTGTTTTATGCACCCCAAAATGAGCTTTGCCTTTCTAGCTGCCAGGACACACTGCTGGCTCATGGACTGACCAATGCTCCCAGATCCCTATCTGCTGAGCTGCTCTGCAGCCACTTGTCTCCCAATCTGTGCTTGCGTTAGACACTACTCTAAGGTGCAGCACCTGGCCTTTTCCTTTGTTGAATCTCATGTTACTGATGATTACCCAGTCTATCTAGATCATTCAGCAAGACTTCCCATCTCTCAAGAAAGTTAACGGTATCAGCTGAGTATCATCAGCAAACTTGCAGACAGATCTTTGGCCATACCTGGAGGGTATTTATCTGTTCAGAGTTCTGTACTGACCCAGAGGGACAGAAACCCACACACAGGTCACCCAGTTTAATATCAGCATAGATACATCTGCATTGAATTTCAAAACAACAGTGTGCCCCACCACTTGTTTACCTTGACTTCTTTGGGAAGGATGTGATGGACAGAACTCTCCAGACCGTAAGAGCATGGAAAAGCCTGAATCCCTCTATGTCAGCTCCAAGAAAGCAGGTCTGATAGACCCATGACAGACTTGAAATATCCACTCTGCAATAAACGGCTTCACAACTTCTTGCAGAGCACCAGGCTTACAAACAAAAGGGGATCAGTCATAGGGCACTCGGAGCTGCCTTTGAGGGTAACTAATCCAGGTTAGTCAAGTATCATCAGTTTAGAGGATAAATGAGAGAACATCACCTCTGCCTTGCTGGAGCCCACACTTGGTGATGGCTCTGCAATGCTCAGCTCAAATGTGACAAGAATAGCAACAGTGACAAGAAAGGAAGCATTTTAATTGATTTCAAAAGTCCTTGAATATGGGTCATAACATGCAGCTGAATTTTCTATAGTAAAATCTTTAGGGCAGGAACATCAAGCTTTTATTAATCTGGCAGTCACTTAATCCTCCATCCTCTTTCACTTTGAGCACTACAGGAATAATTGGCGTAAGGATCTCAGCACTGCAGTACTCTGCCTTTGAATGTTGGTATCTCTGGCCATGGCTCACATGAATTAAATGTTCGGCATCAAAACTGGGCCATATTAATAGAAGCCAGGCACCAAGGTCACTCCTGCCAGCAAATAAAAACCCAAGGAGCTACAGAAGGAAAAGGATTTGCAACACAGAAGCCAATAAAATCAGTCAGATCTTCCATGATCTTGTCTGTGCCCTGCTAAGTGGAAGGGGACACCTGCAAAAACAGAAAAGGGAGTCTAGTGGAAAATGGACTTATGAAGTTCAGAAGTTCCTCTCCCAGCTTCCCTGGAGTCTGCAGCCACAGCACAGGGATGAACTGCTTCCCAGCCAGGTAGCACAGGCTCAGCAGCAAGCTAAGTGCTTTGCATGCAAACAGTGCACTCACAAAAGGAGGATAGGAGGATTTTACTACCACAGCACTGACATGCATGCATTTAGAAGACTATAAAGATTCCTGATTTCTGAGCCAGAAGTGATCAAGAGCTAAGTTCAGGCCTCAGACATTCTGGATGAGGTTCCTTTCAGCTGAGGAGTCACATGGGCAGAAGATGTAACAGAAGCTGCTCTGCGCCAGCATACAGAACTCAGCAACAGCACCAATCTTGCGTGCATAACTATACTGCTCACAGAAACATGCTTTTCATTAGAAGGATGTTGAACTATGAGACTCTGAACTAGCAGACAAGATGGTGACTCTCAAACCCACACCAGTCTCTGCAGCTTTGCACTGAGGTCCAGGTACTACTTTGCTAACGCAGCTCCTGACATCATCTCAAGGGCAGGAAAAAAGAGGAGTGTCTCGCTGAGCCTAAATACTTTCAAATATAAAATGTCATAGATTGCATTTAAGTTATTACATTTTAATGGTAAAAATCATACTTGACTTATTTTAACATGTTGCTTTAGTATTTTAAATTTAAGAAATAACACAAAGATCTAAAAACTGTGGCTCAAAAGAGCTTTGATACTCATTCACAGATTTAAAGATGTGTTTTGTTGGCCAAGGAGAAACTGTTATTCCAGTCAAACTGTAATAAATTCCTATGTTGTAGTTCCTAAAATATTTTCTTGGAATTTATAGCATCACTGAAACTTATTCCTTACAATTTTAAACACATAACTTTATTATTTTGCCAGTAATTTTACATATTGCACTAAATCACTGTGTTATAAATGTTTGCATTCTTTTTAGGCTTTGTCTTTTGTAGGTCAAATTAATCACAACTTATAAAAACACACTATCAAGTGTGTGTACGTCTAACTTTGTTGAGCATTTCAAGCTGGGTATACTCAAAAACATGGAATTAATAAAGTAAGTCGCTATCTTGATATTATTTTGATTCATTTATCAGCAACATAGAATAAACTGTAGATTGTAGAATCTGATTGAGGGCACTCTGTAGCTTCAACGACAACCACAAATCACGTGCACGCATACAGATTTCCTTACATCTCCCCAGCCTGCTCTGCAAACAAATCTGTTTCCTTTCTGTCTACTCAGCCTTCTCAGTTCTCTCTCCTCCTGCACTCTGAGCCTTGGTTTTCCATTAAAACAACACGCTCAGCTACTTAGCAGAGAGCATTAAGTGATGAAGTCTGTGTACTCCTTTGGTGCTGCCCTAGAATTATCTTTTTGTACAAGATGTAACTTTCCCTTCTTCAACTTTTGAAGCCATAAAATGCCAACCCTCTGCAGCTGAAGGGAGGCAGAGATTTATTAGCCTGTCTAAACCAGACTTTGAGAAGTGCAGAGGAAATTTCTGCTCAGCAGATGCCCCACAGAAGGCATTTGCAACACTTCAAATTAACTTAACATTCCTTTTCAAGGGACTGAGCAGCCCATAAAACTTGGGTCTCTTTTGTCCAGTTCCAGGCAGTTCTTCTCTAACATTTTCTGCTTTCTCCACAACAGTCCATTTTAGATCTTTCTGAACTTCACACAGACACACACTGATGATGTTCACAGTCCGTGCAGTCCCTATGATCCCTCCTGTCTTTTCAAGTGGATGCTGGTTCATCAGCACGCCTGCTGCTGAGCTGCTTCTGTCCTGAAAATTTCTTATGGCCCAAATTTGATTTGACTTAACTATGAAACCTGAAAAGAGGGATTTGTATAGGGTACGCAGACAGA
This sequence comes from Odontophorus gujanensis, assembly GCA_013399175.1. Classification (NCBI taxonomy): domain Eukaryota; kingdom Metazoa; phylum Chordata; class Aves; order Galliformes; family Odontophoridae; genus Odontophorus; species Odontophorus gujanensis. Next base: position 706,211 of record VXAB01013189.1, on the reverse strand, counting down.
CTTGTAACAAGGACAACATAGCAGAAGCTGGTGTGGTACAAGTGGCACCAAAGAGATCACTTGAAATAAAACAATTCAAAAAACTTGCCTGGAAAGCAAAAAACATTTGTCACCACCAAACATTTCAGCAAGCTGGTTTGAAATTAAAACCAAATCTAGTACCAAGACATTTACAGCTAGGTGACTTCATAGTCAGATGGTTCAGAAAAAACTTCAGAATGGTAATTGCAGAATGAGTCTTTTTTTTTCAGCAAGCTTATAGCCCGGGATCTTTTTTTAGCAAGATTAGCACATAACTGCAGCAAATCTGTCAGGCTTAGTATTTATTATCAAGGCAGCACTGGAAAACTCTGTATGAATAACACGTTGGACACATTGCCCCAGCTAAGTCAGGTCCTGGTAGTCCCAAGCAGGCAGTTTCCACAGTGTGGCAGGGCTCAGCAGTGAGTGTGACACCTGGTAGCAATAGCAATCTCAGCATCAGAACCAGAGAGCAGGCAAGCGTTGTAAGCTTTTGTTAAAGCTGACAGTTTAACCTACTGCTGAAAAAGGAATTTATGGACCTCGAGTTTTGATTTAAGTCACTGATTTATCACTTTCATTCTATACCCAACTTTTCCCAGTGAAAGGCTTTGCACTGATTCTACTTCTTAGCAGAATTTCTTGGTGGAAAGATCTTATGTGAAGAGTAATCTGTCTCTTCTTTCAAAATCCATCCTCTACCAGTGCCTTGCAGTCACACAAGGTGTGTCCAGTGCAACAGGGTAAAATTTTTCAGGCAAATATCTTTGTCAGGAAACGTCATGCTGGGGCAATATGTAGAAATATCTGAAAACTCAGGTCTTGTTCATCAAATAATTTGACAATACCAAAATGGAATGAAGAAATAATATCTGGACATTTTACTTGAATATTTTCTGAGTGAAACTTTTCAACAGCTCACAGCAAATCATTGGTACATCTCCTGAAATTAGCTGCTTTTTAAATGAATAGCTTAAATATATTTTAAATGTAAAAAAAAAAAAAAAAACCTACGAAAAAAGGTAAATTCCTTATTTTATGTTTATTTATGTTATTTTATTTATTATATATTTATGTTATTTTATTTGATGTTTCTTTTATGTTACCTCAAATAATTATTTTAACCAATCAAATGAAAGAAAGATTTTTTATTTTAAATTGCAGGAAGTCATTGTGGGTTACGCTGAATTTTCCTCATCCCCTTAATCGTTTGATTTTTGATTTAACAGGAGGCGGGGATGCAAAGAGTTTATTTGCCCAGCTTTAACCATGGACTGCTGCACGTGGAAAGAATTCAGTTTAAAGAAAAAAAAAGAAAAAGACTAAAAAAGCACATACCATTAAGATTTAAACTGAAATTTGTCCTCATATAAGTAGTTTCACATATTTTGGCTACCCACAATATCTTTAAAAAATTATTCCGTTGTGAGACTGTATATAAATGATGTGCAATACCTGGAATGAAGTGCAGGAAATGTCAAGGACATTCATTTTAGCACTGCTTCCTAGGATGCCCCAAGAAGAGGCACGAGCGAAATTCTGAGAGCAGATAGGTGCATGAAAAATGGACACACTGTCCCTCCCTGTGCAGATATCATGAAGTGCTGGATCCTGTGTACTCTATATCTGCCTCTTACTACACAGTGGTAAGTAAAAAATGACACTGATTGAGAAAAACATTTATTGGCTGTTTGTTATCGTAGTTAGAGCTGTTTTCCTTAGTGAGTCAAAATTCTGTCCTAAGTTATTTCCTATTACTTTGCCCCTAAAGAAGTGACCTCCCTGCCTACTACAACACATAGCTGTTAACACATCTAGATAACCTGGCTGTATTCATCTCTGTGTATTATCAAAAAATTCTTTTTTTTTTTTAAAGTTTGTGAAATCACACACAAAAAAGGGCGAAAAAACTACAAACTTTCCTAGGAAAAAATCTAGAACAAAGCACAGTGCAAAGGTATCAGGGTTTTATGCCCCTGAAAAAATCTTGCCCCTATTAAAGAAATTAATCTTTTAGAACTCCATATAGCATCTTTCAGCCTATACTTTATGATTACCATAGCATCAGCAACACATCTAAACATGATGGGAATTTTACCCTATTCACTACACTGCACACTGACTCCTTAAATTCTTGAAACACAACTTAAATAGTACATTATCTTTCATTCTCTCTCTGCACAGGAACTTTCCTGCCAATATAGTTGTTGTCCAGCATGTAATCCAAAAGTTGTGTCCTCTCCTCTGTTAAAATTTACCCTTTACTGAAACTTGTTACACCACTATAATTCCCATAAATCACATTACCACTCTTCAGACTCAGCTGAGCAAAGGGAGTAGATACTTCTGGCAAAAGAATGAAAACTAAAGAGAGAAAAATAAACTTTATCCAAGCCCCTGACAATGAGTTGTCAAGCTTAGCTAAGCCTTGCACTCAGTCAGTGGTAGGAAGCAACTAGATGTGTGCTTATACTGAATGCAGCCCTTACTCTGCTCTTGGGTTATACAATATATTATACCTTGAAAATGGCACTTGTATAAGTGAAGTTACAGTGGACTCACATTTCACATGTAGAGAAACAGCTGCTTTTTTAATTTAAAAAAGCTAAATTAAATCATAACTTAAAAGCTATGTTTCGTCATCTACAGAACACGCCAAATCATATGCCTGAAATATAAAACTGATGCTGAAATTCTGGTAATATTTAACATATTCTTTATGAAGAAAACATTCTTCTTGAGCTTGGAAACTGACTGAACAATAGCAGCTTTAGGACCTCCAAAGCCGAAGGCTCTCAAAGGTTATGAGAATGTGTCTGCCCAAAACTACAAATCAAAGAGTAACAACAATACCATATGTTACAGAACATAAAGTATCCTTCACAAACACTATAAAACCCCCGCATATCTCTGCCTCCAGAGTCCCACTGGCCAGTGGATGGTTGTGTTTCATTACACTATCACCATATAAGAGCATTTTTTCTCCATTTTTAAAGGCATGTCAAAAACCTAGTGACACCACTGAGTGACCTTTGGAGGGTTAAGATTAAGTAGTAATGACAGAAGATTGTCCTTTGCCTAATACTGTTTTAAAATGCAGAAACTGATTTCGTGGAAAATGGCTCCAGGTGGCTTTAAACTGCAGCCACAAGTGGCCCTTATTCATGTTGTTTGTTTTATTTAAATTAGAGGAGGTAAATAGACTCCCATAAAACCTATTTCTTTTTGGAGTAATTCTCAAGAAGTACCAAAGGTCCTCGTGGTCTAAGGCATGGAACTAGTAAAGAAATAGGCATGTCTACACTGGTACTGAGACACTGCATCAAAGCAGAAGGAGAGAGAATTTATCTGTTTCCCATATTAAACTGCACATACTCTCCAGGTTCAGGGATTTGTATCATAGATGCACTCACCACCTCGCTGGGCTCACAGAAGGAGGGACTTGATGCAATAGCAGCTTCTTCCACAGCCAATTACAAAAGAGGAAGTACCACCGATTGCATTATCAAATTCTTCTTTTACTCTTCCTTGAAAGAGAAAGTAAAGAAGTGTGTGCAGTGCTTTCCATGCATCTCCATGCCACCAAAGCTAGCAATGTTTTGATCCAGTAAGGGCACAGAAAACTTGGTCAGAGAATTAGTCCCTTAAGAATGAGACCTTTTAGAAAGCCTAAATTAAAAGTGATAGATGTGGAGATATACCTTCAGTCCATTCAAGACCCCTCTAAAAATCAATGAATTATGCTTTACAGCATAAAGCACAGTGAGACAAAGGAGTTCAAGCTTGAGCTTGAATATTTGTATCTGGGACCTAGGTTAAAGTGTGCATGTTGCTTCACCCTGCATGCAACCCTTTGCAGAAGCACACTCTCTTTTGAGAAAGAGTGATATAAAAGTGTCTTAAGGGTTACCAAACATGAATATCAAATATATTTTTATCAACAGATCCCCAAACGTTTAAGTGGTACCTGGAATACTCTTAAATGGCTCTTTAAATAGAAGATAATGAGTAATAAAACTGTCAGACTCTCTTTTCCATATTGATTTAAGAGACATTTTCCTTATCCTATTACAATTACTTTTTTTTTTTTTTTTCCCTCCAGAATCTCAGCAGCAACAGCCTTGCCTGGTAAAACTTATTCACAGCCTATATATGGTTTACATGGAAGCTTAGGTAGACCATTTCAATATGGTTGCGGAAACAGACGTTCTTTGATCTGCCATACAAGTGCTCCCATCTCATATTAACTCATTACTTGTTCAGTATACTTTGTCTAAACAAAAGGAAACAAGTCTAAGATAGAAAGGTTTACAATCGTGTGAAGTAAAGGGTGAAACCCTGCAGAATGCTTCTGGGTACAAGGATCCTAGAAGAATGAAAGTTAGAGGAGGCATTTATTCTCTGTAATTAACCCTTGCTTTCAGTCATGACAGACTAGCAAGCGTTTTAAGTTTTGGGGGTCCTAGTGATTAAAGCTTTAGCATATCTTTTTGGAGACACCTGAGAGGTGGGCTAGATCAAAAACCACGTACAGATTTCCCCTCCATATAGAAGGGATCTCTAGAGGTCCCTTCCAACCCCTACAATGAAGAGTAGTCTGAGCCGTCCTTAAAGTTCAGCCAACCCCACCACTCCTCATACCCAGAGCACAGCCACCAAAAAACATCCCCTGTATCACGTGAACAGACTTACCTCTAGATAGGTCTGAGGAGAGACAGCGAGAAGGAATCTTTCCAGGCTAAACCTCGAATCCCTGCAATTCTGACAGACTTGCAGACTGCTATGGCCAACTGCTGCCTTCCCACAACAGGTGGAATATGCTTTATCAGATCTGCCATGGCCAAGACAGCTATCATTTTACTCATTTATAAGATTTATGTCCCAATTGTCCTCATTTTCTCATACAGAGGACTTGTCTATGTGGGAAATCTAGTAAGCCAAGTCACTGACTTTGAGCAGACAAGCTTTTTGAAGCACTGAAGGCCCACTTTGAGGGCCTGCTATTGCTAGTTTCTCGTGAGGTACTCTGAAAGGACATGTGGCTGGAATTTGGTGCAGAGAAGTTATGTACAATTCACAGCCTCCCAGGCAGCGGGCTAACTTTCTCTGGTGAAAGTTGGCACTGAAAAACACTGAGGAAAAAAAAAAAAATTAAGATGTAAGATCCAATCCTCCTCTTCCCTCAGAGATGAGGGAGCCAGGAGGTGCACGTGGGCACTGCCAGGCAGGCCTCAAGATGGCAGCTGGGCCCAGCCCTCAGCCGGGGTTGTGGTGCCTAGGCCAGCCAGGATGGGACTATGGCATAGCTGCAAACCAGAGTTCCCCAGTCTCACTGGGGACTGAAGGGCAGAAGCAAGATGTGTGGTGAACATGGAGCTGCGAACTGGACTGAGTCAAAGTGCCACAGCCAGAGCTGCGTCAGGAGGCTCCAAGGCATCCATCACACCGGTAGCAGGTTAGTCCTCCCTCGTGCCATTGTCAGACAAAGCTCAGGGAAGAATTTGCTTGTGCTCGCAGTCAAAAAGCAGATAGTTTGTCAGGAAAAATCTCATCCTTCACTCCAGCTAATTGCATAAGGAAAAAGCATAGACCAAAGGCAGGCAGATTTATCATCAAAAGCATCCGCATCCATTTAGTTTCAGTAAGAGGTAATTCTCTGTGGTGACGAGGTATTGCACTATCACATTTATGGCAGTGCCAAGTGTAGAGAAAGCGTGGACACTGCTGTGCCAGCTGCTGTACGTTATCATTATTTGTACTAGCATCATGCCAGGAGCCAGGTGCTGCACAACATAAAACAAAAAGTAATTCTCCCTTGTGGACAGGTTACAGAGTAATAGCAAAGGTGACCACTCCTGACCTGGACAGCTTTGTCTAGATCAGGACAAAAGAGAGCATGTATCAGCTGACATGCTTAAATAAAACATTTTTCTTCCCCTTGGAAAGAATCTGTAACTAACAGGAGTCCGGATTACAACATTTGAAGACAGTCTGAGGGGACAACTTTGTAACAGCATGTTTATTCAGGATCTTGTATGAAACATTTTATCAGAGACACCAAATTACTGAAGTCTAACTCAGAAGCCAACTGTAAAAGGTTTAGTCCTTAGGAGGTAGAAACAGCCGGGGGTCTCAGCACAGTTAGAAGCCAACACTTTGCTCTGAGCAAATTCCTCATCTACAAACAGAAAAAGCACTGCCTAGTTCATACACTTAAAACATCACAAAATGTATCTTAAAAACCCATTAAAGCTGTTTCTTCTTCTCATTATGAGGGAAGAACCCGTCCCCAAGCAGACACCTTGGTTTTGGTTAGCACTCACATGCTAGGTGAGGCCTCAGCATTGCCAGATGGAAGCCCATAGAAATGGGCTGAATAATCTTATAAAGGCCTAGAATTTCACTGTGTCACAGCAATGGGTCTTAATTCTTCAAAATTTTAGGTAAGTTTCAGCATGATTAGTGGCAGCACAGTGGGGGATAAGAACTTGATTTTATCTTATTTTCATAGAGGATTTCTATGCCTTCCTCACACTTGGAAGGCAACATTCAAAACCTCTGGAATAATTTCATCAAAACACGAGATTTTACAGGTAAATAAGGACATTCACTCTGTTCTGTTGAAATAAGCATTTAAGACTCACTTAGCCAGAATGAAATTCCTCATGACACAGGTCTAAGAAAAAATATAGAAAAGAAAAAAGTGTTTTTCAAATCTCAAAGAATTCACCAAAAATCTCCATCAAAAGAAAACTAAGATTCCTATAGAAATAAGCATATCATTTCAAAATCAGTTCCAAATTTTCAGAAAGCATTACACTGCAGGCAGTAGGAAATCCTAATAAGACCTAACAGAAATAATTGTAAAAGACTTTATAAAAATCTGATTGGCGTGCCTCTCACTTGATTTGACTGAATGCAAAAGGGAAGTTTGAGAAATTTGGATTTAGGGAAAAAGCACCCAGGAAGATCCATTCAAAGCCCATTTCAAACGCTCCTAGGTTTTGCTATATGGTCCCTGCCCTGGCTCTCCCTTCATCTTGGTGCTCATTGTTATGTATCTTAACTCCGCACACAGGGCCCAAACGAATGAACTGCAGTTTTGCCATTGTCCCTATATGCTGATGGATCACAGTCCTAGTATTTTACCTGCATAATCCTTCCTCCCAGAGGGATGCCCCTAATTCTAATTAAATGAGTACCTTTGAGTCCCTAATCTATGCAAAACCCTTTTCAAAACAGATACTGATGAAAGCACCATGAACATATGTGCTTGCCACAGTCTTATATGAAAAATACAAGAATTTACTTATCCAGTCACAGGGCTTGTGAATATTTTGTGGCACGTGTGAGTCTTACACTCTTAGTGTAGACATGATAAGCTATTTGAAAATAAATGGTGGAAGATACTTCTGATTCTAATACTGGTATTAAGATGATGAAGGCAGGCTCTGTACAAAACCAAAATATTTGATGGGAAGGATGGAGAAGATTAAGAATAAGATGATGGAGAGATGGTCTCAGGCAGGTTGCAGCATCTGACTTTGATTATGACCTAGACAGACAAAAAAAAAGAAGAGTACGAGGATAGTATCCAAAAGACCTCTCCAAGACAAGTAGGATAGCTTGGCATAGTGTTAACAACAGTCGACGTATGTCCATACTAAGCATCCTGGCAAGACAGCTTCAGGGGTTGTCAACTAACATGGCAGTCAACTGCCTCCATAAGGTGGGTTGGAGGTAGCTTGGAGCCTTAAGAAAAGATTCCAAAACCTTTGGACAACCCAGCTCACATGGCAACCTCATCTGCTGCTCCTCTCTGAATGAGATGCTCCAGTACCCCTGCTTTAAGAAAAGAAAAAATAAAAGCAAGCTAACAGTATTTAGCCTTTTAAATATATATATTTATGTTTTATAATTCCTAGAGCTAGATCTTGGCAAGTTTACTCCTGGGATCTTACCTTTCAAGAAGTTCCACATAAAGTGCTCTTCTTAATAAAGGGACAAGTAAATGGCTGTGAATGAAATGTATGAAGCATCACCTGTTTTCTAGCAGATTCCATAATCACTGCAAATAACTTCAACTTAACACAGTTCTTCCTCTGTCTGCCAAGTATTGTGGGTTTGCTGAAGCCCCCTCTGCAAGCCCAGTGAGAGCCCTAACCTCTTGAGAGCCTCCCAAATCAACAAAATGTCCCCTCCTTATTCTCCCTCTGCTAGAATTTGGTTTGCATGGAATTTATTTGCCCGTTTTGCATGAGTCGTTTGGCAGTAATCTCAACAGCATGTAGCCTTGCCAGATTTCAGAAAGATGAGTAAACTTCTGAATCTGATAGTGACTTCAGCAGAATACCAAAAAGGGGCTTCTTTGTTCTCCATAAACAGACTATTTACTTTGATCTGGTAAAATGAATTAATGACAGGAAATGACACCTTCCAATTTTGCATGTGCAAGAAAAAGAGAAGTGGGCTTAATTTTTGTGTTTTCTTTTTCCAAAGATGGAGTAGGTTAAGGGGTATCCTTTACAAAGTACAGCGCTGATAGAAATAGACAGATCTTTTCTCTGGTAAAAAGTCTCCTCATAACACTGCAAGGTCCATGTATATGCAAGCAGTTCAGAGTTATTACAAATCTAAAATAGGAAGCTATTCACTTGATCTTCTGGTTCAATCCTATTAGGACCCCCCTGGAGCTCTAAATGGATACCAGCCTGTCACAGGCCTGTTGCTGTGACGACCCAGTCTTTACAGAACAAGAAAAAGAAATGATAGTGATTGGCAGACCTTCCTTGCCCTAGTATGTAACACAAAAGGAGACAAAATGAAGAGGAAGTCAGACTCTTATTATAGGTTTGATGCTTCTTAACCTTACAGCACCTTACACCTGGTAAGTGTCACCCTGCAAACTTAAACCCTCAGAAGAGCAATGTAACATTTCAGTCTCAGATGTGAAGAGCCGAGTCAGGAATTAATTTATCTGTCCTGTTGTTTTGGTTGATTGAAATGCAAACAGCATTCCTAGCAAAAGCACATCTGCTAAAGGAAGAAATAAACAGAGGGCCAAATCCTGCTGGCCACACTCTCATGAGTGGGTTTATGGGTGTAAAAGCAGTGGGTCAAGCAGGATTTAGCTCACAGTGTAAATGAATGAGGGACTAGCAGAGCAAGGACTACAGGAGGGAACTGTCTGTAGCTCCTATTCACCCTGCATAAGAACAGAAAGAATTTGATAAATTCTACCATATGGTGCCATACAGTATCCTGCTAGCTGTAAATAATAGTCTTTCTGTTTCCAGTTTCTTTAGCTTCCCTTGGTAGCTGTGACAGACTTTCAGCACTGGTTATAAGGAAGTGCAAAATACACTTTCCTTCACTTGTTTATTGTTTTTTTTGGGGGTGGGAGGAGGAGGCAACTAAACAGGAGAATTAAGATCAGAAGAACAGGAATGAAATAGAAAGCTTCCCATTAGATTATCACCATGAAAATCCAGATAAAGTCACTGTGATGTTAAGAATGTTGTACGTTCAATTGCTGCTATCAAGAACTGTCACATAAAATGATTGCCTAGGAGTGATAGATGTGCACCTGCATCCTCAATGCCTGAGCTATGGATCTATATTTCATGCATGTTTTTGCCAAACTTAATTTTTTTTTCTATCACATATTAATCTTGAAGTAATCCCAGGAGCCAAATAGCTTTCTCATGGCACTGCACAGAAAGCATATCTAAAACTTCCCTATTTTCATTCTTTTCTGAAGTTGTTTTAAAAGAAACAGTGTTTGTGCTCAAACTTTCAAGCAGCACTTCCAACACTTTTAGTACAATCTGGTATTTAAGAGTGTCACTAAACAAACATTTGCTTGAGCAGTGAGATGAAATCCAATAAACTGTGACCCTTAATGATGGTATATAAGTTTTCTGTGTTAGCACGCTCAAAAAATGACATTCTGTAAAGATAATAAGGCAATGTTAAATTAGCAAGAACAGAAAATCTGACTATATCCTGTAATGACTTTTTTAATATCTAACTCGCAGTTCAGAATGTTAATTTTCTTGAATAAGCAAAGCTGAACTTTTTAAGGTCTGAAGAAAAGCGCTTGCACTTAAAATAACATTCAAATAATGGCACAGATTCCAGCTGATAAAAGCCAGTGGGGTTACAATGATTTTAAACAACAGTTTCTGATCCAACCTCCTAAAAGCTCTTCGATTCAAAATCTAGAATATGCTACTGAGTGTTTTGTATTATTTTTAAATATTCACATTTACAGCTCTCCAACATTATTCCTTCATACCCACTCACTTCCAAAGGGACCTCCACCTCCAAAACAAAAAAACGAATGTGTATGTTTTACTATTGAGGTAGGGATTAAAAAAATTACCCCATCCTTCCTCAGAATTTTAAAAAGCAAGAAAATTGGCACACAGACTATCTTATATTTTCTTTTAACCTTTTAAGCTTCATTTCACAGATGCCTTAAAAAAGATAACGCTGAACTGAGACGCTCTTATTGCAACACATACAGACATTGCCTGATGAAGTCTTTGTACCTGGCAATGTGAGCTCTTATAGCTGAAATATACGTAAAATTTGCATGAAAATATAGTTATAACCCAAAGAGAAGAAAAGTTAAAGGTGTCAAAAAACAAACTCTAAGGAAATTTTATCTTTAGTCTCCTAAAATTGTCTGTTTTCACAATAGGCATTGGTAATAGTTGCTAATTGAGAAGTTGGAGCAAATGCCTTTTTTACAAACACTTGTTCTTTAAAAGAAAAAAGAAGAAAAAGAAAAACAGAACTGTAATTTGAGGAACAATAAGCTGAGGCTTTTATTTCTGGTATAAGCAGAAGTTGTGCCCATACAAAGTTTTCCTTAAGCTAAAACAACTTTTGGTATGGTAGCTTAATAAACATGCACTGAGATCTTTCACATGAAACGAAAACATCAGTTTATCTGAAATGAATGCACTTACATTGCCAGTGTTGCACCAATTCAGCAATCAAGCCCTGCTTATAGTTTTGTACCACCAACAAATCAGCTGTTCTGTTAAATTATCACCAAAGGCCTCATAATGAATTTACAGACTATCATTACTAATTTACTGTGTTTCAGTATGGAGAAAGGGGAGGCAGTTAATAGTTCCATTTTAGCTAACAGATAACTGAGAACACACTTTCATGGCATAGTTTTAACTTATTTCTCGTCAATAGATGTGGTAACAGTGGCTCATGAATATCTATTATCTTAAAGATTAATTTTTAGTATTAGTGTACAAAAGTCTAAAAAAGAAAAATAAGAAACCAATTGTACACAATGAAAAAAAAGGAGCACAGAAACTAAAAATCTGATCATAATCTTTTACCCTGCACTCCTCATAGCAAGAACTATTTGCTCTGTATATATAACATTTTCAAAATCATTCGGCAGTACCTTTTTTTCTTTATTATTACCATTATTTCAACGTGATAATAGCATTTAGCAGTATAAAGGTCCTTCCCGTTTTCCTCTTTTCACACAGTTACTATCGGTAGCCTTAGATTCATACCAAAATATCAGAGTTATAGGGGCGTGCTGAGAGGGTTAAACCTCCAGTGCCTTTCCTGGGTAGTCTAAGTTGGAGTGCAGTCTCTGGAAAAATGGAATTTATCTGCTGTCTGTGGGATGAGCAGGGGCTTTGCACCACCTCCTGGTGCACGGGGGAAGCGCCAAAGAGCCGGGCTCTCGCTGACTCACCCTTTTTCTCTTCTTTTTGTTTGGGTTGGTTTGGGTTTTTGGTTCTCGTTTTCTGACCACCCTCTTCTCCCACCAATTTTTAACCCCTCTATAACATCTAGTCCTCCAGTAGCACCAGAAGCACTCCTCCTGCCCTACCATTTGCAGTCCCATAAAGCATATGGACGGACCAAAGGGTTTTTGCAGCCTCCCCACAAGAATCCTTCTGTGGACAAAGCCAACAGCACACATATTGCTGCTGTAATCCAGATTCCTGTCTAGAAGGCATGGGAACCACAGAAATGACAGGGCTGGACTGATGCCAGATCCAGGTGTGATCATTTGTGCTGGCCCTGCATCCCAGCCCTGCCTCCTTGGCCAAGCCATCACCAAGTTATAATCATCTTGAGCTTTCCTCCCAAGTCCCAAGGACAGTCTGGTGTGAAGGCCTACAAGACATGGGCTATTCCTGCCTCGTGTTGTGTTTGTTGAACAGCATGCTGGATGGGTCTATGGGGTCTCTGCCACAGAAAATGAATTAAACATAACAAAAGGAAAAAAAAAAAAAAGCAAAATCCCAGAGCTCCTGAACTGAATACTTCTCTCTTGCACTCAGAGCCACTGTGTGATGGAGACTTGGCCCTGTAAGCCTCATTACAGTTTAGAGCAAAACAAAAGAGCTAATAAGGGGGTTTCATCATCTGTTTGGCTTCACGCTTTCAGCTTTAAAACAAAACAAGACACTACCACCATAATACCAGAAAAATAAATGCTTTTCTTTCTTAGGTTCATAAAACACTCATTACACATAATTAATCATAATGACATGCTGCATTCAGGCTTCTAGCTAGGTTCTGGCTGGAAGTGTAACGAATTGGCTTCTCATAGTTTCCAGTACTTTACCAAGGATGTTCTCTAGGATGCAGTATTGACTATCCAAAATAGAAATCTCTTTGTTACCTTTGTTTTGGTTGCTGTTGAAAAAACTGATTAGTTTTTAAGCTGCAGCATTTTCCACTTTCCTTAAAAAATAAAAAAATAAAAAAAACGCTACCTAAATCCATTGAAGTTAGTGGGTTTACACCACAGTGAAGTTAACCTAGCAGTTACAAAGCCATTAAAAGCTTGACCAAAGACTGACCAAAACTTGACCTGACCCTCAATAAAGACTTTGGGTCACTACTGAGATCATTAATAAATTATATATAGGTCTTAATACTACCTGCTCTACTCACAACAGATCCCAGGATTTAATATATAATACTGATTTTAATACAATCTCTCCTTGTCGGACAGCAAATGACACTATTTATAAATGCAATCCTTAGAATTTAAGTAAAAAAACAAACAAACAAAAAAAAAACATAAGACCTCAAATAATTAATTTCAAAGGTATATAGAACCATAAGAATATCTTTAAGAGTGGAAGGAGAAAGCAAATGGTAGTGTATATACATCACCCCTGCAGACTGTGACATTTAAACCAGGAGTACAAATTCTGCTGGAGAGATTTTGTACATCCTCACATCACTTGCACTGAACTCCGATAACAGGAGGTTGGCACTTGATCCAAGGTCTATTTAGTCAGCGGTTTTACACTCAGCTCATTTCAGCCTACAGGTCAAATTAGATCAACCCCCTGGAGAGACCATGCCTGCTACCTTCCTCTATTCCATGTGTGATATCAGGGTTGTAGCAGAAAAACACCCATGGGCTCTTGGGAGAAAATGTTATCTCCTATGTTACTCCACATTAAGCATGGACACCCACACCAGCTCAAACAGACAACAGCCCCTTGCATGCTGAACACCAGCACTGTGCCTTCTTATTTGACAAACCTGACCATGAAGGGTGTTTGATGTTGCAGGGTAATCACTACTGATCGCTCCTCAACAGGGCATATATACAACATATCAGCAGGACACTTCCTTCTCTCACGCCTCAGAAAATGGGTTCACGCAGACAAAAGTGGCAAACCTACAGAAACCTTCCCAAGTCAGAATGGATGACATTGTTATTTGCACACAGAGGTGGTCCTCAGAGTTTAATAACGAGAACTATGGGTTACTATTGCAAGCCAGTACAAACACTGCATAAAGGATTATGGATTTGCTGTAGAAATCTAAAGCAGACTTCGAAAGAGTAAACTGGAAGAAAAACTTTCAATAAAATTCTATGGGCCACACTGTGCTTTCTGCTGAACTTAGTCTAGTTCTTAAGGCTGTCAGTTTATGGCACTCTAACACATCCCTATGGGCTGCTCTAGTTTTCACCAGATGGCAGTGGTGCCTCAGGGACTATCCTTCAGATGAGGTTAGCACCAGGGTCTCCTCCCCTCTCCAGAAATGCCTCTCAAATGTGGGACATGGGATTCTGCATTGCACCTTCATTATCCTGTTCAGGAGTCTCTCATTTTCTATGGTATCCACAGCAGAACATTAGAGGAATCTCTAAATCCTTAGGGTTGCCTGAACATCACAAGTCTTTGTTGTTCAGCAATGCATAAAATAAGGGGTTCTGGTAATTTCTGCATTTACGTCTACAGATTTCTGTGAAAGTCCAGAGATTTTTTCTGCTATTTAACTCTAAAAGACTTTTCTTATAAATAAGATATAGAATAATTATCATGAATCAGGGCTTATGGATTTGGTTTTGCCACAAGCTCTGTGTTTGGGCTGTCATCTAACTTTCCCATCTTTTTCCATCTGCATGATGAGCACAGCAATGCTCCTTTGACTACTGTATCATGGGCTTTAATTCAGTTGTCATCTGCAGGCTGCTGAGGTTGATGGCTACCATGGAAGCATCCATCTGGACATTTGTACAGAGTGTGCATTCTTGGAGTAAGGGAAATATTTCTGTTCATAACTGTGGAAACTGAATGGAATTTCCAGCAAGCAATTTCCAACCATCACTTCTCTCAGTCTTTCAGCCCCCTTCACACTCCACACTAGTTCATAAACTCACATCTATTTATGATAAATAGCACATTGTCCCTCCTACATCACAGTCAGTACAAATTTTTTTTTCCCCAGTTCCAATCTCATTTTCCTCCACTAATGGAGTTTGGGGCAGTTTTACATCAGTAACTCCTCACTTGACCACTAAAATAGAAATTTTGATTACTTATTAGAAAGAAAACAGACTCGTATGAAATCCATCCAAACAGAAGAAATGTGCCAATTCTGAAACATATCTAAGAAAACCTTTCATTGACTATGAATCTCTGAACAAGCCTATGCCCTTCTCAGCAATAATAATGGTACGATACCGAAGTCACTTCTCAGGTTTGGTTCTCTTCTCCCTGGATTTGCACTGGCTTCATTGACTAAAACAGCGTCTCAGTTTCTTATTGCTGCTCATTAGCACAGCTTAGAGCCTCTGAAATTGAACTGCAGACAGCTTTCACCAGGTGGCAATGGTTTCTGCAGAAAAGTCAGTAAGAAAGGCTCACGTTTAATATGCTGAAGAGCCAACACTATATATCAAGGCTTTGCACTCTGAGCATCCCTATATGCCCCAATAATCCTAAAGCACTTTGTGCCTCATCAGCCAGTTAATTCTATGTGTAATTTCACCAAAATCAACAAGACAGACATCTATATAAGAGATAATACCATTTGAGCACTGGATCTTGGTACTACATTGACCTAATCTCTTCTGAAACAACAACAAAAAAGGGAAATAAAAAGTAAACTGAAAAGGCTTGAAGTCTATCATCTGAAATAACACAACACTTCCCCCAGTTTCTGGGAAAAACTTTTTCTAGTTCTGCAGGGAACACATTTATAAGAAAAAAGATGGAGATGCAACACCAGTCAGTAAGTGAGAAAACAACTTTGTTTGTCCTGCTCCAAGGAGTTCACAAGATGAGGACATAATCAAATGCTTAAAGAATTATTTTCAGCAGTTGCAAGCAATAATCCACAAGGTAATGACCTCTGTTAGCAGTGATGGGACTAAAGATCCATAATAAACCACACACTTCCTTTCTTTATGTCATCAACCAGCTTACCCAGGGACGTGGAGCTGCTAAAGACCAGATGATCTACTCCAGAACGAAGCCCACATCCAAAGCTCAGCCTCTACACAGAAGCCCGGTGCAAAATGGCTCAGAGCAGAAGCAGCGTATGGAAATGTTAATCAGGTCAAAGGCTGTCGTTCTATACTTGGAAGCAGGGGATACATGCAACTGCACACACATCTGCAGCACCAGTAAACGTGTAACCTCCTACAAAGATCTCTTCTTTCTACTACAGTCTTGCCAAAGGCTGAAAGCTTCCCCTGCTGAGATGGAGCTATTGTAGTGTTAACATTGGCACTTAGTGCTTTTTTAGACAGCCAAAGAACTGCTTCTGGTTAGCGAGCTAAGACTTGCTACCAACTCAACCTTCCTGAGACATGAGAAAATAGTATTCTCTTCTGTAACGTGAAATGTATTCTGAGACACAGAAGTATTCTGTTACACAGAAGCACAACGCAAAAGGAAAGGGCTGTCCAGTGCATATTTAGTTTATATGCTGAATTTATATTCTTACAAAGCAGAATTTCGAGCCACAGCTTCATCCCCACCTAGCCACAATCCTGCAGCTGTGCAGAAGCACACACTATACTGCACAAGCAGGGAAGAGACACATTTTTAATAAGTTGTTCTGACATTTCTACACTATGGCATTTGTACTTATTACAGCAGACCATCACAGTGCACGTTGCAAATCAATAAAGTGAATGTGAAGCTGTTCATAGCACTCAAAGCCTTGTCCATTACTGTAATATCCAGTTGTTTACAGTGCAGGAGTGAGGCACTTGTAGGCCTCACTCAAATATGGCTTTCATTCTCCAGCATGATCTAATGCCAGCATGCTGTTCAATGGTTCCTTTGTGGATCAGGCATATCCGAATTTTATCCCTGGATAACACTGCAGAAGTCAATAGGGTTGTAGTTCACTCACATCATTAGGTAAAGATAAATTAAGTCAAAACCTCAGACTCAGCTGCTTCCAGAAGTAGCAGACTTTTGGCTCGGGTCGCTTTCTATCAGGAAGAGGAGTTTAAGGAGGAGAAAGAGATCACAAGGAGAAAGGGGATGTGGAGACAGAAAAAAAGTCATCTCAGGCATGCACTGGCAGCTTCCACAAGAGAGGTCTTGAGCTCAGCTCAGACAGCTATTTCTCAGCTTCTTTGGCTGAAATAAATTCCGTGCAAACGTATGTAATTAATTCCCTAACATTTCAGTCCAATCCTGCATGGGACAGACTGCAGAGAGCCTGCTCTCCTCCCCACCTCCCTTCACGTATCCTTGGTGTGGGTTATTGAGTGGTCAATTAGCAAGTGCCATAAAGAGCCTTGCTTCAATTGAGAAGTTAGTTGTTATTATTATTCCTTCTTTTCACAACACTAACCCTTGCAGGAAAGAGCTTTAAGCAGAGTGCTTGCATTCTAGCTCTTCAAGAAGGAAGTTTTTGTTCTTTACCCACTAGCAAGACCATAGGTTTCAGGTTAGAAGAGCTACAGGTGTGGAAGCAGTCTGGTGTTGCATGGGAAACTCAGAATCCAAAGCAGTATTTCAACAAAAGGCTATGAGCTGCACAGGCTACCTTAAGACAGAGCTTTTCATCCTTATCTCCAGTCCACCATCTTCAATAAACATATTTAAGGTAAAAACTGAAACCTGCAGTGGAGAAAAGAAATAGGTGGAAGTTACGTATTCCTCATCCTCCTCATACAATTTGTCCCCAGTGCTCTAATTTCCTTCCGGCAAAATGTTCACCTGTAGAGAGAACCCCCCCCCCACACACACACACAGTCCTTCTTCTCTCTTTTCCAGCCACAGATTTGCCTTTCTTCACACCCTTAGTTTATTTCTATCACATCCACCTCCACCACTGGCCCTTAATTGATAGAGCATCACTCATCATCTCCCTGCAGCACCAAACAACTTTATTACTCTGCTGCTCCTAACCCCAGCCCCAGCACCCTGTTCTGCAGCAACTCCACTATGGTGTGGGGTCAATTCAGAGCAAGCAGCTCAAGCAGGCAACACCACTACCTGCTCTCAGATGTGGCTAATGAAGCCAAATTGATCTACCCAGAGTGACTCCGCCTGGACCAGCACTGCAAGGTTGACTGGTGCGCTGAGTGAGCAGCACTTATATTTTATTAAACACAGTAGGCTGTGTAGCAACTTAAGTTTCATAATATAGCAATGCACTGCTCTCACTGAGAGGGAAGAGCATGAAGAAGAGATGCAGCAGCAAGGAAAGGCACAGCTATGCCCATGTCAGCATCTGGTCTGAAACCATAAGCCTTCCTCAGAAGTCAATAGGTAGGCAGGGCTGCCTTTCCAAATTGTTACGTGATAACTGATTAGGAATTCCTACTTCGCCTGAAGTCACTCAGATAACAGAAGCAGCACTGCTGCTTTAGAGCCTTACTATTCTGTTTCTCAAATCCATGTTCCTCTGGTGTGTACAAATAAACTCCCCCGCTCCTGCTCCAAAAATATTTAACAGCAGCAGCTCCAGGGATCATTCACATTACCGAAATGTAATTAGTCCTTCAAGAAGTGTAGGAACATTTACTAGCCTATTATATTAACATAAAGAATAATTACACTACTTTTTTTTTTTTTTAATCACTGCTGTAGAAGTACATTTTTTGTGCTGTCAGCACATAGAGAGGCAGAAAGGTTTGGTAAGCCTGCAGGTACGTGTTTATTTTACTCATGGGAAGAGCAAAACATCCAGGGTTCCTAAGAATCCTGGAAAAGGGATAAATGCACTGCAGCAATTGAACAAAGTGCTTATTCTAATCTGTATAAATATGCACCACATGTATCTCTTGTAACTGTTATGTTTCGCACTATTTCGGCAATAGCCAGGATTGAAGGCTTTGTCAGCTATGCTTCAATGGACTCATAAAAGCACCTCTATTTAAAGAAAGAGGATTTCATAGTAATAGACAAAATTGTAAGTGCTGTCAATGGCTACATTTCATTTCATTGATTTACACTGTGTAGGATGATTGCCTTGATTTGAATCACATATGCTGGAGAAGTACTGCATTCAGTGCAAAACAGACAGATTTCACAAAACAAATGAGCCAGCAAAGTCCACTAATTCTCAGCACAGCAACTGTGCACAGGGCTATACTGAGACACAGCCAGCAGTACAGTGAGGATGGAGGCTGAGTCTCCAAATAACATATTAAAACCTTCTCAAGTGCACTCACAGCATTATCAGGTAGTGAGATCTATTACAGAACTTGGTCAAATGAAGCCTCAGGCTAAGAGAGCCTCTAACTACAGCTAAGTGTAGGATACTCAGGGTTTACAGATGGGATTAGCCCTGGCAGGAAAACCTGCTGATGTTTGTTCCTCCCCTGGTTGGGTCATCTGCAATCTGACAGTTCTGTGTCAATATAATGCTGTAACACAGTGGAAAACAGAGCAATGATAGCACAGTAGCAGAGTTCCAGGCTGGAGCAAGTGATGATAAGCCCAAGTACCAGAGCTGTGGATACAGAAACTAAAGAGAGGGGAAAAAAATGCTTACTCTTACCACCTCAAGAAGATAGAGAACTCCAGAGAGAGAACCCTGCTTCCACTGCCAACCCTTAAATGAGGTCTGGGAAGGAATGGATCCTGACTTCAGCTCTTCTGGTCACTCAAGGTCATTGCATGCACCTGAGCTCCCCTGGGTTGGCTCTGCCTTCCCACCAGGTGCTCCATCACTGATTCAGGCCTTGACTTGGCATTTCCGCTACTGTCACCATTCTTTTCTTCTCCTCTCTGCAAACCCTGCCTTGAAAGGTGAATGTCTTTGGGGCATTTAATATCTTGGGTTTGGATTCTGAATGCAATAAGCCATGCTTCTCTTGTACCTTTCCCAGACTTTGTTATAATCTTCATGAGTGGTGGTCAGAGGTAACACCTTGGCCAATCTGTGCCCCAGCTCAGCTTTACTATTGCAGTAAATCAGAAGGTAGAGGTTGGGGTTTGGCTTCCAACATACACCATAGAACAGGTGCAGAGAGATCTTGTTTTGTCTCTTGACCTATTTCATATTAGTCCCAAGAAATTGCACTTTTATTCCTCCATAAGTAAAATAAGTATAGTCTGGATACAAGTAATGTTGATTTATTTTTTTCTCTCTCAAGCAGAGATTGAGCCTTTGGTCTTGTGCACAAACACCTTTCCCCTACAAACATCAGAACAAGCACAGAGTAAGGCTTTGTGATCATTTGTAATGGCTTAAAATTGCAGCTTAGAAATGGGCATTATTAGAAGTGTGCAACTCACAACAAACTTTCCACAAACCTAATGCACTGTAACAATGGGACAGACAATATAGCCAACATATCTGCAATATTTAGCATAGGAGAAACTTGAAAAGGTTGGGCTGGATTTAAAATACGGGATCTAAGGCTGTGAGACAAGAGGTAACTGAGAGCGCAGAATGGGACAAAGAAGCTGGAGCAAGGTCAGAGGAAGGTAAAACCTCTGTGCAGCACGGTGGGAAACCATGCAGGGCTGGAGTCCCAGAGGCAATGCAGATGCACCAGTGCACATGTTAATAAGCTTCATCTCAGTAAAAACGATTACCGTGGGCACAGCCTCCTGCTACACCAATTATTCTGCTTTGAGAGCTAGTTTAGCTCCTTCAAGGTGCTCCATCATGAGCAACCTGCTCTGCTCCCGTTCCCTGCGCAGCCGTTTTGCTAGCACATAGATCTGCCTTCCAATGGGATGGAGCCATCCCGTTTCAGCATCCCAAAGGGTGCAGGAGGGGAAGAACATGAGTTCTAAAGCCACAGAAAACAAAATTTTAATTGTAATTATAAGGTTACTGCATTACATTGCAAGAGATTATGGGGAACTTTCCAGTGTCCTTTTCTTAAGCGTTATTTAAACTGATCTAACTTCAGCTGAGTTTTCTGTGACGTATAACACTTGTTTGGGGGATAATTACATCCGTTTGGAGTATTTCATGCTGGAGTGACTGATAGATATATCAGCCTTGACTTCATGCAGTGGTTTTGGCAGAGTTCAAGAACCATTTCCCACTGAAGTTAATTTCAACCTAATAGCCAGTACTGGGCCTTTTTTCCTTGCAGATGCAAAATTAAGTCTGAAATCAGATTTTGGCACTTAAACTTAGATCTTCTTGGAAATCAGACATTTTACAAAGCCTCTGAGGTCTGCTTTGAGGGCATAGACCAGACAGCAAAGAACTGGGCACAGCTGCTCATATTTGGAGATGTCCCTGGAGCTGTGTTGGTGGAGGGTCGGGATTAGGGAAAGGTTCTGCCCCAGAGAGTGCTGGGCATGGGACAGGCTGCCCAGGGCAGTGGGCATGGAGCTGCTGATGTTGAAGGAGTGCTTGGACACCACTCTCAGACATAGGGTTTGATTTTTGGGTGATGCTGTGTGGAGTCATGAGCTGGACTTGATGGTCAGTGATGTCTCATCCCCCAAAAACCTGTGCCTGAGTATGCTGGCATGCCATAGCTCAAGCAACTTCCATGAACTGGTGTGGACAACAGAGGGAAGGGTCTGTTTTCTTCTGGCTCCTTAACACAGACAAAGCTGAGTGCTGTGCTGCAGTATGTGCCACTGGCCTCACACAAAGCCAAGGTCAGAGGGAGGGAGACGCAGAGGAAAATGCGCATTAGGGGAGAAGAGACCACAGGCACGCCTGCTGGGAGCCAGCATGTGGCCGAGGAATGGGGCATGTGTGAGACAGAGAGGGTGAGCAGACGAGGGACCTGCCAGCAGCAAGTGTGAAGATGAACACCCAGTAGTGACAATGATGTTGTGGCCAATCAATGATGCTTGATGCATCGGGACAGGATAGATGTCATTATTCTACAAAACCATATACAGGCAAAAAAAAAACAACCAGAGCCATCTTTTTTAAATAAAAATGAAAGAGAAGCGACAGGGGAAAAGCAAAATATTTGTGAAATGATTTAAGCAAAGAAGTAAATCCAAAGAATATATATATTTTCCCCCACTGGTATGATGTACTGTATAGTTTACAAGAGCAGAAAGAAAAAAATCAATCCACGGCAATATCTGATGTGCCTCTGTATAATAAACTGCTCTGCAATTATATGAGCAAGGTGGTGGTGGTGACGAGAGGTATGGGATTTCATGTCTCTAAATGTGCTGGGTTTGTATCATCCTGTCACCGACTGTTCAATATTGTGATACCGGACAATCTCCAGTGTTTTTCCCAGTAGGTCAGTGAACTTATTTTCTTATCAAGCCTTAAGGCAGGTGCAGACATGAGGAAGGCATTTGCCTTTGTTTTTCTCCTTCAGCCCTTCCCAGCAGCTCCTTAGTATGCGGAGCCAGTGACTCAGCCGCACAACTTTCCTCCTCCCCGTATTTTCTTTGCGAGGATTGCGGCGGAAAGCACAATGGGGAGAAGTTTCATCTCCCCCCCCTATGATGCGAATGAGAGAAATGTCTAATGCCTGTTGTAGAAGGTGGCATTTTAATTATGGCAGCGCGCTCCAGCAGGCACAGGTACGCGTCTGCCTACGTCCATGCACAGCAGCACACACCCGGCGCGGAGGAGCTCTTCCTCCTCCTCCTCCTCCCATCCTTTCCTCGCCTTTATGCAACCTGGGGAACGTGGGCTGATTGGAAAGGTCTCTTTCCTTGATAACAACAATTCAATGCACCTTGACATTTTAATAGCCTGCCGTCCTAGTGAACACAATCGAGCTGAGCAGTGAAGCAAAAATCATTAGGTAAGCAAGATAATCTAAACGAAAAATCAGCCTCAACCGGCTTCCCAACATCTGGGGTACAGCTGGGCAGTGGCTGCCCTTGCCCGCTTCCGTGCAGCAGTCCTCTCCTGGGAAGGCCGACGAGGGAAAGACGAGAGTCCGCGGATGTATGGCGGGGGGTCCCCGGCCCGCCTGCTCCCCCCCTCCCACTGCCCCTCCCCTCCCACCGCCCTCACCATCGCGGGGAGATGCTGACTCCGCAAGCCGCCCGCTTTATGAATATGACCCTCAAAGGGAAGCAGCCCCCTCGCAAAGCCCGGAACTATGTTATCATCGTTATTAAGGAGCTTAAAAAGGAGCCGGGAAGAGGAGACACCGGTGGAATTGCAGCCTGATTGTGATTGATGTGTTCCTATTAGCTCCTCACTGTTATCTCTCTGGATGGCAAGAACAGCCAGTGGCTTGTAACACAACAGATTACCTGAGTTCTCAGCCCTAGACGGATGTTTAAATAAAATATAGTCCCTTTTAGCGAGAAGCTCATTTTCTCTCTGAGGCTCCCAGACTATTTCATGTCAGCTGTGATTCGCTGTGACTCTCCTCAGTAAACATGTCTTATCATTAATAATTCTTTACAAGCACAATTTCATGGAGGCTTCTGTCTGCCCGCGTAGCTGAGGAGGGGGTGTGCATGCGCACACGTCGGGCTCAGCCTCATCAAGAGGCAGTTTGGGAAGCAAGGTGCTTCTCCTCAGAATTTCACCTGCCTTGCCAAAAATGATTGATTACCCCGAGCAGACTGGGTGTCCGGCTATACCCAACAAATGACTTTGGCCCCTAACAACAGGCCTTGGCCAGATAGAAATCAATATTTCACCATTAAAATCTATCAAAGAAGAGTTAAGGCACCATCTGTCCCTGCCGCCTTTCCATGGTGTGTGAACATTAAATCCGACACTTGTAGTACATGAGTAATCAATATATAGTAGTTCACAGATCATTTGTGGTCCCCTTTTAGCAGTGATGGATGCTTGGAATAGTTGTGATTCATTTTGTCACACCATTAAACAAGATTCTGTCCAGTTCCTTCCTGATTTCATTTAGAGGATCATTCTTCACAGTTCATAAGAGAGAAACGGTTTTACCAATCTGCTTCTATTTCAATAAGTCACTTTATAGAGATTTTGTGTCCTGCAGACTGTAAAAATTCTGGAGAGATAGTACAAACATACCTCTAAAACTATTCACTGCATGACATATGCATAAAGTGTGAAAAACTGAATGTAAATATGTTTACCTCTTCATCTACAAATATTGGTTTTAACCCTCCCCATGCTGGAGGGGGCTCAAGGCAGAAGCACATGCAAACACAGCCGTGCCTAGGGCAGGTGTAGGCGAGTTTAGAAATGGGCTGTAATTAAAAACATGAATAAAACCACTGCAAGCTCTCTGGTAGATGGAGAGGTCTCAGTAAAATAAACACCTTTCTTAATTGCTTCAGCTGATATTCACTCAGTGTTCTCTGAACTGTTCATTTTATACTGATAATAAATGTGTAATTGCTGAACACGTTTTAATGATTACATGGAAATGGCCTTCTTTTTAAAAAACTTTTCTTTTAATTGCCATTATTATGCAGGCTTTTCTTCTTTTTCGGGGAGGGGTAAGAATTTCATATTACAGTTCCGTAGCTAATTAACCTCATAAAGGATCTGCTCCTTCAGTGCCCACATCATTCAATCAGATGACAGTGTCACTGGGCATCGCAATGGGGCCTTTTAGTAGTGCTGTTAAGTATAACCTGTGGAAGTGCTGTGTGGCAAAAAGAGCAGATGGAAATGAGCGCCATTCTCATGTCCAGAGAAGAGTAACAAAGCTGTGAAGGGTCTGGAGCACAAGTCTTACAGGGAGTTGCTGAGGGAATGGGATTGCTCAGTGTGGAGAGAGGGGAGACCTTAAGGTTCTCTACAACTCCCTGACAGGAGGTTGTGGGGAGGTGAGGGTCGGCCTCAGCTCGCAGTTAACAGTGATAGGATGAGAGGTGATGGCTGCAGGTTGTGCCAGGGGAAGTTCAGGTTGGGTATTAGGAACAATGCCTTCTCAGAAAGAGTGGAGATGCACTGGCACAGGCTGCCCAGGGGCATGGGGGAGTCACCATCCCTGAAGGAGTTCAAGAACTGTGGAGATGTGGCACTGAGGGATGTGGTCAGTGGGCAGTGTTGGTGGATGTTTGGAGTGGATGATCTTTTCCACCCTTAATGATTCCGTGATTCTTTGATCATCTCTACTCTTCAAATGCTATGCAAAGCACCCCTGTTTAGCTGAGTCTCTATATGAATTGATTTTTTGCTAATAAACTGCATAGCCTTGATTCCCTTATTATAAATCTTTTCCTAAGCACAAAAGTGGGCAAAGGGAGGGGGAAAGGGGTTGTAGGGTAACAAGACTAATCAGGATTTCACCATCAAAGCAAATACATCCAATTAACAGCTATTAAAGAAGAATGTTATGGCACTGTGCACAGTGAAGGCCATTATATCCAGTGGAATTAATCTTAATTATTTGTACCTGTGTACATACATGCAAAGGAAAGCAACTCACATTAATCTACATTAAACTTAATACGCAGTTGGTGTATTATCTTCAGAGTCAAAATTGACTGCTGGTTTCTGCATATGTATCAGTGATGCTATCTCCAGTAATTACAGCACGGCACAGCTAAAGACACAATTTGCTCCATGCAGAACCACTTGGTCGTTAAAATCTTTCCTGTGATTTTTAAGAAGCCAAAGAATAGAACGGCATAGGCAAATATTATCCTCTCAGAAGTCTTTCTAATAAAAAAAGCCCAGAAGAAGCCATACAGATTTATTATCCAGCTTAAAGGGAAACTGAACAAATATAAATCTGCGGCTTTCTGAGGTTTAAATAACAGCAATTACTACCCCCAAAATATTGCATTTCATGCACTGTGGACAATGTTGTTAAAACCACCCACAGTATTTTGGACTGCGGGGATTTTTTCCATGTTTTTAGCGAAGTTGACAGTAAATTATGTTGGTTGTTTGTTCACTTCGTTTGCATTATTCGATAGGGCTTGTTGTGGAGCTCTGTGCTGCAGTAAGAATAACGAATGGTGCACTTCTTACTTTAAATCCCTGCCTAATGAATATAGACATAGGCAAACAGCTGCTTAAGATTCCAAAATATAACTAACCGCAGCATGAGGCTCCAGCTGGTCACCCCTTCCAGCATATTGTTCAAGGGCATTTTCCTCATCAAGAAACAAATTCTGAGTCCTAAGGAGCAAAAGGAGAAATTAATTTCTATTGTGTCCAGCAAAATCACCCTGATGTGATGGTGATCATATGCATAACTGCTAACGAGTCTTATAAATGTTTGCACCTTACAGTGGGTTTTATCCCAATAGTGCTGTCCTGAAGTCTGTGGGTTTCATCCAAGCCAGGATCTCTGGAGATGTTACTTCAGCAAACATAGGTCTGTGCCTTGCCCCACGCAAAAGCTGAACCATTGCATTTTGGTTGCATTTTAACTTAGGTTCATTCACACTGACTAGCTAACAAGGTTTTAAAGTCTCAGAGAGACATTGCACAACGTATTTCCCCTTGCAAACCCTTTCTATGTCAGCATTTGCAGATGCAACAAAACGTACATTGAAGTACAATGGTGCACTTTGGTAATCACGGAGATTTTTAGTTAATATTTGTCATTACAAATGCGTACTGGGAAAAACAGTAGATTCATGAAGATTTAAAGAAAATCTATATTTCATGCAGTGAAACTATTTCCAAAGAACTGTAGAATCATTTGAGTTGAAAAAGACCCTTAAAGGCCGCTTGGTCCAACACCCCTGCAGTGAGCAGGGACCCCTACAGCTCCATCAGGTGCTCAGAGCCCCATGCAGCCTGACCTTGAATGTCTCCAGGGACTGAGCATCCACCATGTGTCTTTACCACGTATTTATCCTTCTTCAGCAATATTCAGCATTTCCAAATTTTTCAGAGATTTTCTATTTCACCCTATGCTCAGTACTGCTATGTATTTAGGGCATGTGAAACTATTCTGGCTGCAGTTGTTTCTCCTGCCCTGGCTCTTCTGGAGCTCACTGCAAGGGAGGCTGCAGTGGGCACACAGTTCCCCAGTGCTGTGCTCAGTATGGCATTTCAGCAGGGAATTAACCAGAAGTGATCAGCTCTTGCTGATCTTCTCATAGGAAGAGAAGTTGCGTCACTGCATTTGCTTTAATGCAAAATGTCAAAATCTGAAGTGCCAGCTCTCTTGTATAACAAACCCAATGATCTTTCCCAAGCCTGCCTTGCTTTTCTTTCTTTGCACAGCAACCATAAACCCAGAGATCTTCTTTCGTTGTGTTTTTCCACTTGGAAAGTGTGACTCATTGCAAGCACAACGAACTAAGATGGAAGGTAATGGCCTTAAGTTGCGCCATGGTGGGGTTCAGGTTGGATATTAAGAAAAACTTCTCTGAAAGAGTGATGATGCATTGGAACGAGCTACCCAGGGAGGTGATGAAGGTCTCTGGAGGTGTTCAAGACCTGTGAAGATGTGGCACTGAGAGACATAGTCAGTGGGCAAGGTGGCAGTGGGTTGGGGCTGGATTGGATGATCTTAGAAGCCTTTTCCAAGCTTAGTGATTCCATGATTCCATGAAACTAGGAACTCCCTCCTTGGGCAGCAAGGAACCTAAATGGAGAAGTTCCTACAGAGTTGTGAAGTATGGAAGACGAATAAACAGGAAAGGGACAAACTTTGATTAAAAAAAAAATAAAAGGGAGAGTCACCTGCCATAGCCCTGCATGTTCTAACTTACCTCAGGGACTCATGTGGGCAGGACATCAGCATAGAAATCACTCTGCTCTATAAAAAATAAGAGCTCTGTGCTTGTAGGCTACTGTGGGTGCTGGTGAGTGTGAGCCATGGAGACAGGTGGGCCGTGCCTCAACATGAACACCATTGTGAGCTACAGTTCTGAGACCTTTAAGTACAACACACACTTCTGTTTATGCACAGAGCTGTTAGCAAACCTCAAACCATCAAACAAGCAGGTAGGGCTAGAGAAGGGATTTGTATACAAAGCTGTGTCTTTGGGAGTAAAGGAAAAAATAAACCACAAGTGGATGTTTCTGAAAATATCTCAATCCTGAAAGATTAGCTTCAGCAGAAGTGTCACTGCAGAAACCATCTGCATGCTGAAGAGGTTGCCTAGCGAGATTTTTTTCCTCATTATTATTTTCTACTTAGACTGCTCAGAAAAGATCTCTCCAGAGAAATAACAGCAGGATCTTAAAAATAGTTCCAAACCCACAATTAAAAATTCAGCACAGATATTGTCTAAGCCACTGCCCCCGTGCCACTCTGATGCTGTTGCTGTAAGCGTGCTGAGATTCTCCGCTGGGCTTGTTTGCAATTCTAAGCACCTGCCCCAGTGCTTCCTGGATTAGATGCCAAAGGGTATGGCGGTGCTTGGGGAGATGCCACAGGGCTCGAAGGAGCTGTGAGGGCACAGTGATGCTGACCTGCATCTGCCTAGTGCAATAAGCAGGAGGGAAGCAGGAAGGAAGTGGGAAAAGGCAATCCAGAGGTGTTACCCTGAGAAACCTCAACAATAAAATGAAGCAAATTAATCATTCTTGCTGTGTCTGGAATAAGCTGCCCAGAGAGCTGTAGGTGCCCCAGACCAGGAGATGCTCAAGGCCGGGTTGGCAGGGTCCCTGGGCAGCCTGAGATGGTGGAGGCAACCAGTCCATGGCAGGCAGTAGGGACTGGTGGGCTTTGAGGTCCCTTCCAACCTAAGCCATTCTATGATTCTATATCCTATTCTTTCATATTTTCCCCTCTGGAAATTGTGTGCCCTTTATCCAGATTTGTCCAATCCCCATTTAATATTCCTCTCCCTGCTCATCTCCCTTCCCAGTGCAGTGACATGTCCTGCTCCCTGCCTGAGATCCTCATCCTAGATCAGAAGAACCAAAGATGAGATGAAGGGCATCTTCATCATGAAAACAAGAGAGGGAATCAGGAAAACAGCTAGCAAGCTGTTTAGGCTGTTGGTCCACTCATGTAGACTATTGCTCCATCTCCACAGTTCACACATTAAGCTTCTTCCTACTCTAATTCTGTGCCTGGACAATGGCCAGCAGTAGAAGCCCTGAGGGCAGAAGCACTGTTATTCTGCTTCTGCCGTGTCACATCCAACCAGACCAAATATTTGGTTGATCTCCCGTCATCTTACTCATACAAAGCAGGATGCAACTCTCCTCTATGTCATAAATGTTTATTTTGTGACAGTCACTTCTGCTCAGTTTTATTTCAGTTTGGGATGCAAACCATCTAGAATTTTACCAAGTTGTGGACAAATGGGATATGTAAGCAGATGTAGCATCACAGAGGTAAAAGCATGTGGGTGGTGGGTGACAGTTTCTGACGTATGAATACTGTGAAAATCCTCTTAATTTCCTCCCTAGTTTGCTGATAGAAACTAAATCTCTGTATTTTGGGAAAAAAAAAAAAAGTGAGGCAAATGTTATTCTGATACTTTTACTGAGGGTGAAGGTGGCAAGCAGAAAGCCACATTAAATTGTGAATGTCTACATTTGTAGGAAGGTGAGTAAAATATTGACGTTTTCATAATTCATCTTATTGTGTAGAATATAAATGGAAGTGGGCAAAGCCTCGGCTGTGCTGAAGACAAAGCAAAGCTATTCTCAAATCCTTAAGACATCCAGCAGAAGCTATAATTTTAGGTCTGTAGGAAGCACTGCAAAGATTTATCATCTCCTAAGTTCCCCAATGCTAAGTGCCTATAAGCACTTCCCAAATAATATCTCATTGTTTCTGTTGGTTTTCCCCAAGGGAAACACAGGACAGTGCCATTGAACAGTCTCCTTGCCACAGTCAATGCCTGGGGGTACAGTTTGTGCACACTCATGTTTTTTTTCTGTGGCATAGGAGGTAACAGCTAAGAACCTGTGTCTTTTACCTGGAAGTTTTATGCTGCTGAGGGCTTGGCATCCCCACAGATATCTGTCTGGAAATGCAATGTGCTCAGGCTTTGGCCAGTGTGCCATACATAGAATCACAGAATTTTTTGAGTTGGAAGACACCCTCAAAGGACATCTGGTCCAACTCCCCTACAACGAACAGGGGTACCTACATCACACAGCTCAGAGTCTGGTCCAGCCTGACTTTGAGTGTCTCTAAGGACAGGGCTAGTAGTGCCAGTCCACAAGCACTTTCACATCTAGAACCGTTTCATAGTGTCACTCACTGGCTGCATAAAACATTTTTTTGATCCCACAGAATAATTAAACTTCCACCCGTGCTGCTGATCCCACCAGTGTAACAATACTTGCTGCCACATGTGAAAACAATAAAAGAGCAGTGTGTGCCGGCAGCCAAATGTAATTGGAACTCCTTGCAGTTATTTACAAGCATTGTATTTCATAAACAGACCACCTCTTCTCAGATGTTCTTCAGGGAAGCGGTATATTATATTGGCATAATGGTCCTCTTCAGAGAGAGCATTTTGTTTTAATAAAGTATGTGCCACCATATTTAATCAATCAGATTGATTGACACCAGCAATAGCTGAGTCTCCCAGCAGATGCTGCTGCTCCCTCATTCTTATTCCAGCTTCATTTCTCAATCAAATCCATGTATAAAAAAGCATAATGTGCTGCCAACATAATATAAGAAAACTTCAACTGAAATGCACACCGCCACAACTGAAACAGATAAGTCAAAATATGGGGAAAGTTAACTTCAGGAAAATTGTTTCTGACGTGAAAATATTAAAGTTTTACAGTTCAGATATGCCTAGACTAACCCTAATATGAAAAAAACAGTTTCAACTCCGAGTATTGAAAAATCCTAAGGAGCAAACCTGCTTAAATGTTACCTAGCTGTTAGTTCACTTAATGTTCTATAATCTTCAGAGTTAGAGTTAGTTCAGATGGATTAAAGTGCATGCTTGCCCAGGTGAGATGAATTATAACTTTTATCTGAACAGTTCCACTGCCTCTGTTGAGGTGAGCACCAGCCAGCAGTGATGCATGGCTCTGTGTCAGAGGCTGAACTAGCAGGTTTGGAAGTTAATGATTCATACAAGCATACAGGGTACCCTAATTGCTAGATGTCTCACACAGGGTGAAACAGCTCTCAACTCTATTAAAGTTTGTCCCGAATAATCTCCACACCTCACCTTATGCATGCAGTACGTGCAGCTCACAGAACATTTTCATGGGGACTTCACCTTTACCATGCTGATGGGAGATGGTTTTACACCACTGAAGTTGTGACCCCTCAAGAGATATGGACTTCTATAGGTTGAGGCCAGGTGGGAGTCAGCCTCTTCTCCTGGCCTCAGGTTGTTCAGGTTGGATATTAGGAAATATTTATTCTCAGAAAGAGTGGTGATGCACTGCCACAGGCTGCCCAGGGAGGTGGTGGCCTCACTGTCCCTGGAGGTGTTCAAGAACTGTGGAGATGTAGCACTGAGGGACATGGCTAGTGGGCATGGTGGACATGGGCTGATTGTTGTACTTGTTGATCTTAGAGGTCTTTTCCAAACTTAATGATTCTATGATTCTAGATTTGTTCCTCAAACATTGCAGACAGTGGCACCTCAAACCCCCAAGGACAACCTCCAGTGTGTGAGCAGTCCCCCAAAGCCTGCAGGTGATGAAAGTTAAGTGCATGGTTATAAGCTAGGCTTTATACTTCATGCAGAATGTTTTCATGTGGAATTACTGAAGGAAATATGAAAAGAGCTCCAGACCAGTTTTCTACAGGCAGCACAATACTTCCCCTTCACTTATTCTGTATTTCTCTCAGTGATGATATTATAAGAAACATATGCCATGAACTAACATGCCACAAATTTCCATATTTCTCTTAAAAATGAGAGTAGAGGCTTTAATCTGTGAAAATGTCTTTTTTCTTTTCTTTTCTTTTCTTTTCTTTTCTTTTCTTTTCTTTTCTTTTCTTTTCTTTTCTTTTCTTTTCTTTTCTTTTCTTTTCTTTTCTTTTCTTTTCTTTTCTTTTCTTTTCTTTTCTTTTCTTTTCTTTTCTTTTCTTTTCTTTTCTTTTTCCATCAAACACTGTGGAATGAAAAGGTTTTACTAAATGCAGTCGTGCTGGACAGTGCTTTGGACAACCTACATGGAGCCATAGGAGGAGTGCAAGATGTGGGAATATTGCTCATCTTTCTCTTTTCCTATTTTAGGGAAGAATGACTTTCCAAAGAAATTCCTTCAGTATAGCCAAATGTCTATGGATGCCCTGGCATCACAGAACACTCTGTAAAATGGGGCTTAGGACTGTGGTGGGTGTTGTTCAAGTGAACCTCAAATCCAGAGTTGAGAATGTTGGGAGCTGACTGGTAGAGGATCCAGTAGCGTGCCCTGGAGTCAAAAGAGCCAACCATGCCCTGGTCAGGTTGGGGATTAGGAAAAGGTTTTGCATCAGAAAGTGGTGGGCATGGAACAGATTCCCCAGGGAATCCACAGTGGGGATGGCCTGGAGCTGCTGGAGCTGAAGGAGCATCTGAACAATGCTCTCAGACACATGGTCTGATTTTTGAGTGGTGTGGAGCCAGGAGTTGGACTTGATCATCCTTGTGGGTCCCTTCCAACCCAGAGTACCTTTAGATGCTATGATTCTATGCTTGAGGTGGGTTGATGCTTTCCCTTGAAGGTCTATTCCAAACAGGCATTCATCTCAGGAACACCTTCAGACAACGGAGGTGGGCAAGTCCCAAAGTGATGGAGCAGCTGCCCCACCACCACTCTGTGCCTGTACCAGCCTTGAGAGACAGTGGGGTTCCTGCCCTCTGGCTCCAAAACATGGAAATGATTCACTGTTTGGAGAATGTGTTTGGTAGTGAGTTCAGTCCATATGATTTAGTCATGTGAATATTAAGCAATAGTTATAGGGGAAGGGAAACTGTTACAGTAGAGTGTTCTTTAAGCTCTCTTTAAAGCTGAAATAGAGAGATGCCAGGTAACTCCAAGCTGAAGCTGTACAAATCTATAATAAAAATAAGCTAAAAATTGTTAGTAATGAAAAAACCCCCCGAATCCCTGGGACTTTCTGGCTTTAGAAATGAGCAGGATTCCATTGCACCTGACAGCAGACTAAATTGGGGTGGATAGGAATGGGTTGTTTTAATTGGATTTAAATTACATAATCTTTTTAGAGAAATAAACTTGTTTAAAATTGCCTTTGTTAATATAACAAGCTACAATAAAACCTAGGCTTACTGTTATCTTGAAACGGTTCAGATCCACAAAACAACACACTGTATCGATGAGATAAAAATGGTTTCAATTTAACAAGTTTTTTTTCTAACATAGGGTCTAAGAAAGCAGTTTGAACTTTCTGAAACAGCTGAGGTTGTGCAGACTTGTCACAAAACCTGAGCATTGCCCACATAATGAATGTTTCAAAGTCCTCGGAAGTTCAGTATTTACCTTCAGTACATTGCAAGCCCCCCGTCTACCCCCCGCCAGAGCTCTGGCATGAAGGCCTTGTTCCTATTCGTCAGGCCCAGGGAGATATTTCTGCCAGGAAAAACAAAGAAAAGTGCCCATTTTCTGAACATGAAAACCTGACTGTGTGATGTATTACAAATTTCAGGAAAGGTAGAGGTGAATAGAGCTGGAGCAGAGATTTTTGGAATGGTGCAGTGGAAACACTCACTGGAGGAAAAAGGAGGAGCTTTTCTAAGAAGTGTACCCTGGCCCTGCTGCTGAAAGGAGTGCTGTACTCACTGGAGGAGGGATATTATGGCATTTCAGCTCTGCTTCTAACAGAACCCAGTGCTCAGAGTTCAGGTAAGAACTAGGGGCCAGATCCCAGGGAGAAACAGCTCTGTTAAAACACCAGTAAGAAATAAACCATAGCAACTTGACTCTTGAGCTTAGAATATTTATATTAAATTTCACCCAAATGTGTGTTGAGCCTTTTCCTGGCACATCCCTAGCAATGTCCTTCCAGGTAGTCACAGTATGTGCTGTTCTGCATGGTACCAAAGGAACATAATCACATCCTGCTTAATGCTGCCCTGCTTTGATTAGAGAGATAGCAACATATCTTAACATGTGGGAGTGTTATCTTCTCCTAAGGATGGCGGGGAGTTGGACTAGATGACCTTTAAGAGTCCCTTCCAACTCAAACAACTCTATGCCTATGATTTTCAACACACCACAGTAGCCTCCCTGCTATTGCATTTCCCCTCACAGAAGCCCTCCCTGCAAGGCACCCTTTGGCAACGTGCATGTGGGTGTGAATGCCTCTCTCTCTTTCTCTCCTGCTCTTTTCTGCCATTCCGGTGCTAGGTCCTGAACTTGGCAGCTGTTGGCTGCAAAAGCCCAAGCTCTCCTGCCCCATGATTTGACTCAGGATGACAGAGAGAAAAACATGAGCCATAAAGTGCAGGTGATGAGAGAAAAGGAAACAGCGCTGCAGCCGCCCCTCTCCCCACAGCCCACGCTCATCCCAGCCCTCCCCAGCACACTCTGCTCCCACTGCCTCTGCAGCACTCTTCCATGGGACCTTTGCGTTCAGCTGGTTTTGGCCGACATCCAGTTTCCCTCAGGAACGCAACTGGAAGAAGGGAAACAGCAATTTTTCCCACTTCATATTTCACCCGAGGAGGGATGAAATTTTAGCAGAGGGAAAACATGGCGGCTGAGCACCCTGGGCTTGGCCCAGGGCTCTCTGCTCACCAACCTCGCAGTCAAAACATCACAGTGTGAAGGGAGAAGGCATGGGACATTTCTGCTGGGGGACATGTGCATATTGCACATCCTCCTCTACAACATGCGGGGGAAGTCTAAAAAACTTCAGGCATTAATACTCTAAAAAGTGTTGTTGAATGCTCAAACTGATATAAATATCTTTAAACTTTGTGAGTTTTTTTTACCTGTAGCTTTCAGTTCAATATCTGCAGCTTGAGTGCACTTTTAATATATTTGTTACTGCATGGGTATTAAATGCCTTGCTCTGTTTGCTTTCCTTGCTTTAGTGTCTATGGAGGGGCTGTAGGAAAGAAAAGGACTTACTCTTTGGCGGGGTCTGATGTGATAGGATAAGGGGAAATGGTCTCAAACTATAAGAGGGGAGATTTAGACTGGATATAATTATGGACAAAGTTTATTATAAGGCTGATGAGGTGCTGGCACAGGTTACACAGAGAGCTAGTGGATGCCCTGACTCTGGAGACACCCAAGGTGAAGCTGCACAGAGCTTTGAGTACCTGATGGAGCTGTAGGTGTCCCTGTCCTTTTAGGGGTGGATTTTAGGGGTCTCTTCCAACTCAAACAATTGTATGATGCTGTGTTCTGCAGTGGATCCGCATAGCCTGATGCACACATTTGGCTGCAGGGTTACTTGCAGCCCTCCCTATGGCACCACGTGGAGAGGCAGCTGCCAGCTGTGCTGGTGGCTTTTGTGACGAGTAAACTGAATGTCTGAGTTTGTCTGTAAACCTGTAATGCATTGCACATCAGTAAATAAATAAATGAATAAATAAAATGTCTGAGCAATTTCAGATGTGAACACTCCTTTTAAATGTCCCACTGCTTGGCAGAATTTCTCCTACGTCTGCATGAGAAACATCTCTTGGAGAATCCAAAGTAGAAGGAACAACTTTTAGAATCATAGAATTATTAAGGTTGGAAAGACCTCTAAGACCACCTAGTCCAACCATCAACCCATCCCCACTGTGCCCACTAACCATGTCCCTCAATGAGACATCTCCCTTTTTCTTGAAAACCTGCAGGTAAAGGACTCCATCACCTCCCTGGGCAGCTTGTTCATCAGATCCAGGTCTTCATTTGCCTTGAACTAACAGCTAAGGAATCCAGTTTAATTTCGTCTGTGAGAAAAGTGAGATAAATGGTGTGTACATGTCTATCAGGTAAAACATTTGATCACTTACCTTCTCAGTCATCACTGATCTTTAATCACTTATTATGTAATGTTACACCCAATACAGATTAGTCTGGAGGGAAAAATCACAGCCATGCAGCCTGCAGAAACAAGGCAGCAATTTGTCTGCAGGAGGAAGGTTGCTCTTTTCTGTGCACCCTCTTTACAGCATCATTTATCATGGCTGAGAACCGCCTGGAGGCAGCAGAACAATGTTTCGCCCATGTCACGCAAGGCCAGCTGCCTTCCTATGGGTTCCCATCCCAAAAGCAGACAAAACCAAGACTTTTCCAGGGCAAAGGCCTCTCAAGGAGATGCCAAATCAGTCAGCTCAAGTAGGCTTATAAGACTTTTAAAACTGTTGGCCACTGCTGGAGGAATGTATGGTCTTTTTCAGGCTACCTCTGTGACAGTGCCATGCTCAGAGAACTATTGTACTTGCAGATTGAAGACAGATCTACTTGGTAGGAACAGAAGAAAGAAAAAGGAAAAAAAAACAGAAAAAGAAAAAGAAACAGAAAAAGAATCCCAAAGCCAAACCCTACAAATAATTTCCTACCAAAGAAACTTTTCTGATCCTACAAAACCTAGCTACAGTTTGGCATGTTTTCCCATATAAACATGCAAAAGCAGTAATATTTTATGTTGTGATTAGAGGATACTGTGGGCTGCAGCCATCTGCTATGAGAGGGACGTTCCGCTCCCTGAACATCCTGGCAGTAATCTGCACAGCATTTGAGTTTCTAAGTTACCATGAGCATGGGTAAGGTGTGGATGCCCATCAGCACCTAAAGTACATAAAGCATGGGAGAGCTGACTTTAGGCTGAAAGTGAATTTTGGCACCTTTGGAGTTTTCCCTAAGTAGTGGAAACATGTAAAAAAGTTTCCCAAGAGCAAGTGTTGCCCCTAAACCAACAGAAAGAACAGATGCGCATCTCACATATCTTTTATTTTTCAGATCTACAGTTGGGTTCAATCTTCTATTATGACTGAGGTTTTGGGTGGGGATTTTTCAAAGTGTCCAGCCTTGCCCTACATCTCCTCCTGCTGGGGACAATGAACCTCCCATGTCCCCCATGGCATCAATGGCAGAGGATAAAAACGAGTACAGAGTGCCTTGGGAAATCTCTCGTGCACCACCCATCACAATGGGTCACACCCTTCATCCCTGTGTGAAGTCTGAATGAGCAGCATTGCAGAAGGATGAGGAGCTGAAGGCACTCTGCAGCTGCTCAGCATTACCTTTCCTCACTCTTGGAATGGCATCACTCCTGGGACCTGTAGAGCTGTTCATTTGGCCAATGTTCCTGAAGTTCTGGCCCATGGGATGGAGATGACCAGGACTAAATTCACACTTCTTCCCCTCATACAGCTGGCATGGAACCTATCTTCTGAATTTGAGGGCTATAGAAACCAGGAAAATTGAACTAGATACGATCTGATAATTTTTTGTTCTGCTTATTACAAATTTTGATGCAAGGTAGTATTTTTGAACATCAGTTCTTTTCATTAATTAATAGAAGTAGCCACAAGCTACCTAAAGTCTTTAGAAGAATAGGAATTTATTGTTCATTGGAAATAGCTACCAAACCCATACTTATCAAAGATAAACTGGATTTGGAAGTAAGGCTGGAAGCCTATTTGGCATGCCAGCCATCCAGCCATTTCTTGACAAAATAGCTTAGAGCCTGCTTGGTGCCACCCAGTCATGGAAGACAGTCTGCACTGACAAGGTTCTCCCATGTTTTCCTCCACAGACACACAGGCAGGACAAGAGTTATCATAGAATATTTGAATTGACCCTTAAAGGTCATCTGGTCCAACCCCCCTGCAGTGAACAGAGACACCTACAGCTCAAACAGGTTCTCAGAGCCCCATCCAGCCTGACCTTTAGGCACTGAAAGGCTGCTCTCAGGTCTCACAGCCTTCTCTTCTCTGGGCTGAACAGTCCCAGCTCTCAGCCTGTCCTGGTAGGGAGGTGTTCCCAAGAGACACATACTCCAGGAGGCCCATGGCTCTGCTAAGGGTGAAAGCTTGCATTCCCCCAGCTCCCTCACCTCACAGGGGAAGCCATGGAGAAGTAAAAATGAGCTCAACAGCCTTGAGTCTGTTCCTGCAGCACCCCAGCCAGAGAATTAAGCTCATAATGGGCAAAGAGTACCAATCTGCTGCTAACAGACACTTTTACATCATTATTTCTTCCTTACCTAGATGTTTCTGGTGTGGCTCATCAATGCTTTTCACCAAATATCAGGACATGTTTCTGTAGGCCAAATGGAATAAGTAGATTATTTTCTTCTGTGTTAGGTAAACAAGCACAGTACTTGGTCTCAGTTTGCTCTGGTTGAGGATCTGTCCCATCACCCTCAGTGCCAAGATAGCTGGGATCTTATCATCCCTGTATCGGGATGACTGCAGCAAAGGCATAAGATGCTCTCCACAGGCAGCCCTGTGAAGACTGTGCTCATTTAAGAGGTATATAAAGAAGACATCACCGCTGGATATGTGTTCCCTGGTAGCAATCAATGCACAGCATATGCTTTTGATGAGGTTAGATAACAAGCATCACATGGAGCGAGGAGTACCACGCACACACACCCTTCTGAATATGTCAGCAATAAAATGAGAACTACAAAGGTGAGCAGGAGCTGCCCACTGCAGGATGTCTCATCCAGTTCCAGCTCTGCTGTGTGATACAAGTATAACTCTCTGTAGCTTGATTTAAAAAAAAAATAATAATAATAACAACAAAAAAGAAATACAGTGCTCTGAAGGATCAGCACAATGATATGTCTTTGTTCACTTCTTATTTTTGAAAAAGGAGTTTGTTATATCAAAAATGGAGAATTCTTTCATGCTATTGTCAGCTCCTAAGGCAGCATTATTGCCACTGACAGAAAGACAGGTGTTAACAGCTGGAGAGAAAGCAAACGTAGGGAACTGTGGCAAAACTGGAGGAGAAACAGATGCGTCTTTGATATTTATTTTAATAGTGCTTCTCAAATGTGTTTAATATCGACGTGGCTGTAGTCTCAGCCAGCATTGCGTTGCTCACCTCTGCCACTGCTTCTCTTCTTTCCCTCCTATCTTGCTGCATAGAACAGCAGCTGCAAGTCTCTCAGGAAATGCCAGTTTATTCCTCCCCCTCCCCCATATAAAATGGATAGAGTTCTTTAGCAGTGGGAGTTCAGTGTGATTAGTATGCTAATGCAGGAGAGAGAAAAGGAAATGGAGATGAGAGATATGGTCCTTCAGCGAAGAAAGGCAGCAACAACTGAAAGGAGGGTCGCTGCTAATCAATTAACCTACAATGGACCTAATGCCATAAGAAGCCATTGTGCATAAAGGGACAAAATTCTCTGTGACAGATGGCACTCGGGCGCGTGATATCACAGGGTTACTGCTCGAGAGCCAGCTTACCTCCCGTACAGGGTAAGCAATAAAGCAATAAAACTGCTTATTTATTTTAAAGAGAGAAGTTGAAATGCTTATTTACCAAATCAATCAAGGCTTACTAAGGCAGAACAGCCGCAGCCCTCACGGCCCTAAAATGCTGGATACTTCACTGATTTCAAATAGCAATTATCTGTTGCAGTTTCTTGAACCCGCACTGACTGCAAAGAGACGTTTAATTTGCAAATTCTGATGAAAATTGTCATTTTTTAATTGCCTGTTTCACCAATTTGAATTTTAAAACAATGGATTAACTAGAAGCTCATTTTTACTTGCCTTGGGCGAGCCAGGAAAATATTTGTCAAGACTCAAGTCTGTCTGCTTAGCATTTGAGTTGAGAAATGCACAACTGCCTTCAAGTGAACATTAGCTGTGACAGAAGCAAGACTATTATTTAAGTGTTGAAAACGTAGCTGAAAATGTCAAAAACAAGCGGTGTCCAGTGTTCTGACAAGGTGGCTTTGAGAAGAAACTGCTTTTTTCAGCACTTGGTTAACAGTAAAGCAAAACTCTACCATTATCACTCAGCTCTACGGGGCTCTGGTGGCTCCCCTGAACTGATGGGGATCGTAGAGTCATTAAGGTTGGAAAAGACCTCTAAGATCACCAAGTCCAACTGTCTTGCCCACTAAACACATCCCTCAGTGCTACATCTCCATGGTTCTTGAACAGCTCCAGGGTTGGTGACTCCACCACTTTCCCAGGCAGTTTCTGCCAGTGCTGGGCCACTGTTTTGGAGAACTAGTTTTTCCTAATAACCAACCACAATTTTTTCCCTGTCTGGGAAACAGGTGGGACTCCAAAAACTTCAGGACCCTGCATCATCCCTAGTGATCCCAATCATAACGCTCCCTGCACGAGAGATGGTCTCACCTCATGTCCTGTGTCAGGCCTAGCAGCTCAGTGAAGACATCTCAGATGCTAAGGATGTGTGTAGATGTACATGTCCCTAAAGATAAGGATGGGTGTAGATGTTTGGAGGGATTCAGTGTTGGATGTCAGAATGAAACACAGACACTTGTAGATACAGGTAGTATCTCTGGGCATCAATCAGCCTATTTTTTTTTACTTTAAAATTAACCAAAAAAGAAAGAGGTGGTAGATTTCATTAGAAGCAACAATGTGATGAAGGAAATACTCAAGCAAGACAGGAAAATTAATATCTATACCACTTTGCTCCCACTGGAAGATTAAACTGGAAGTTACTGCTTTAATAAATGTTAAGATCTAACTGCTGACCATAGGAAGTATTGTCAGCTGTTTCAGTGCCACAGGTGCTAAGATATTGTTTCCAAGAACAGTGGATAGCAGAATGAATAAGCCTTTGTAATCTAACAGATGCCCAAGTGACAGATGTGCATTAACCTTCTTTGCACTCACCAGATACTGTGCAAGAGCCACCAGGTGATGTATGTGTGTCTGGTCCTGTTTCCAACTCACATGCTTAATAGTGTACCAAGGAGCAGCCATATTACCAACTCCACCCCATCTATCTTTGAGTTTATTAATTACTGTGACCACAGAAATTACAGAGAAACAATCAAAGATGACAGTGTCCCATCAAAAGCTGCTTCAGACGAAATTCCACCTGAAAGCACAAGCTACTTCCCATGGCTTTAAAACTTCTCTGGAGAGACAGTCTGGGGCATTGTGGCAGAAGCTGTGTCCCTTGCTTGTTGCACACACAAACTCTGCTGATGAAGTGAAACTACTTCCCTACTTCTTCCCATCAGCTGTGCTGGTGATGCTGTGGGCAAGAGGAGAACTGGGGACTGCTCCTGCTCAATCCTAGCTGTTTTTATTTCCTGGAAGGGGATTAACAGACTATATTCATCATGCCACAGACTGTGGGAGCGTGCAACCATTTACC
Source organism: Odontophorus gujanensis (assembly GCA_013399175.1). Taxonomy (NCBI): domain Eukaryota; kingdom Metazoa; phylum Chordata; class Aves; order Galliformes; family Odontophoridae; genus Odontophorus; species Odontophorus gujanensis. The sequence continues at coordinate 665,444 of VXAB01013189.1, read as the reverse complement.
AGAGAGCTAAACCCAGGGTAATGAGATTCAGTGGTTTCCAAATCCAGGAATATGAGGTTCAAGAAGCACAAGGTGTGCGTGGGTCTGAGAAACCAACTCCTTCCACAGCAAAGAGACTCCTATGGAGTAGGGCTATACAACTCGTGATATCTCCAGCCATTCCTTTGTCCTTAAAGTGATTCTCCATTATAAATTCACCTTAGAATAAAATCAAAATCAAAATCAAGTAGTACTGACTATCCAAATACCATCACTGTTTGTCTGTGTGCCCATCATTTTGACCTAGCAGTGAAATGGAGCTTCTTTTGCTTCCAGCAGCCCTCTTACCTCTGCCCTGTGCTATCTTCCCAGGAACACTGTGTACTTCTCATTCTACCACACTTCTACATCTATTGCTTATGTAACACTACATTTCTATCATTTCTTCTAATACTTATCACTGCCAAGGATACATCACTATATTGATTCACGTTCTTGGAGTATCACTCTTCAGGAGCTCCCCATTTATCTTCTTTAAGTCTCCTCTCCAGCTTCAATTTTGCTCGTTACACTGATTTGAGGGAATTGGTTGGTAAGAAGGGTCTGAAACCACACAAAGCAGAATTATTTCACTCTCTCCAATTTAATCAGAACAGGCACCGGTCCAAAACAAATCATCAGTTGGATTTCCTACAAGAGAGGCTGGACACAAAAGGCAGAACTGTGGCAAGCCCTTGTGACAACAAGCTCATCGGTGGCCAACGTTTCACATTTGCATCATTATTAATCCCATCAGCCAGATCTGAGAGAGTCCCTCTGTCCCCACAAAGAGCCGAGATACCATAGAAAGGCCACTCACTGCACATCATAGAAAATGACACTTTCCATCAGTGGTGTAAGACGAGAGGAATGGGCAGAATCTGTCGAGTGCTCGCACTGGATGTGCAACTAAAGGACTTCTCTGATCTGTGGCATGCTGCAGAAAGGAGCTCAGTGCAATTTCAGCCCCTTGAAACAGAGTGGGCTGAATTCCCAAGCAGCACGGCGTGCCATATACCCACCGCAAGCGGTGGAGCTGTGCCAGCTCAGCTGAGAATTTGGCTTCGCGTGTCAGCTCATTCAGCAGTGATTGCACTTGACGTGCAGCACAGAACAAGCATTTGGTTTTAGACGAAAACAGTGGAGTCTTTCAGTGCTGACCCAGCCTATAAATAGTCCTGGTTCCAAGAATGGGATTAAGTGTCCTTAACTCAGGCTCCAATGTATTAGTGCAAAGGGAGAGCAAGGAGGAGGAGAAGAAAGAGCATTCTTCTCAGTTTGGCACGCTGATGGCTGGTCTCACGAGAAAGAAGTCTGTAGGGCAAGGCAACTTCATCGTGTGTTAGAACCTATAGTTGATGCACACCCTGAATGCTCTCACACGGACCCTCACTCCCACCTGAGCACAGTGCAGCCCCATTCCCCCCAAGCTCTAAGCAGTCACCACCACTCTGAGTGACCGGAGCAGACTGCAGGTTTCTCCTCTCCAGCATTTGCAGTGCAAAAGCGAAGGCATGACTGCTGCCAGTGCAGAACCTTAGCATGTGAGCATCAATCTGAGGATGCTGTAAGTTGGGTGTCCTGCACTAACACACAGCATGCTGTGTGCTGAGCTCCCAACTCTCTCACCTGGGGGAAAGCACAGCAGTAGCCCTTCCCCACCATCTGCTTTCTGGTCTGTTTTGTCTCCTATGTGCTATAGGCAAACTAAAATTGCGTGACAGAGCAAAAGGAACAGCTTTGGCACTTCAGAAACAAAGAGCAAGAAAGGAAAACCTCAAGAAAATGCAAAATCTCCCTTCAACACGGATTTGGGCTGCAGTCGGATCAAAAAACAACCATACTACTTCATCCTTGTAGGACTTTAAGCATTCAAAGCACAAACTCCCAGTTTATCCTTTAATTTGAGGCTTTGTCATTTGAGTGAGGAAAGTAACCAGGACAAGGAGCCTTGTCCTGATTAGGAACCATGCTGCTCAAAGTATGACAACAGACACCAGATCTCCGTGCTGACTGTACCGAGCAATTAAGGTGGTGTTTACTATTCCACAACAGTTAATGCGCTGGACTGACCTTTCATTTACTGCTTAGTGCTGAACACTAAGCTGCAAAATTACTTATGCTTTGCATTTAGTATTTGCATCCAGACTAACAGCATTCGATAGCTATTGCCGCTGTGACACACACACATTCCTTCTGCCAGCTGTGTGCATACCTTTATAAGCACTGCACTGTTTATTTAACATCACTTCCATACAGCACATTCACCCACCCCAAAGTGTAAAAAGCACTTGCAAAATGCCCTGGGTGATGCTGCTGGTAAAATGACATCCCCACCATGCACGCTGGGCGAGAAGAAGGCTGAATGTCATAGGTCCTGCAGCAGGTCCCAGGTGGATGGCAGAAGCAAAGCACAGAAGCTGTGGAAGAAGCTTTGTTTACTCTCCTGGCTACTCACATCAGCTGCACTACAAAAGGAGGCACCAGATGCCTTGCAAGGAGAGCTGGATGGAACACAGTGTCAATTGGGCAACTTTCCACTCGCAGCTGCAGGAAGGACACAGATTTTCCACTGCCCAGGGCACTGCTCTCGCAGAGAGGCTAAGGATGGCAGCTTTGCCAGCATGCAGCTGAATGAACTCAGTGCTACCACTGTCTAAAAATCACAGCCATTTTTACCTTCCACCGCAGTGTCAGACACTTGGCACACCCACAGCTCTGCCTTTAGACAGCAGTTATGTTGATGGGTCATGCTTACCCCATCCAACACAAACATGGCTCTTTGCCATTTGCCTCCACGTTCTTTCCATCTTCAAGTTCTGTTGCAGCTGTACACCTGAGATACTGATGAACCTCACTGTCTTTCCACAGACTCTGCCTTGAGACAGAGTGACAGACACTGAATGGACAACCAGTAAATCCTCCACGTTCCATTCATATCCAGACCAGAACATTAATAAATACAACTACATTATTATAGGATTCCCCACCACCCATGGTGACTTCCCCTCCCCCCAAGTGTGGGCAGAGAGGAACCAGATGAGGTTTAACAAGAGCAAGTGTGGAGTCTTGCACCTACGGAGGAATAACTGCATGCACCTGTACAGGTTGGGGGATGAGTTGCTGGAGAGGAGTTAAATGGCATTTAACAAAGAAGAAGAAACCTATCAAACAAGGTTATAATTGTATTTAATGCACACTTTGCTTTAAACAGCAATTTGCCAGTTTGAACAGCATAGAGCTTACAATGCTTAATTAGTGAAGAGGTTATAGCGCTTATAAAGTTGTATCTAAAATATACCTTCTTTATTCTCTATTGAACAACATTTTAAAGACAGTCTGTAATTACATGCTATACAGTAGCAGCATGTTCACACCACTACAGTTAAGGCCGTGTCTGCATTCTCATCTTGGACCTTTTTTCAGGGTTTGAACACATCAGCCATAAAATCACAATGCAGTTTGAAAGAAAGAAAATGACACATCCAAGATCTCAATCTTGCATCAACTTCAGTCAAATAACAATAAAAAATAAAACACATGTAGAAAAGGACTCCACCCAAATGTATTTTGGATGACTGCTGCCTTTGCAAGACATGCTCAAAATTTCCAAAATGAAATTTAAAAGGTAGTTGACAGCACAGTCTGATCGGGTTCAGATCATCTGAGTGCAAAGTGCTTTAAAGTGTGTGCCACAAATGCACAGCCACCACTCCTCACACACTGCATGCATTTCAACACACACCAGGCTGCTGTGTAAATATTGAGGCTGGCACGCAGAAGCAGCTCTATCACCAGGTGACTATGAAACACAACTCGTCTCCAGTTGTACACACTTACTGGTCACAATGAAGGTGAACTGTTGGCCAAGTCAGCACACTGGTAACTGATTTTCTCTAGTTAGCATGTACTTTGATAATCCAAGAAGGACTCACCGTGCTGCCTATCAAATTGAAACCATTTGTTCAAGTGAAGAAGGCAGGTCAGGCCAAATACTGTATACAAAGGACAAGTTTTTTTTCTTAGTGGGATGCCAGAGCCTGCCTAAGGAAACTCACCTTCATGCCCAAAAGGTTTCTTTGTGTTATTCATTAAGTGATTTGTATGATCACATGGTCTAATTAAAAGAAAATATCTCCTCAGGAACCTACTGAAACACGTTCTACCTCAGTTTAGAGTAAAGAGCATTGACAAGTGCTTCCTTGAGCCCTTACCAAATGTAAGAGTGCTTTTTGGTGCAGAATTGTCCTGGAACTTTAATGGAAGAACAGAGCTCCAAGAACCAAGTGCATCATTTGATTATGGTTTTTATACTTTTCCAATCAATACATTTTCCTTCTCTTGGAAGCACTCTATTGCATACTTTTCAGACCTAGAATAAGTGTGTAAGACTGAAAAAGAGTTTCCTATTTCAAGCATTGTGTAAAATGCATATAGACCTTTATTAATAAAAACTCATCTAAACATCTATTTGTTCTTTGGACCAACTCCAGTCTCCTTAGGTGACCGTAACATTTCTTATAAACCTTTCATAGAAGATTTAAAATATATACTTCAAGACAAATAACTAACCAACACATTAAAACAACATTAACACAGAGATAGGAGGAAAACAAAGCAGTGACTTTTCACACCAAATTCACTGCTGGCATAGGCTGGCAGAACCCTCTTCTTATCTCCTTTCTTCTTTCTTGCACTGTTGCTTTTCTCTCAAGATCTTAAAAGGGAGCTGCAAAGCCGACAGGAGGAAATTCCATGCATGCCCACAACCATGGGTCACACTAAAGTCCTTCTCAAGAAGACAACAAATTTAGCATGTGACCTATTTCAGCTTTGTCCTGTCAGACTGTCTGTGCACAGGCACCTGTAAAATAAGGATAACAGTACCTGTCTACTTCAGAAAGCTGCTACGAGAACAAATGTATTTGAGTGCCTGGACCACAGTCACAGCAGTAAGGGCTACTTCAGTACCTAAAATACAGCCTCTGTCTTCCCTGCAAACAGAACAAGGAAAAGACAAGAGCTATCAGGAATAGCATTGGTAATGGAGGTCTTTCTGACACCATATGGTAGTGGCTGATTTAGTCAGCACTGTGAATGATATTTCTGCCTATTAACACACTCAGTTACTTATTGCATCAAGGCCCACTTGCAATCCATAAATTTCTTAAATGCATTACTAGCTATCATCGTGTAAAGAGAAACTCTTCATACCTAAGTTTGAATCCCATTTTTTTTTTCCACTGAGTTATTAAGAACAAATTCCTCAAGACTTTCAGGATAAAGTGAAGCAGAAGTTGCAGCTACAGAAACATAGTGCAAAGGTTCAGTTTGGCACTGCAACATTATGGACAGACAAGACGTTATGGTAAACTCAGCTTAGATTTGGAAAAAAGAATCCTATAATTGAACCAACATTATCAAATGTATTGCATACTACTGTAACTTCACAGTAATCAAAAATCAGACATTAAGGTTTCTATAGAAGCAGCAATCACAGATTGCAGTAAAATACACCACTGAAGGGAAAAAAAAAATTGCATTTGGCAATTTCATAGTCAAGTGTTCTTTATGCTCCTCCAACAGTCATTTGTCAGATATTTTCCTGTTTTAAAGGTGCATACTGTTTCTTCTCAGTCCTCATGAGACTTCTCTGCAATGACCTTGCATTCATACTGAAAAACAGAAGTTGGCAAAACAATAATTATGTATGCAACTAATAAAAAAGAATGCTACGAAGGGGAATTTTCTACAATATAAGTCATGAAATAGCTCAGCTTACTACTTCACCTAGTTAAGTTTGGTCTCCCTAAGTTCTGTGCAAACAATGCTGGCTGTGATTTCCATCCCTCTGAGCAGCAGAAATAGCACAGACTTAGGAGTGGTTTGACTTCCCCCAAAACACCTGTATTTTAAGTATGGACCTGAGCATATAGAGCAAAGCAATGGGCCACGTTCCTATAAGAAGTGCTGATGGTTCACTAACCAAATCAAAAAGCAACAGTTACCAGTTTGTACCTCATCCCACATCCCCAGTTGTGATGACTGATTGGTATGAACGAAGGAAGCAGCGACATGCAGATCAGAAGTGTTACTAAAAGGCAGCCAGTCCTCCCCCTGCACTTACCATTGCCAGCTGTCTCCCAATATTGCCCATAGTTATTCCACCAGCAAAGAATATACATGGCAACCAGGAGCGAACATATAGGAAATCTGGAGACGTGTATCTGGAAAAGAACAGCTTTGTAGCTCAGACTTGTGCCATATATAAAGGAGAGTTCTTCAATCTCAGGAAACAAACCTACAGACTTACCTTACAGGACACCTCAACTCAAAATGCCACTATTATAGAAACTTAATTGCTTAAAGAAAACAGCAACTGAGGCTTCTTATTGATTATAATCCTATTTGATGAATTTAAAACACCTCACCAGCTTACACTGTTGATAAAAGCAGCCATTCTACTGAAATAAGCAACTCCCAACTAAAGGTCTCAATACAGAGCTTCCACAAATTTATTTTATGCACCAAATTAAGTAATAGAAATCACATCAAATTCTGCCTCTTCAGTTATTCTTGCTTTAAATTACAGCTTCAGGATACTATTAGCCTCAAAGAAATACATACTTACTGATAAACTCCATTGTAAACCAGAAGCTGTGACACCAGCGTGGCCAGGAAAGCAATTCCTACTCCAAGACCAAAGCCACTTCGTGATCTGTCAAATGTCCACCACAGTCCAATGGACAGGGCTGCTAACGTGAGAGACAACTGGATATTGTTGGCAAAATCCACTTTCTGTGTTAAATGTTAAGGAGAAGTATGGAGACACCAAATGCAAACGTAGTTTTCTTTCCTCTGTTCATCATATTTTAACATAATAGTTTTTCCCACCATAAACAATGCAGTGCTAATTGTATCTGTTAGCACACAGCTATAATGTACAAGGAAATAAGCCTTGTAAATGTTGCCAGTATATCAGGAAACTACCAACTCAAAACACTTCTTCACGTTTTAAGTGTCTTAGTACTGTAAAAGAGCAAAGCCTATATTCCTACCAACTAACACTGCACTTATAGATGCACAAAAGAAATACACATTACAGTTCAGTATGAGGACTTTCCACCCTTATCTGGTCCACTATGTATGAAATCTTCAGTTTGCCATAAGCCTCCTTTAAGTAGCAAAGATTTACTGGAGAAAAAAAAACAACAAAACTCATCACTCTTTCTTCTATTATGTTTAAATGACATGGTAGTTTGCATTCAGAGAAATGTTAAGTGCTTTCCTTAAAATGAAATGTAGATAATATTACTGTGAAAGTATTCAACACTAAAAATCAGTTTTCATGAAACCTGCAATGAAAGTTTGAGTCACTCCCCACATATTTGTTTTGTTTCACCTTCTTCAAAACATTTTGGAAATAGGAATTCAACCTCACTATTTGTTTCCCAAACAGATTATTGAAAAGGAGGTTGCCAAGTCTCAAAAGCCTGAAAGCAAATCTGTGGGATGAAAACATAAAACCACTGTCCTACTTTCTCACAAAGGCCTGGAGAGAGCTACAGGAAATTAGAAAGAAGTTCAACTAATAAGTAAATTAATTAATTACAGGATAAAAATCAATACCATCAGAAAAAAATGTCAAATGAACAAAAACCACACCAAATACGGCAATGCACAGAGCTGGTAATAAGCTGAAGAGACAGCTTTCTGGGAGAGCTGTCCAGGAGGAAACAGACAGTACATTAATGTTATTCTGCAACATGCACAACAGCTGTTAGAAAACTGCAAGGTTTGTTACAAATAACTTGAACCATGCAGAGAAACACTGTCAATTCTCTCGCATTTTTACAAAGCAGCAAAGTTCTGTTTGCTCCCAGAACAGGTACAGTCCAATGCTGGTGAGAACCACAGGACTACATTTACAGATCTTCAACCAAAATAACAAACAAGGCTGGTGAGAGACACCACGAATGACTCAACCTCAACAGCTCCAGCTTGTCTGGCCATGCTAGATTGGTTTTGCTCCCACAAGCCATCCTAGCAACAACAACAAAAATATCCAAGGGCCACCTCAGTGAGAGCTCTGTCAGCTCTCACAACATTCACTGAACCTGTGCTTTTTTTTTTCTTGGTAATTCTTAGCACTCCCACCACAAATTTCTGCTGTTTTCGAGCTGACAGTGAAAGGAATGAGTTTCAGAGAACACAAATATTCTTTCAATCAGTTTATACCACAGGAAAGGTAACTATCCTCTCAGCATCGAGGTCTCATTTCTGGAAGGGGTAATACCTGAAAAATGTGGTGTGCAGTCCTGGTATTACCCGGTCCTAACTCACCCCAGTTCTTTACAAAGCAGTCGTGCTTCACTGGTGACCTCAAGATTGGGTTTCAACTACTAACTACAGTATTAAAAGAAAATCAAACCTTGAATTCAAGGCATTTTTCTGTAATAGACGTCATGTAAGCAGTTCCCTGCACTTAATTTTTCAGAGAAAACAAAGCCCAAGGCTGAGCAATTTCTAACTAAAAGAAGGACTTTCCCAAACCAAACCAGATGAGAGTTACCATCTCCAGTAACGCTATGCCAGTTCAACACTAAGACATATTCTGCATTTCCTCTGCAAACATGCTGCATGTTACATTTCTAAAACTCACAGTGAGTGATGACGTAAGCTTTGCTTTACTGGAAAGCAATTTCTTATTGCCACTTTCATCGGAATATAGGATACAGCGCTGGCATGATTTATTCCCACAAAGACTGCTACACATCGCATCACACTGGACCATTCCCTCTTAAACTTATGTGGCTCTCCCAGATGTCTGTCCATGCATGGGTACAATAACCCAATCACAGCTGTGGAAACACAAAAGAAGAAAGGCCAAAAAAAATTAAAGCACTGGTAATATTTAACTAAAACAAAGATTACCTTGCCTTCGAGAATTACTGTAACCAAAACGAATCCTTTAAAGCATAGATGATACAAAACACACACTGTAAAAAAACAAAAAACAAAAAACAAAAAACAAGAACAGTAATTGAAACAATGTCATGGTTTTGACAGGCCCTGCAGAGCTGTTCAGCATCATCTTCAGGCAGACCAGCAGCAGTAGTAAGACTGAGCCAACTAGAGAGGATCGAAATGCTCTACACCATACCAGAATCTGCACTCCCTCAGTGGAGTTCAAAAAGAGCAGCATTCAGGAAAATGAACCATAAATAAAGCTAGAGAGGAAAACAAACCCTCCATGAGCAGTTTTCTTGCCAATCAGGCCAAACTGATGACTAATAACAGGGAAGAATGAAAGGCTCTCTCTGACAGCAGCCTTGACTGCCCTTGATTGTAAATATGCAAAACATCTTTATTTTGTTCATAATAATAAACCACACTGCAAAGAAATGTTTATGTCAGTTCCAGGAAGGCTGTACAAGTCAAAAATGATAATAGAGCAGATGAAATATCAGCATTTAACATAGAGCTTGTCTGCATGTATGCTAGCAGAGGAGATGAGGAAAGAAACTGAAAAAAAGTCTGATAATGAAAGAAACAACTCTAAGTTTATCAGGAGTCACTCCAGTTGGGAAAAAAAAAAAAAATCAATTAAGCTCTATCTTTAAATCAGGTGATGTAAAAGCTAGTAGTGCAAATACCTAGCAGGAGACTGAGTTTTACAAACAATATCCAGTCTTGCCATCAAAACCACCAACACATGAGAAGCCTTTTGACTTCCCTGCATGTAAAATATCATTACTTTACCAGACACATTTGTCTGGGCCAATGGATTCAGAGGGCTACTTGGAGGATTTCCTTTCAAATCTATTTCTTCTGTATCTGGGCTCCAGTATTTCAACAAACTATCAAAAGAAGAGCAATTACATGAGTAGAAAAATAATACTCTTACACATCACCATCAGCAAAACAGTGATATCAACTCAAAAGCACATTTACTGACTCATGTTGATACCAAGAGAAGTAAGTTTTGATAAGATTGAGAAGCTCTCTCTATAAAAATATTGTCTTTACTGGGAAAGTTCACTAAATCAGAATCCTTCAATCCTGGTTACTAAAAATATTCCCCTAGTGAAGTGTAGAACTGACCCGTGTGATCAATAATCTTTGAAGACATGCAGAAAGCTTAACCCCATCATACACAAAGATGAAAGAAAAAGGGCTATTCCTTACTGCCTACAGCAGACAACTCACTCCCACTAGCTCCCAAACCACACAGAAAAGCCTCTACTCTCTAAGTGATCAAGGGAGAAAGAGTATGTTCACATCATCTGATTTGATACACAGATCTAACCAAGGTGCTCTGTGCTGCAACGTGCTGCCACAACTGTGCACACTGAATATCTTGCCTGAACTCCCTGAGAAGCAGTCAGGGTTCCAAGTCTTACAGAGATAAAACAATTCCTCAAACCGAGCTGAGGCATACATGGAAAGCTGGAACACACAATGGAGCATTACTCAGGGTGCTTCACTTTGCTTGAAGCATGCTACAGCGTGTAGAACCATCTGATAAATGCAGTGCCTGCAGAGCACACTGCTGTAATCCAGCCCTGAAGTTACGTGTTGCACCACCTTCTAAAAGCTAATAAAACTGTACTCTAACCCAGCAGATAAATAAAAGTTTGAGTTCTGCTAACAGTATTACAGCATAGTAAGTTAACAGAGTAATAATTTCTGGATGCATGTATGCCTATTTGTGAATATTCAGGGCGGTCAGGATAGCAACAGAAAGAGCAAACTTGCTGGAAGATGCATTTTTAACTACCACATCTTTCACATGAAGAACTATAACTCTCTATCCAACCTTTCATCTCCATGCCAGGCATACAAACACAACTGAACTTACCTGACGCCGTGCCACAGCAAGGGGGGACCCACCAAGCTGAGGAGAAGATGCTTGTGATCACATCAGGAGGGAAGAGAGTAACGTTTCTCTGGATCTGAAGCAAGTTTAACACTAATGCAAGAAACACGCCAATAAAAAACAGCACTACACCACGAATTACCAAATTCATGCCACGACTGGTCACAGATGAAATGTATGGACCACACTTTTTTGGTAATGTTGGCTTTGCATCATTTTCCGCCATGACTTCTTATGCTCTCAGAGACATCCAACAGGCTCACTGAGGAGGATTCACTTGTAGCTGGTATTTCAATTAGGAGACACCCAAATCCTGAAAAATAATAAAACAAGGGTGAAAAATACAGACAGACAAATAAATGTGGAGATACTATACTGAATTTACTGAAGGGGCAATTAGTTCTTTGAGAGCAGAAACGACCAAAAACACCTTAAGAATAGTTTTACAAACAGCTGTCCATTACAAGACAATGGGATGGGACAGGCAGGAATAAAAATCACAGCGATGAAACAAAACTGATATCAGATGGGAGATAGGCTCGCCTCATAACAACAATAAATTTTGTTTTGCTTCCTTCCTTTGGATAACAACTGGGGATTACGTAATTCAGAAGCACATAACACAAACCCTCAGCCTCAAGACAGCCACAGAGGTTCACAGATCTCTCTTCTTGAGGAGAAGCCAGAAAACATTTCTCAATTGGAATGTAAGATCTGAGAAGTAGTTTTCAGGATGGAGTCAAAATTCCAGCAATCCCACAATGTAACCCCAGATACAGAGCAAGAAACTTGGCTAACTGGAGAAGTAACCTTCAAATGTGTGTTATTTTGGTTTTGTCTGTCTAAAGTACCATACATGATTACTGCTTGAATTGCAAACAGGCACGAAAGAATCTGAGAGCAAAGGGAAGAAGGAGCTCCACCTGCCCATGCCTAGGATAACTTTCTGTATGAGTAACTGCAAGCACCACGTGAATGGAAGAGCTCCCATCCCAGCCCCTCTTCTTGAAAAAAACAAAAGCTGTCAATCAAGAGTCATGTTATACATGGACTCGGTGCCACACTCATGTACAACAACAATTTTGATAGACAGCTTAGCCACCTGGAACCTAAAAAAAACCAACAAAGAACAACACAACAAACAAACAGAAAGCCCTGACAATGTTTTTAAATCTGGAGCTGCCAACTGGTGGCGGCTCCTGTTAACTCTTACTTATGGCCATGTGGATGGCAGAGGAGCACAACAGGGGCTGCAGCCTTCCCCATCCACGCTCGCTGACCCATAAGGGCAGTGCAGAGGCTGCCCTACACTTTTACTAACCCAATGCCAAAAGTCAAGGACTGATGAAGACACAAATAGCTCCAACAAAGATGAGAGGCCACGCTGCAGCATCCTCCAGCACTGCTCCTTCCAAGAAGCGACACAAAAGTGTTCAAATCACATGCCACTTCCTGCTGGCAGTTTGGGGAGGCAGCAGTCCTCCCAAAAAAAACAAGACCTCTTCTGCCTGGCTGCTTCTGAATGGTGTTTGTAATCACAAACACAGCCTGGTGAGGTGGAGGGGGAAGAGGGCAACCAGGGTGCCTGGTTCTGAGTCAGCAGCCTGACGCTGAGCATTGAGACGTCTGCAGCAGGGCTGGCATCTGCAGCACTCTTCCTTATAGCAAAAAGGAGGCACTCCAGCTTTTGTTTTCCACTCCTCTGGATGGCACAGCACTAGAGCCAAGATAGCACATTTAGCCTCCAGGAAAGAAAGCAGGGAATGGCAAATAAATCACACCTTCAGCTGAAAACCTCCCCTGTCCTGGGGACTTTGCCCACCAATGGTGGCAAGAATAGACAATTCTCAGGGGAAGTCTTTTAAATGCACAATATCAGAGACACTCCTTATCTTCAACCTTCCTAGGAAAACACACTCAATTTTCCTCATCATCCCAACAGCTCTTGGCACTTCCTAAGTCTGAACATTTCTTCTTTGATATTGCATGAGCAGAGCTGATCCATACATGTCCACATGTGGATCTCACAGCTTTGCACAAGAAAGTTCCCACTTCTGTGCGTCTACTTAAACAAGTTCTGCTGCAGCACACAGTTCACTGTTGCTTTTTTCCTCTCCCATAAAGTAGCAGCTCACATCCTGTGGCCCCTACACATCCTGTGAGCCATCACTACACCCGAGCCTTTCTTTCCTTCTGTTGGCAGCCTCCTGCCTCTCAGTACCAGCCCCAAACCTTGCACACTGGATTTTATCCCATGCATATTACTCTGACTCTCAACGTCACTCCATTTTTCCTGCAGGATATCCGTCCTCTTTGACCCTGCAAACATTTCCCAACTTCCAAGTCATCAGCAAATATCAATACTATGATCCTACTGTGCACAAAGTCATCAACTAAAGCATTAAGCAAGACCAACTCAACTCCCAATCTTTGAGGAAATCTATTAATAATTTCCCTGCAGCGATTATTTCCCTATTTTATAACCATCTCTTGATATCTCCTTCTAACAAGACTCTGCTTCTTGTAATTCTTTGAATACAATAGTCTCCAACTTAATTAAGAATCATCAGCTGTCCCATGTGGCACGACGTAAAATGTTTTACTTATGCAAAAATCAATCAGATCTTACTTTTCTTTTTCTTTCCCCAGAATGCTGATAAACAGATAAAAGGCCAATTTTACTCAGACTGTGGTTTCAGAATACTGAAAAACGCATCTACCCAATTTCTCACTTAATACATCATTTGGCAAATATACAATACTTAATTGTGAAGGCTTATCAGAACACTACAGGGCTTTTCGATGCCAGAGGATGGGTCGCTGACTTTCATACAGCTCCTGCAGCTGGAAGCCATTCGAGGCACTGCAGACTCCAATGACAGTGAGACTTTTACCACGAGGCAAACAGCCCTATGGGCACAAGGACACTTGTGGTGGGCACACGCCAATGAATGTGGTAGGAACAAGTAATGCCAGCTCTCCAATTAGTATGACGCAGTGACTTCTGCCCTGGTTTCTCACCGTATGCATGTTGTTCCCATTTATTCTATTACACATCCTGAATTTTCTCCATTGACTGGCTCCTGGCATACCACAAACAGAGAAATTGAAAAGAGAAAGGTATATGCCGACCAAACACAACATCAGGGCTCTGACAGCCTGGATTTAGGATTCTCAGGCACAGCACACACTTGCACACTGAAGTATTTACTGCTGGTTCCTTCAGTGTAGATGGAAATCAAGATATCAACTCCTTCTTCTGGGCTGGGAGCTGGTGTGAGTGCAAGATGGGCGAGCCAGTCTGTCTCCTTCCAAGCCTCATATTTCACCCAGGGTTTCCATTCAGATGGAATCCTCCATCTATGGAACCAACACTACTTCTGAGACACTGCCTCTTGGAAATGAATATTCAAAGCTACAGAAGCACTCAGGAACTGGCAGGCTTGGCACTTTCACCAACTCTCTGCTTCACTCTCCCTCTCTGGTGGCACACAGCCCCAGCCCAAACTTCTTAGCATAGCAAATATACCAGGTACGGTCTGCATAGAAACTGCACGACACCCGGCCTTAACAAAAGTTAACGGAGAAAACTATCAGCCCAGACTTTTTAAAACACTCAGTCACTTCACTAGTTTTTAATTACATGATGCAAATACTCCCCATGCTCAGAAAGAGCTGGTGCACAACGCTTCCCCCCCGAACAGCTCAGCACAGCGGAAAGGATATATGGCAGCGGGCGGTGAAACAACGGGACATCACCACCTGTGCCCGAGGCAGCACCAACCCCACTCCTACGGGCACGGGGCTGAGCAGCCCACCGCCCTGACACCCCCGAGTGCCAGCAGGCAGCAGGCCTGGCTGGGGGCTCGGCGCTTCCCGGGGGTAGCTCCAACCCGAACCCATCCGTGCCGCCCCCTCCCTCAGCGGCCGCCGCCTCAGCTGTGAGCCGCCGCCCTCCGCCCGGCCCGGCCCGGCCGCCCCCCTCTCGGCGCCGACGCCACCGCAGCCCGGGGACTCACTCGGCCTCCGCCATCTTCTCCTCCGCGCCAGTCCCCGCCCCGCGCAGCCTCCGCAGCCTCCCGCCGGCGGGGCCGGGCTGCGAGCTCCGGGCGGAGGGGTAGGACGGGGGCCTTCGTGTGACACGGTTACACCGCAAACTGCAGGAGTCAAGAGCAAGGAGGATGAAATCCTTGCTTCTAACGGCTGTGTCCAGCACCTGGCTGCAGAGGGTTGCGTGTGTGCTTAACGTTATTGATTGGGGCAAAAAGAGACGCAGCTCGTTACTCCAGAAACCACATTTTCATCAGCAGTTTGTGCTCTCTCTCGGGAGGAAGGTGCGATGCAAAGCAGGCAACAATCTGCTTTAACCTTTCTTCACAAGTAGACGAAGCATAACAGTAAAAAAAATAATAGCATTTATTGCATGCTTGGGGAGATATACAAAATAAAGCTGCGGTATTCATTTTTAAATTTATTTCTGTGTCGTATTAATTATTATTCCCCACTGAACTTTTTCTGTTCTCATTGTGCTGATGTTTAATGCAGTTCATTTTAAAATGTCCGCACGCAGCCTTAATCCAGGCTCAGTTTCTTTGCAAACGCTTTGCTGAGCTCTCCATGTTCTCAGGCTCCTTCACAGTGCTCCAGTGCAGTGCAGTTCCCATTTCCAGCCCTGAGTTAACGCTTGGGTAGGATGAAATTTGTTACTGTGTTTACTACAGCAGTATCTTTAGTAGTAACTGTAGTTTCCCCCTGCTGATATGTTCTTAGAAACACTGTCTCAAAACATAGATAAACTCAAAGGAGAGCGTATGGATCTTCAATAGACATAATAAAAATGGGAGAGGAGGAGATTCACAGCTGCAGAAACCCACTGTGGTTTAGATGAGCAATGAATGAACTTTCAGATCATTTAACTTTAGTTTTCCTCACAAAGAAATAAAATCTTATTTTTCTCAGTAACTCCTACTTGCCTGAGGCAGAGCAAAGCAGACCAGAACTGTGGGCCCGTGTGGGAAAGCCTGAAAACAGAAACTTGGCATACATGAAGTGTGAGCATTAGAGTGGAAAATGTGGCGTTAAGTGGATGGTGAGTACAAGTGATGTCCGTTTTTTCCCTTCTTTAGATACATGTATAACCAGGTGATGATTTGTCTGTCAATAAGATCAGGTTAGCTATAGTAGGGCCTATAAAATTACAACTCCTATGAAAAAATAAACTGATCATGTTAGAAATATTAACTATATTAGCAGAAAAGTATTAAAGCCAAAATACATGAAAAAGAAAACCAAAAGTATTGATGTAAAACACTGTCACTCCAAGAACTTTATTGACATTGCCAATGTAAGCTAAAAACTTACTAAATACTTAGTCCTTATACCCATCTGGTTATGCCAGAGGGTACCATGTTTGTTTGCACAGAAATGAGAGGAACGTGATGGAAAAGTAAAGTGTCTGACTAGGAAATTAACAGAATAGCTACGGCAGTAGATAGTTCTGCTAACTGCAGACTGTGTGACTGCAGAGAAGTGTCATTTGCTCTGCCTTTGACTGGAATTGCTGTGGAATATCATGCGAAGAGCATTCTTTTCTGGGAGTGACACAGGGCTGTTTGATTGCGCTGGCTACAGAGCATGACAATATGGAGTATTCTGGATTTAGTTTGGGGAAATAAATATTTTGTGGGTATCATAAATCTGGTAATGAAAAGCTCAGTAAAGTTCATGCAAAGTAGAGGAACCTAGAGCAGCCACGTATCTATAGAAAAAGTGTAATTGCTCTCATATCCCTAACAGCCACTTCTAGAAACTGGTGTTTTGTCGAGGCTGTTGTGGGCTGGTTGCATGAGTCAGCACAAGACTGCCTACCTGAGGGTGTGGGACAGTAAATGAAAGGATCGATGGATGAGAGAGAAACACTTAGAGAACAGGTAGAGCTGTACAAGCACAGATCCTGAGTATCTCTGAGAATCTCCTTATTTCGAGTTCCTGACAATGATATTGAGTGCTGCTGTTACTTGGGGCCTTTAGCTGCTATTGCAAAAATAAAGTTGTAAATTACAGATTTTTTTATTTATCAAAATATTCTTCAGGAATATAAATCTCCTTCAAAGCCTCCTTGGAAGCTCTCCATGCATACAAAAAGCTTCTGGAAGGCCTTCAGAAATGAAAAATTATAGAACTGGGCACATTTTCCACCAATGCTTATTATTTCACCAGCTGAGGCTGCTGTCTTGTCTCTTTTATTATCTCCAAAAGAAGGCATAGTAGCCATCCTCGTTAGCACACAGCTGGGTCACAGGCACCACTCAATGGCTGACAAGTCCTGCAGCATATGGGAGGCTCGTTATGCACAAAGGGGCAGTGTACTGTGAATGAGTCTGGGGTCTTGGCAAGAGCACAGCACAGCACAGCACGCAGAGAACTTCCATAACATTGATTTTCCAATAGGCTTGGCATTTTAGAGAAGGAAGGAAAAAGGAGACAGCAGCAATGTGAAACCGTCAGATCGTGTGCATTCTTACATATGAAAAAGGCTTCTGCTTATCTCAGGTTAGCAACAGGACGCACAATTCCAGGGCTGATATCAAAGGCATGTTTTTGTTTGCTTTATTTATTTAGCCACTTGCAAAAGATACTGGGCTGTCAGCTCCAGAGGCTAAAGTCCTTTGTTTATCTTCTGAAAGGTGCAGCATGAGTTTCCCTGTATTACTGTGCCAGTGTGGCTCTGCCCTGATCTGCTTTCCCCACTCATTCAGTACTTGCTAAAATAAATACCTAGGGAAAACATGCTGCCAACCATGGTCGTGGTTCCTGCGATATGGAGCCCAGCCCAGTTGGAAGTTTACCGAGATAACCTCATTGCATCACATGCCAAAGAGCTTCACACAGCTGTAGGACTATGGCATTTAAATAAGATATTGAAAAATGCGAGGTAACCATCATCGTGTTAGAATACATCCAGCTACGAGATTTAGAAATTAAAGATTTCCTGTCGCATTATTACAGTGCCATACAACATCTAGATTCAATAGACAGGCTAAACAAAACTGGGACACTGAACTTCATCAGGATGTTGTTTTTGCAGTGAAAACTTCTGGTGGGAAGCAAAGATGGTGCAGAAACTGAAGGTACGCATGGAATATATATGGGTATGTTCCAGCTCTAGGTGTCTGTGCATGTGTCTGAAGTGTGTCACTTGCTGGAAGTGGAAATAACGTCAGTGCAGATGAATTAGTATATGGGAAAAGGACAAGAAGAAAATTCATGTCAAATCAAGTTAAAAATAGATGGCTGAGTGGTTAAGAAGAACAACATGAGAAAAGCAAACAGGAAAAGTGCAATGTTTGAGAATGAAAGCAGTCCTGCACAGGAACTTAAATTATTTTGTGAATTGGATTGAAAATATTTTACATGTGTGTGCTGTTGAAGGTAGAAGAAAACGGTTTCCCTATTGAAGTGTTTAATGTTTGGTTTGGCGGTTTACAATTTCTCTGTGGCTGTGAAATTCAGGTCCTTTCCCTTTCTCCTTTCTTTCTCCTTATCTCTTTTGTGTTCCATATGTGGAGTCTCAGATCCACAAGGGTGTAAAAAAACTCCAGCAATGGCAGTTGGAAAGCTCTAGGTGTCACCAAGACTTGCTGCAAGTCATTAGCAAACAATTGCAGTGGTGACTGCATCGGATAATACTGACATTATTTCAATCTGTATTATGTTTGTAGGGATACAGACCTTATATTTATGCCTACAAAAAAAGTGACAACAGCTAATTTTAACTATTTTCAAGATATGGCAATAGCATACAGCCTCATTTTGCTATTCAGTGTACAAATACATTGAGAGCCAGTATACTCCTGTGTACTTTACAAACCAGAGAGAGCAGCAAGTTCCTCTGCTGCTGGTAGAGAGAAAAATAGTGACTCCTCCTGCTCATTTGATGTTTCTATTTTAAGTTTAAAAAAACTATCTTCTGGAGAAATCTGCTTCTTTCTGCCACCTGTTGCAGAGGGAAAAGATGCCAAACCTCATTCAGACATGTAAATTTTAGACCTCACAATAAGGAGATAATGATGTTATCCTGTGTAATTTGTTGAACAGCACAGGTTATCTGGGTCAGTACTGAGGAATGCAACCAGTCTTGGATTGCTGTATGGGGCAGCAGTCACTGCTGGCACTGACACTGCTGTGAAGGACACATTTGGAGCAGTTTGAAAAGTGTCTGTTCCTCTTAGGCAACAGATATCTGTAAGTCTGCAGTGATAATTCAAATACCAAAAGTTTTTGTTTCCAACAAATATTTCCATTTTGTGGCAATTCGACCTCCTCTGAAATTTGACCTTTCCCTTAGAGTGCAAAATGCAAAAATAAACAAGACAGGAGCTTGCTCTGAAACACCCTTTTCCAACCTGCACTATCAATACCAGCTGGGGGACAAAAAGACAGAGGGTACTGGTGGATGGCAGCTGGACTGAGCCAGCAGTGTGCCCTTGTAGCCCAGAAAGCCAGCCGTGTCCTGGGCTGCATCAGAAGGGTAAGGGAGGGGATCCTGCCCCTCTGCTCTGCGCTGTGAGAGCTCACCTGGAGCACTGCGTCCAGAGCTGGAGTCCTCAGTACAGGAGAGACACGGACCTGCTGGAGTGCAGCCAGAGGAGGGCCACAAAAATGATCCCCGGGATGGAACAGCTCCCTGTGAGGACAGGCTGAGAGCTGGGGCTGTTCAGCCTGAGAAAGAGAAGACTGCAGGGAGACCTGAGAGCGGCCTTTCAGTGTCTAAGGGAGGGCTGTAAGAAGAAAGTGGACAGACTCTTTAGCAGAGTCTATTGTGATAGGATAAGGAGAAATGGTCTCAAACTAAGGGGGGAGATTTAGACTGGATATAAGGAAAAAGTTTTTTACAAAGCACAGGTTGCCCTAAGATGTGATGGATGCCTGGAGACACCCAAGGTGAGGCTGGACAGGGCTTTGAGCACCTGATCAAGCTGTAGGTGTTCCTGATCATTGCAGGGGGGCTTGGACCACATGGCCTTTAAGGATCCATTCCAACTCAAATGATTCTGTAATTTTATCAGGCTATCAGAATCCATCTGGGAGAGGTCTGTGCCATAGGACACTCAGGTCTCACCCCATACTCATGCCATCCTCTTGGCTCCTCCCAGTTACATTACTACTGAAGCATCCAGAAATCCTTGTACTGGCAGCAAACCAGCAGAGCCAGGCCCTGAAGGAAGGGGCAGGTTGTTCTTCAGGCACACAGCAAGGCACTGAGCTCAGCTGGGAGCACTGCTAGCACACAGCCTGAGCAGAAAAAAAGCCAGGTCTGGTGTTTGATAACATGGTTATGCAAGGGACACTGGGATAAATGGAGCTGTAGCTAACAAGCAACTCTATGCAACTCCCCCTGAAGCTACAAAAAGAGAAGAAAGTTTAATAATTGTCTGACTCAGCACTACGGGTTTGTCTGAGTCACGGTATCACAGAGGCAATACCTGAAAGCCAGATTGTGGAGAAAGAAAGAAGGCAGAAGAGTGTAATAATGCAAACTAATGTACTTGGAATTTGGATTGTAGAGTTCTCTGGACTGAAAAATTGAATCCCTTTTCCTCCTTCTTATTTTACTATTTGTCTGTAATCTTTGTGAGAAAAAAAGAAAAAGAATTGTTTCCTTATAGAGACACAACAGTTAGTGTCAGCAAGGGATTGCTGAGCTGTCCTGGCATCCTGGAAATCTGCTTCTGCTCCAGTGTGTCCTCATCTGATGAAAGCTGGGATTTTGCTGTGTTGTTGAAAGTTTGATGTTGCAACTAGAACCTGGGGCATGAACCTTCTAAACTTTGATTTGAACGTGATAGCAAGTGGGACTGATAACAGAACTTGGCATATTCTGCTCTACATACTTCTTAAGGTGGAGGAGGATGATCCAGTGTTTTAGCTTAAAGATTTAATGAAAAAGGATTAAAAAGGTTTGATGAGGAAGATTTTTTAAATTTGTATTTGTTTTTGAAGAAATCTTACACACATGGCAGACACAGGACTGGTCCTGTTGAAGTACATAGGACTTCATATGTCCTTATAAATACCTATGTACCAAGCTACATCACTGATGTGGATCACTGAACTATGACCAGCCTAAACTATGCCCTGAATTTTGTCTTACTGTTTTTTTCCTCAGCTACAAATTTTGGACCCAAATTTCTGCTGACTTTGTGAATTTACCCCAGTACAAATCTGACATTCACATTACAGAGAGACGTAAATAAAATCTCAGTATGGTGTTCGTGTTTGCATTACTCCTTGTGGGTTTTTTATTATTCTCTCTCTCTTTTTCTTTTTCTTTTTTTTTCCTTCTTTCTTTTTGCTCCAGTGATTCATTTATGAAAAAAGATGATGAGATTCAGGCTTTTGATGGTGTTTCCCTTACCCAGGAATTGAAGTACTCTGAGCAGGCCAGGACTTGCATAAAAATAAACACACGTACCCAAAGTGAACACAAGTACTTTAAGCACATAAAAATATTAGAATTGTGTCCTGTGCTACTTACCTAGTAGACCTGCTGTGGATTTCTGAGTGCTGTCTCAATACTTTCTCCTTTGTTTTTTCTTGGAAGAAAGCTTTTTCAAGAACTAGATGAATTAAAGTCACAGGGAGAGTAGAAGTTAAAATACTGTCCATCCAGATACACAGACACGTACAGATAGAGGCATGTACATATAATTTGTAGTCAGTTCTTACAGAGATTTGATCTAATTCCATCCATTTGATATTTAGTTTGTCTTGAGTTTGGATCTCCAGGATAGAGGCTGGACTCCAAATAACACCAGCAGTGTGCACCAGCTTCTCAGTTGCTTCCTGTCGTTTTCTGAAATGTTCTTCCTGAGAGTCTTGTGAAGATCTTCCTTTCCCTATAAATTCAAAGCCGTATGTCAGCTGCCAAAGGTAGTGTAAAAAGAAGGGAATTTCATGCACCAGTCTCTCTGAGAGTAATCTGCTTATACAGTTTCTTGACTCCTAACTCAATAGTTCTAAAATGTTGGTGCAACAGAATAATGATCATGTTTTATTTATCAAATTTTAGCTCAATATTATTAGACAGTTCAGTAGTAATATGATGTGCTTGAAACCAGTACATGGGCCAAAATGAGTAATATTTCATCATCAGATAATTCTACCTTTGGTTGAGACTTGGTTTTCTGTGGTCACACCATAGAAGTGGTACGTTTACCATTTGCTCTCTAAGCAGAATTTTAGCTTCTTCTTTTGCTGCGTAGTAAATGAATACCATGCTCAAATTTTATTTTTCCTCTTCATAAAAAAGAAATCTCATCCTCATTCTGCAGAGAGGTGCTTCAGATGTTTTACTAAAATTTTATTTTCTGCCTTGGTAACAAATGTGCTGTCTATTTGGAAAGACCATAGCTTCCATTAGACCATCCTATTCATTTGGCTCAAGTGGACAATAAAACATGCTGAATGACAGGGTGACACTGCTACCCACAGAGCTTTGGAGAAAGAAGTCATTCTGCCTCCTGCCTCTTCATTGGTTTTCCTATATCTGAGCGTACTCTACCCCTTTGTATTGTGATGGAGGCATGGCCCTTCTGATTTATTTCTATTACTTTCTAGTGATTAGCCCAGTGTAATGAATTGTCAGATAACAATGATTACATAAACTTTCCAAAGGGGAACGTGGGTACCACAATCTCAAGGGTTAGAACCTGCTGCTGGAAAATGTCGAGGAAATGTGTTTTTGGCAAATTATTTTGCTTAACTTCAAAAGCATTGGAAAACTGGGTGAGTCCTTTAGAAAAAATATAATGCTGCCCTGAGCATAGATGGAAGAAGTGACTGAGAATCAGTGCCAAGTACTAAAAATGGCCGGTCTGTGGCTCAGATTAGAGTATAAATTGGTGAGATGATATATGTTCTATGGAGAAGGAGTTGATTTCAAAAGTATTGGAAACATTCCCTCCCTTTCTTGATACTTTTATTTCATTCCTTAATTAGAGAGTCAGAAAGTGATGAAAGGCTTTGGATTAGATGCAATGGCATTCCTTACAGGAATTGGTTCAAGAAGAGCTGGCCGCAAGCAGCTTGCTAAGAATGTTTTCATGTTTTTTATGACAGAAGACTTAGCACAACATTGTTACAGAAATATACAGTGCTCCAGCCGACACAATCCCTCACACTCTTGGTGATGTCTCCCTTGTGATTGTCCTCTACCTTGGGCAGGTCATGTCTATGAGACAGCACGCTCTTGGAGAGAGGCAGCATCTTTATGCGTGAGCATCATCACGACATCTAGAAACTATGGCTACATTTCTAGGACCAAACTGAATCTCTTAACTGTGGTAATAAGCCATTGCTTATCCAAATGACCTCTGTTTGCAATACAGACAACGATAAATAATAACAACAGAAATAAAAACAATGCATTTCCTTGGCTGCCTCCCCTTGCTATTCCATTGGAGACATTCAAGTACCTGAAGATGGATAAAGGGAATAATACAGATGTATTGTACTTGAAAGTGGTTGTAACTGCAGCACACACAAGGTAGCTGTAAGTGAACTATCCTGAGGAATGATGGTAGCGTGTGCTCAGAATGTTACATCTCTCCTCCTAAAATTACAGACTATTTACAACACCTCTTGGTCGAGTAGGGATTTATTTATGTTGCTACACATCCAGATAAATGTTAAATATGACGTCATGGCATATTGCTCCATCACTGCTGGAAGTTACAAGTGGCAAGACATGCAGAACTTTCTTTTGTGACATTCCCATCTACAGATAGGTGTGAACTGATAGAAATAACCTTTTGTAATACCCACAATTTTCTGTAGTTCTAATTTTTATTGTGCCTGCTGCTTGAAAGATGATAAGACTTATTCATAGAATTCACACTCCAGTGGTTTGATAAATATATAACAGTCTGAAAAGGAGTTTCTTGGTGCAGTGCGTGTTATTCATCAGGTCTTAGCTTTCCTTGGTTTGGGTTCTAAGGTTTATTCTTCTATTATTTTTATTTTTTTTATTTGACATTTTTGTCTGACTTCTCTGATCCTCTTCCTACCAGAATCTACAAGGAAAAATAGCACTTGGGACTACTAAAACTAAATATGGCGTGACAAAAAATATGTTTATATACCTTTATTATATTATCTCTTATTCTCTATCTGACAAATGAGGAGGAAAGAATATTGTAAAGTGATATTCTATAGCAGGCACAACGCTTATCAGTTATTTTCCTTTGACCTTCTGCCTCAGAAAATTAATTCACTTGAGCTGTTCGTACGCTAGAACATTAGGGAAAAAATAATGTTAGCACTAGTGAATATAATCTCTGCAGGAAAGCTGGGCAATTATTCAGCGGTCTAATCTTATCTCTTGTTTCATTTTTATATGGCAAGCCTACATTTAAAGTATTAGATATACTGTGCTTCTGCTCGGTACCTTCAAAGCACAGTAAATAAATGCTGCTAAGTGCCACCATGAGTGAAGGAGCTTTTAATGAGAAGTGTGAGTAGACATGTGTGCCATTCATCATCCTGCTCCGTCCGATATTGGGGCTCTTTTTATCAGCAGTATTCCTAGCAGTGTCATCACCTCTGGTATAAATCTTCTGTCAGTGTCTGTCGTCCCCGTGCCCTATTAAACTCATGCTCGCACATAATCACTGGATGACCTTTGGATGTCTTTCATTAACCTCCAACCCGAACCCTGCTGGCTTCTTGTTGGTAGGTAAATCTATAACATGACTTTTGCTTATGACTCAACCTTTATCCCTGCTTAATAGTCCTGCCTTTCAATTTTGTTGTTGTTGTTGTTGTTGTTCTGGTGCAAAAAGATAGCTACAATCTTAAACAAGAGCTTGGGTTTCAAGGATTGAAAAACAATGTTCACCTAGGTGTCTACTAATAGACTTTCTCCTGTTTTCCACTGCTGCTCACTGAAGCTTGTTTGCTGTCAATTCAGGCAAGATGTTAGCCTTGCAAATAATATTTTTGCTTTTGACAGAGGTTTGCTTTCTCTCAGCTATTTCCTTCTTGCCATGTTCCCCTAATCAGGTGTTAGAGGTTGATTAATTCAAATTAAATTGCGCAGCTGTGACGTAGTTCAGTCTAAAATTTCTGATGCTGGAGATGACAGTAGCTATTACACGGAAATAACAACAATAAAAAAAACAATAATGCAGGATTTTATTTTGTTGAAGCTTGATGTGAAGTGGGAAGGCATTACTCCCGAGCTCTGTGTTGGCACCGTCTTACCGTAGTGCCCTGGTCAAGCTCCTAGCTTTTTCTATGACTCGTTCACCTCATTTCTAAAATGGGCCAGGGCAAAACTCTACTCTGCAGAGTGCAACATGAAAAATGGCTTCTATTTATGTAACTAATCTACTCTTGTGTGCTTGGGCATCTTGCTGATACTCTCATTAACCCTACTCACTTAGATGTGCATGCAGAGGTATGAGTGGGCTGAGCTATATTTCCCCTCCCTCATCCCCACCTCCTCTTGTGAATGTGACTCTAATGACTGTTAACAAAAATTAGCCCTAATTAACTAAAATTCTTTGTGGCTGTATTCCTGCAAACCCACTGATGAAGCCAGTGTCCACGAGAGCAATTAATGTAAGTCAGAATGAAAGAATGTAGGCTGGCTTCTGCACTTTCTGCTGAAGTGCTGTAAATCTGGCTTAAGCAATGTTGAAATAAGATTGGGTGACAATATCTCCTCCTCAACCTTATATATACCTTTAACAAGGGCATTCTGGAAGTCCTGTAGACTCATAATTAATTCAACTAACTTGTGTAACAGCAATGTTTCCTGAACCATATAATGCACAAACATTCACTAAATCCATGTCTCAATGATTTCATTATCTAGAAAGCCAAAGCAAAATGCCAATAGTTTTTTTTCCCGAGTTTTTCTCTCTCCATTTATTTTTACTGTGCTCAAGTATGGCAAGTAAATTACACTTCTATTTCCTGCTACAGTCTGAAGCTGTCTGCTCACAGTTGGAGGGCCCATCTCCTCTCAGTTCGTGACCAAGCAGCATCAAAATAGGGAAAATTTCAGGGAATTCTGAAGAGTCAGATAAGCAGCTTGTCTCTTCTTTAATTGACTGTGTTTGATTTGCTCCTTGTTTTTATCTGTGCTGTCCTCATTTCTACATTTTCTCCCTCTTCATTTTTTTTCTGTGTTTGGATGTATCTCTTTTGGATGTCTTTGCCCCTGAAAAACAGCAAATAATCACATTTTGACATTTGAGTTGGGTGGATCAAGCTGTCCAAAATCTCTGTCTGCACTTCATTGATGAGCCATGAAAATGTTGTGTTTCCCTGAGACAATCTGTAAAGTGCAGCATCCTTCTGTGTCTGCCACACATCTCCATCTTAAAACGGATTTGGCTTTGTTTCACAGATGCAGAGAAGAGACCATGTTGTGCCCAAAGGGCAGAGGTAGTTGAAGTGAATGCATAAACGTGCAAGAGATTTGAACTTCCTTTACGATCTTGTTCTGAATTTCTCACTCAGTTCTTCCAAGATGTGGAACTGAGACAAAGCAATTCGTAGTTGCTGCTAGTATTTTGTATGATTAGCTTTACCAACCCGGTAAAATGCTGATGTGTGCAAAATCCCTACCCCGTGATGGCTGGTGGGTATGTGTACCAAGATGAATAAAGTCACAAAAACACGGGAGTAGAATGGGAAATAAAGGACTGGAAGAGGTTTTCAAGGTGAAATTTGACTGAATGCATTTGAAAATCTATGCAAAAAAAAAGTGGATTTTGAGGAGAAACCTCTAGGGTGAGGAATCTGATGTCTAGGTGGCTCAGTCCTACAGACTTGAGCAGGCTCTGGTCTGGCTGGGGAGGAACAGAAGGTTTTTCACCAATGATGACAACTGAGAGGACTTGAAATGACAGCAGCAAGGAAACACAAATGAGTGGTTAATTGTGTGACCTACAGGGAGCACTGGAAGACATTAATGGGTATAAAGAGGCCATATTTCCATAAATGACCATTAGTCTTCTGCAAATGTTCCTTGAAATGTAAAGGAATGATTTTATCTCTCCAATTAATCATCCTGGAAATCCTCCTTCGTGTAATCTTGAAAACACTGGAGAGGACTTAGTATCAGCAAACGTTGCCAGATGTACAAAATGGCAGAGTAATATGTTGCACAAAATGATTTTGGGTGGCAGAAACTGGAGAGCAAGCCAAGAATACTGCACCAACATCTGAGCTTTTCTACAAGAGGCGTTCCCAGCCTCAGGAGGGAGCACTGGATAATTTATAGGTTAACATTCTCTTTTTATGTGAATAGCATTTTTTCTCATTTATAGTTAATTAGGTTAAGCATGCATGGGGAGCGAGGGAGGAAAGACTTTCAGAGAGAATCTAAACGATTAGTAATTTGAATGAAGTAAAAGTATCTGCTGAAAGATGTAACTCGAATTAAATCTGTTGCTATAACAAGTCTAAGTATCAGATCAGAATTTTAAAGGTTCTTAGATTAATTATAGCAGCAGCATAAAAAGAGGTAGAGCATATTTACACATTAGCAAAAAAATACATTTCCAAATGTCATGCCTTCCAGTGTATGCACACAAATATATATATATTTAAAACTCTCAGTGAAGTTTGTAGCTAATTTTTGGCTTCCTTTGCAGATTACCTTTAAGCACTGGGTAGTTTTTTGAATGTAAGCACATAAATCCGAGATGAAGCACTTTATTTCAGGGATCTGATGTATGAGGTTTCCTAGCTGAAAAGTGCAGCATTTCTGAAAATCGGGCAGAAGTTGGAGCTAGATGCTAAATATAGATTTAACAGTTTATCCCCTGACACCCAAATAATTCAAGAAGTGAATGATTTATGATTTCAAGAAGTGAATGATTATTTATACTGGGAAGCCCTGCCATCTTTATTGCACATGAGCAGTTCCGCATGGAGAGTTAGTTATTCAAAGTAGTTTCATGTTTGTGCTATGCCCATAAAAGTCTGTTTCTTTTTCTAGATCTTTAAAATATTCTAAAGGGACTGAATCTGAGCCCCAGTGAAGGTCAGGGAGAGATGAGCAACTGGTTTCCTTGTGTCTATTAGAAACATCTAGTGTGTACTGTCTTACCCAGCTGCAAGTTAAGCCTACCGAGAGCCCACTGAGCTGCAGCTGGCTCCAGCAAGCCTTTCACATCCCCACCAGGCTGCAGCAGGGGCAGAACTGTCAAAACGCCCTAATGAACACCAGAAAAACTCTACCAGGAGCTCTGCCTTCAGGAAAACAGATTGCAGTGTATGCTTTGTGCAAGGCTTATAGGCTGCTTTTGCAGGGTAGGGTTTAATTGTGCAAGGGCTTATCTAATGCCAGTGTGATCACTGTGAGAAATTGTGATCCACCCTATAGCCAACGAATTTGCCCTGGCAGCAGCGTTGAGCAAAGGTACTAGAGGTGCCACTCGTTCAGGAACAGCTGATGTTTCAGGTGCCATCCAGCTCCTACAGAGCAGGTCAGTGGAGCACTGCAGAGCTGTTGTGGAGCAGGCACGGAGGTCACCACTGCCTGAAAACCTGACAAAGTACCATGGAGGCATTCCACCTTGGAAACTAATAGAACCTGTCCCTCTCACACATGCTGGTTATCATAGAATCATAGAATCATTTGAGTTGGAAGTGACCCCTAAAGGCCATCAGGACCAACCCCCCTGCAATGAACAGGGGCATCTACAGCTCCGTCAAAGTACTTGGAGCCCCATCCAGCCTGACCTTGTGTGTCTCTGTGAATGAGGCATCCACCACCTTTTTGGGCATCCTGTGCCAGTGCTTCACCATTCTAATTGTAGAAAACCTTCTCTGTCTGTGTCTCCTTCCCACTTCTGTGATGCAGCCAAGAGGAGATGGGATGCAGGAATACTAGAGAATTGCATAGCTCTGCACAGCTCTGGCATCAACACTGGGGTCTGCAGCAGTGGAAGGACAAAGCTGGGGTTATAGCCATGTTCCCTTGAGAAACAGTGATTTCTCTGGAAGGAGGTGGCAGCATGTTAAAAAATGTAAGGGCGTCATTTTTCATGCAGTTTCTGTGAATATGGGTAATGAGCTACCTGCCACCAGTCTTCTCTTCTCCTGGGTGGGAGGTAAAGAACTGGCTTTATGCTGAATGGGTGCTTGTGCAAAGTGGGTCTATGCAGCCATTTGTGAGCAGCTTGCAGACATCAGCAGTAAAGGTTCGTTACATCTCTAATTTTTTTCCTCCTTTGGGCAGGTGGCCTAACAGCCCAGCAGCTGATCCTACTTTTTAAATTTAATTTTAATTGAATGCACTGCTAGAGATGCCTTAAATTGACTCTTTTTGTTTAAATTTCCTAAGGGATTTTGCCCCAAGACCTCTATCCTAGTGATAACTTATTCTGGCCAATGGAGCCAGTGCGTATTTATTGTATATCTGTGTCCCTTCTCTGGCTTCTACCACGAGCACTGCAGTTGCTGATGACTAGAAAATTACTCAAGTGTGAACTGTTTCACTGTCTGTCACTTTCCTCATTAGGCTACTGAGAAAATATACCTACGACTCTGTCACACACAGCCCTCATTAGATTAGCAGCACATGGAGATCATTGCCTTTTTTAAAGATGGTTGCAGGAAAATGGCTGTGAGGCCTGATGTTTCTCAGTAATAAGTGGAAGCAGCAAAAGCGAGGAGGGCTCACTGCTTTCTTCTCTGAAATAATTGCATTGTTTGCAGAGCCTGATCACTGGGAGGAAACAAGTCAGGAGGCAATGTGCAGTCCTGCCCCTCAGTGAGCAGAGTGGGCAGAAGGTACACCAAGTAAGGTACTGTGCTAAAGAGATTCAGGACACGATAACCCATTTTGGGCATCTGATTTTCCTTTTGCCTGGCTTCAGGAAGAACTATGTCAAAGGTGGTGTGTTTTCCTTTGTGTGTCAGTAAGAGTAAATCCAGGCCTACCACACATGGCTGCAGGTGGTGGCAGTGAGGGAGTGGTGTACTCTTCACCCAGTTCCTACTCAGAAGCCATTAGCCTAAGT
Source organism: Odontophorus gujanensis (assembly GCA_013399175.1). Lineage (NCBI taxonomy): Eukaryota > Metazoa > Chordata > Aves > Galliformes > Odontophoridae > Odontophorus > Odontophorus gujanensis. The sequence goes on along the minus strand of VXAB01013189.1, from coordinate 635,504 downwards.
AGCTTTAATTAATGTGCACATGGCATTAGACTGGATTGCTGTCAAATGCTTATGCTGAGCTTCTGCTAGAAAAGATCTGCATCTCCAGCGAGTGCTGCTTTCTTTTTAACTCACTTCTTTTCCTATGCAAAGTGGAGTGTGTCACAGCCTTCTGCACTATATGCTCTGAAATCAGTCCGTTAGCTCTTATATGCTTTAGAAAGATAGGCATCTACTTGCACTCTGGGATTTCTTTATCTGAAGAACTCAAAAAATAAATAAATGAAAGAGCAGTAGTAGCTACTGATGAACTGCAACATGTGCCAATTGCTGGAGTGGAGCAGCCACGTAATCCCATGAGCAGCAGGGCCATAGTGTTGAATGGGACCATCATGAATGGGAACTGAACCTTGCTTCGCTTGAAAGCATGGTCCTGAAAACTGAATAGAGCTGATTCTGCAGTGGCTGTTCATAGCTGCTTCAATACATCTTCCTGGCACACTAGTTTAATCTTTCATGTTTTCTCTCTATATATTCCTGTTAATCTTGAAGACCTGATGGGCATTTTCCACAAATCCTTTTGCCCTGAATCTTGATAGCAAAGTGTAGAGCAGTGTCTGTCTCCCAGTACTGATGATCTACCTCTGTTTTGCCATGTATGTGTTATTTCACTAGCAGCGGCATAGAGGACCAGTGATGTCCTACAGTTGATAATCTTTGTAGCAGATGTGTATCCCCAAAGGGTAAGTTGATGAAAAAGCTTATGGAATTTTAACTTATTTAAAGTTGATATCCAACTCCAAATTAATTTTGAATTTGGATATTATGTGCTTGACTTGCTGTGCATATATTCTCTTTAATTTCATGTAAACATGATTCTTCTTGTTATCTGCACTTACAGACTCAAAGGCAATTAGCCCTGAGATTTCTAGAAATGTAGAATAAGAAATGTTTGAAATTTTATTTCCCATAAAGATGCTATTTTCATTTTTATTTAATTGGAACTGTAATTTTTCTTGAGGAACAGAAGAAAAACTTTTAAAAAAAAAAGAATTCCCTCATGGGACTGGAGGCTGTGAAGGACCATTATCAAGAAAAAGAGTGTTTACTTGTGAGAATGGTGATTCAGGCATTGTCTGAGAACATTGTGAGTGGATGCTAAGGAACGCGTGAGCTCAAGAAAAGGTTCAAACTTACATTTAGCCGACATGAAATGGACAAGAGGAATAGGTGTCTTCCCACTAGGTTAGCAGCCTAAGGAGGGTGGCTGTAACATCCAACCACTCAGCAGCAATAGGATACGAGCCAATGTCTTGATTTTCTTCCTTTCTGTCAGATTCACACCACTTTGGTGTGAGTCACACCAAATTCACTCTGCTCAACACAACACCCGACACCCAACAGGATTCCACTTGGCTGGTCCAGCTTACCATCCTGGATAGAAGTTCCCACCCTGAGCTCATTTCATAACTGCCTTCAGCTTCATGGTAGCAATTACTTTTCTTTTCCACACCTAACTCTGCTTCAGACACACCAACTTTTCAGGGAGATAATTAATTTACAGCAATGTTACTTAGTTCATCCAGCTGCTTGCTGTGTCTTATTAATGCCTAGGTGCAAAAGACTTTTTTTTTTTCCCCTTCATTCTGACAGGAATTCTTGCAGTCTCAATGAGCAATTAGTATAAAAGAGCTGTCATGAGGAGATAGAATTAATACCAAAAATATCCAAGCCCAAACCTGTAAATCTTTAATGTCTGCAACTTTACATTTTTTTTTAATTCATTAGAGGATACATTATTAACTAAAAATATTCTCCAAAGTATGACAGCTATTATGTAAGAGCTTTTCCATAAAGGTTTCACAAGTTAATTTTAATAATTGTCATTTAAATTAGAAGTACTATATCACATTTCAGGTGATCCAAGATTGTGCTTTTTCACATATGATGTTTCAAGAGTTGGTTCTTCTTTTTCTCCCTTTTTATTTTTTTATTTTTTATTTTTTGGTAGAACAGCATTTTCAAAAACAAGGTACAATTTTCCACAGCTTAATTATCACTGGAGTTCCCATTTGGGCTTTCAAAGGACTGTTGGCAGCATCATTTCATCTTCTTTTTGTTAGAGCTTGTGTAACACGTAAATGATGCAATACTTTCTGCAGTGGGAAGAATAAATAAAAGCCTTGCATGAAGACATTATATGTAACAGAGCCCGAACCAGTATCTCACTAATGAGTATATAACCCACTTTATAGAACCATATCGTAACCAGGCTAAGGGCTTAATTGTTATCGATTTGTTCTTCTCACTGCTCCAATATCAGTCGTTATGGAAATAATCTCCATATCCCTCATTAAACATGCATCAGTTTCCACGGGAATGCATTTTTAAATAAGAAATTCTGTTTGAATATTATTGGTTTTACTGGTTGTTCAGGCACTTGGAGCTGTGGTTGCCCAATCTGTCATAGTTAATCAACTCTCATCTCTTAACACTGGCTGCAGTTATCAATGAGTTGAGGATTAATATTCTGGGCGAAGCAGATGATAAATCATTTGTATATAATTAGTGTACAGCAAGGTTACAGCTGACATGAATTTTTATCTTAATTATGAGAGAAATTTGTTCCATTAATTTAATTTAGTTTGCATGAGTGGCTAGACACCTAACAAAGTTAATCTTACACCTGTCATTACAACATTAAGGAGAGTCTCATTTTCAAGCTGTAGACACAGATACTCTGCATATAAGGATAATGTTGCTCATTCTGATGTGAAAATAGATGATCGTGGACAGAAGATATAGAGTCTACTCTTTTTAAAGTCTTCCCAAAGGATTTGTGTGAGAATGTTACAGAGATTCAGATCCTGTTGCCACCGTACTGAGTAGATTAATTTTACTTCAGTCTTCCTTCTCTACTTCCTCACGAAGGAAGCTTGCAGTACTTACAGAGGGAGAGATTTCTTGCCTTATTTTTATAAATATGTATTTTATTTACTTTAACTATGTGTGTGTACTCAGCAGAAGGCATGTGACAATGCTATACCACTTGTATGACATGATATCTGCATTAATGGCCGTGGGTGAGGAAATGTGCACTGTCTGCAACCCAGCCTTCATATTTATGTGAAAAAGAATTATTCATAACTTCATCTACTACACAAATGGCAATTATGCAGGCATTTCTGAGGTTTCAGCACAGTAAGTAAACCAAATTCTGTGTTAATTATCCCAGCAATTATCAAGTCTGATAAATCATACGTGATTGATAGATAAGGTGGGGCTGTTTGGGTAGCAGGATATGGTGTTCGTTATTTTGCTCATAATTAACCAAGCACCTAAATGAAAGAAGACTACTTGTGGCATCCTTTATAAAAATGTTTATCTTTATAGATTTGTTGATTATAGTTATTTTATTCTGGTAGGATGACTTCGGAAAAAGAAAAGCCAATACCCAAGTCTTTTTACAGCTAATGAGATGAGACTGAATACAGTGGAGACAGAAATATAACTGAAAATTGCATTCTGCACTCGCTTGAGTCCAAATACATATTTGTAATACAAGCCAGTCTGCTTCACATCTGCAGCATAAAAATAACCCTCTAACAGAAACACTAATTGAACAGTAACTCAGATTAATGTTTTGTAATATTAGTTCACAATTATTACTCTCAGCTAGGGTCAAGAAGTATATAGTTGGATATTCTCAAAGAAATGACTGATTTAAAAACAAAGAGCTCTAATGGAATTCAATAGTGCTTTTCAGTCATTCCAGTTGGCATCTCTATTACCTGAAATGATTCACAGTCCATTATGGGAGCTTCCATGCTAATAGAATGTCTATCTTCTGTAATACAGACACATCAGGGCACTAACTGAGAATCTGTCACAATGAATTTCATCTAGATTTCACTTCATCTCTTCATGGACTGTAAAATTTGCTCTTGTACAATGCCTAAATTTACTGTGGGTAATTGAGAGAGATCTATAGATGCAGCATGTGGTAAAAAGCGGCTTTCCAGAGATCTACTGTAAATTGTGCAGATTTGGTTCAGCTGGGGAAAGATTATGAAGTGCTGAACATCAGTCTTTGCTAATTAAATATTTTTGGGCAGCACTGAAAATATTTTGGGTGGATCACAATGAACAGGACAGTGAAAATCGCAGTCTTCCTTTCCAGCTGTGGGAGAGACAGTAAAAAGCTTTTGAAATATAAGAAACCACAAAAGAGAGGTAGGCAAATGAGTGGAAGTAGGCCCCACTGCCCCTCATGACAATTATGGATCACTCCATGTAGACCCATGGTATTTTTATCTGCCTCATACACAGTACAGGGTGGGCTGTTGCCCACCTCATCTGACTTCCTCCAGTCCTTTAGAAATTCCTCCTTAAACAGCACAGGTAAATCCATTTTATTCTTGCAGTCAAGACTATTAATCCTAACTAGATGTTGCTGTTAAGTTCTGTGCATGGACTGTTGATAAAAATAAAATAATGTTTAATGTGTGGCTCATATTTTTTTCCCAGCTGAACACATACTGCTCTGCTCATGAAATAGATATCCTGGGCAGTTTCAACCATTTTTTTCATTTTTTTTTCCTTTTCTTTCTTTCTTAAAAAATAAATAAAAAAAATTACTTGTTCCCATTAAAACCTAAATTAAATTATTGGTGCCCTTACCAATCACAGACTTTAATATTTGTTGGCCAATTACAATTGTGATCTATTCTATAGCTTTTTTCCTAAGCCACAAACTGAATAATAGCATCATGCTCCACTGCAAGTGAAGTGATCTCAGCCTTTACATTAGGAGAAAATCAGAATGGTATGACTGCAGTTCATTACTGAAATAGGTAGCTGATGAACTGAAAAGACAAAGGGCATTGTTAAATGAAATGTCATTATTAGAGCTGCTCATGTTTAACAAATGTACTGTAAGTTAATTCAGTGTTTTCTCCAAAGTTCTCTGTAGGAGGTTCACCACTCATACTTATATTCTCAACATGTTCAATGCATTTTTATTTTCCTTGTGAAAGCAATGCTGACTAAAGCCTTAAATAAACACCAGTTAGGCTGTTGCAAGAAAATGTTTCATCAGCTTTTGTCTCCATCAGGGTTTGTGTCCAGAGCTATTGCTCACTCCTCCTGAAGACAGACCTCTTAAAATGTTTCCAAATGTTTATTGATATTACATTTGAATAAGTGCCTTGTTTTCCCCGTAAGAAAGTGGAAGGTAAACTCTGAATTTCATGGGGAAAAGATGTAGCCTTTAGGCTCCAGTTCAACAATCTGTGACTATGCAACAAAGCACTTTGGCACGTGTTTAATGTCAGGTCCTGAGGTATCTGTTTTAATATGTTGCTGAATTGGGGCCTTAAAACACAAGCAGTACCTTGGACCTCGTATTTTAAGAGCTGTGTAGAAGTAGTGTTCTGATATTAAATGAAAAACATATCATACTTTCAGCATCTGTGGGAAACTGTTTGCATTGCCCCAGAGGTGATAAAAATAATTTATGAACCTTGGTATTTTTCACAACAAGGAAATGACCTCAGCTTTGGCAGTCGGAGGTAGTTAGTGAAGCTTTTCTGCTACACTTATGGATATACTTGAACTACATATTCTTTGACCTGTATTTTAGATTTATTGGCAGATACATAAGTCACAGTAAATAACCTGAAAAGCAATTGATGCTTAGTGTGTTTTCAGCATGGACTGACTGACAGATGAAGAACGCTGCTTTTTCACCTGTGATTGAAACTTGTGCTCTTGTTTGTTATGTCTAGTGGGGTGTCATGCACCTTTTTTTTTTTAAATCAAAATCCTAATATAACTGGAAGATTAAAAGCATTTTCAGACCATGGTATGTGCAAATATGAGCTTGAAAAGCAAATATGTAGTTATGTTTCTGTGATAAGGGAGATTGGGCACTGAGAGCAGCCCTGAATCTCTCTCTTCTCCAGGCAGTCCCATTGGCCACATTCCTCTCTTAGGGCTACAGTGTCTGTCTCTGTGCTGTGTTAATGGCCCAAAAGAGGAGATGAAGAAGGATCCTCCCCTGCTGCCGTGGCATTTATGTTCAAACCAGCACCATTAGTAGCTGAGAGCTTTAGCTAGACCTTGCTAATGTCTTGGACAGGTTTTGAAATAAAGATCTGGGCCTTGGCTGCCCTGTGTTCTTCTGTGTAATGCCACGGGGTGTGATAGAGGGGAGTCGTGGTGGGTTCCTCAAGTGGATCATGCACTGAATAAGAGAAACAGCTACTGTATGTGATGATGTAAGAAAGCCCAAAGCTTGCAAGCACGATCTTTCATGATACTGCTACAGATCTAACAAGTTGAAGGCATTAAGCAGACATCCCTAGTATCTCTTCATCTTTTCTTCACTTTAGGCAAGGGTTTCAAAAGCTGCAATCAAATATCTCCACTGACATCTCCATCGTTTGCCTCCTGGAAATTAGAAAACAAACATCCCCTCCTAGCATCCTTCTACCAGCAGGGAGATTAATTTAAAGTGCAAGGCAGGGTTCCGAATGTTTTTATCTTAATCATTTTGTTCTCATGGCTTTAAACCAATTTATCATTAACTCTTTCATGCAGCTTTTGTGGTGGTCAAAGAAATAACATCATAAAAGTTTTGAAGCCACCCACAGTGATAAATCCAAATTCTCTCAAAGGTAGCATAAGATACTAAACATATAATAACAAAGAATAAAAGTTTACTCACTTGCAACTGAGCTTCATCCTCATCTGTGCAGACACACATAGGTTTTAAATATGGATTTAAGGAAGGAATGGTAGCAGAGCCTCTATGCTCTACTGTTTCTGTGACCAAAGTAATTACAAACAAATAAACATGACTTGCATTGCAAACAGCAACGAATGGATTAATATTTCTCCCTCAGTATGCCTTAGTCACCCCACGGGTGCTCCGTGCTCTGGAAATGAACCTTGCAGGCTGTGAATATGCACCGAGCTCCAGGAACGAGGAAGCTGCGGCAGCACCAGCCAGCCAGAAAAACACACGCTTGAGGTTATTTTGCCTATTTGTTGAACTTCACTGCCATCTGCTGCTGGAAGGGAACTCGGACCGCAGGCTGGGAAAGGTGCACGGGCAGTGCCATGTCTGTTCCAGCTTCCGGGCCTGAAGGTACTGTAAAGGGCAAATGTTTGCTCATAGGGTTGGTGTCCCGTGGGACACAACGTCAGGAGGTATTCTAATAGACCAGAAGATGCTGTGTTCCTGCCAGAGTGTTCAGATGGCCAGTGATTACGAAATCAGAAGCAATCCTGCCCCTGTGCAGGATCATACTTCACCCAAGTGAGCTTTTTTCCCAGCCATACCTCGTCACAACTCCAGAACACCAGCCCAAGTGATGCCATCCTTCCTCAGGCTTGTTGCCTCTTCTTGTGTCTTCCTCCCTAGAGAGGAAGCCTTCCTCATGTTCCCTTTCCACCATTTTTGCACTGTCTTCCCTCCAACACATCCTGAAAAATCCTATCTTTTCCAGCTACTTAAAAGAACCTAGAGGAACAGTCCAAATAGTAAGCAGTAATTATAATGTCTCTTATTCAGCGCAGTGGAAATACCAGCAGTATATTAAACAGAAATGACCAGACCAGATGCATCATCAGCTCATGTCGTTTGGTATGTCAGGTAGTTTTCTTCCAGTCCTATTATTATTACCTGATGTCTGGCATTTATGTGTGTTTAACAATCAAAACTATACTCCATCCAGGAGAAGAGAATGAGGAGAGGGAGAGGAAGAGGAGGGGAAGAGGGAGAGGAGAGGGACTGTATATAAAAACTAAGAATTCAAAGAATAGAGTTATATTATGAAAAACGTTAACAGTACAAAATATTTTATCACTGCTGGATATAGTTTGAGATAAGAGGTCTGTAAATGAAAATGACTTAATTCTTTGGCTTGAGATGTTAACACAAAGCAACAGAAATCTTTACTTTGACCTCAGCAGGATTTGGATGAGACTCGGTAAAGCTGCTGTGCAATCTGAAGAGATCTTTGAAAATTAACCTAAATACTCTGTTTAGATAGTTAATCTGATGGCCTTGAAAATTAAATGATGATATTACATTTACTGCAGTTAGTTGTTTTCCTCTGCAGTGTCTGGGGTATGCTCTTGCTGAAGCAGGTTACTACACCAGTATTAACTCTTTCCCCATGGCAACACCTACTATCTCCTTGCTTCTCTGATATATATTTTTTTAATTACTAAAAAGCTTGATAATCAATACAGCTGCAGAAAAAGCAAGATGCAGTCTATCTCCCCTTATGCCTTAGCAATAAAATTGCAGTTCAGTCCTGATCTCAGATTATCAGTTGCTATCAAAGCTAAGTTATGAACTACAAGGCATAAAAAAATGCAGCTCGATTTTCAGACACCCTAAGTGCAGAGTAGGCAGTTAGAAAAATCTTGGTTTGCCTTAGAAATTGAGCGGATTTGTTATGTAATTCAGTGGAAAAGCATCAGAATGAAACACAAGCATACCAGTTCCCAGGTATAGCAACATGCCTCCAAGCAGTCAGATCTGTGTTATCCAGCACTGGGCTTGCTGTCAGCACCAGAGTGTGTTCTGGTGGACACACTCATGTCCACGTCTCCTCTGCAGAGGGCAAGGAACTAAATACCCATCTTCCACCTCTTAAATGAAAGAGAAGTGAAAAACTTCATAAAGAGGTAGGTCTAGAGCTGATGAGGTCAAAAGGTGAAGATTTGTGTTGTTTTCGTTGCCTTTTATTTCTCTATAACTATTTCTCTATAAAGCATTTAAAATAACAGTCCTAACGCTAACACTTTCACAACACCTTTCTTCCTTCTTGTGGTTTCTTCTATGTGAACAGCCACTTATTTGCACAACCATCCAGCATGTGTGCAGCAGCCTTCTGGTATTCCAGAGTCTTTTCAGAACTGGCTTAGCCTTGGAAATTCTGCCTCTGCCGCCAAGTCCATAGCTCATGACTGGCATTCTGACACTGCAATGCACAATGGCCCTGCTTGCCATCTGATCTTAGACAACCCCCCCCCCCCCTTGGCCAGTTCGCTTCACCTTACTGAAAGCAGACTTTTTTTTCTCTCTCTTGCAGTTCAGCACTCTAATCCTTGCTAAGAGCAGCTGCAACTGTTCTCCAGCTTAAGCTGACTGCTCCACCTCTCTGTTCCACAGCATGCTGCCTTGCTTCTTACTCCTGCAGAAATAAAGGCAGGTAAGTCCTGATGTGATGCTCTGATACAGCACATGCAGCTCATTTCAGCTTGCTTTCTGAATCAAAAAATACAGGATATTTTCTGCTATACAAAGGCAGAACACAGCAGAACTGACTATACAGCAGTCAGCTAGGGAAGCACAGATTGACAAAAGAGAAAAGGTATTGTCTGTTTTTTAAAAAAATCTTCAGTAGAAAGACAGCTAGAAGAGAGCCTTGCCAGGAGAGATTAGAGAGAGAAGTGGCTTTAAGATCTTGGTAAAAGGTTAATTATATTCCCTGTGGGAATTAGCGTCCCTGAACTAAAGGGGCAGCTGCACCTTCCACTGGAATTACTCAGTGCTGCCACTCAGCGCTTCTACCCCGCACTGACCACACAGAGCTTGCTGCCCAGCTTCCCACCAGCCTCGGGCTTCCCGGAGCAAAAAGTCTTAATAAGAGAAGCAATGCCTATGTGCAGCCATAGGTAATGCTAGCCAGGGGTGTGGTGCTAAAAGAGTCCCATTAAGTCCTAAGAGCAGTGCCAAGAGATAGAAAGCTGGAACCCGATTATATTCCCTGCACAGAGGTAGATCTAGGAGACAAGAGATAACTTCATAGTTTGTTCTCATCCTATACTAAAGTAACACAGACACTGAGTAAGAGGGCAGCAGTAATGGGAAGCAGAGCTTGCTGGAGGCAGCTTTTAATGCTTGCCTTGTGAATGAGCTGTGATTTTAATTGCCATTTGGACCAAACTAGCCTGGACTTCCTCCAACATAGCCCAAGTGTTAGTCTATCTGTAGGAATGTTTTACCTTGTTGTAAAAGTTGTGGAAGTTATAAGGCATCCTTTTCCATCTGTTTCTAGAAGGAATAGTCACTGATAAGAGGGTGTGCTTTGGGGATATCCAGTATAATTCTAAACATATTACTTCAAGCTTTTCAAACTCACAAGAATATAAACTGCTGGAGACAGCAGAGAAATTGCTAGGAGAATTCTACAACAAAAAGACCTCATTAGCTTTGAACTATATTAAAAAAAAAAATAAAATCAACACAGTCACTGGAGTCAACCAAATTACTGCTTATGAGCTGACTGATAAGGAAAATGCTAACAATCTTAGAGGTGAATTTTTGTCCTAGGTGGCCCTGCTTAGACGATGTAAAGCTGTGCAATAAGGCACTGCCAGTTCTCCCTATTTATATTATGGGCCCTTGCAATATTCAGTGTTTGTTTAAAGCCCAGCTCCTGGAATCGAGAGATTAGGTGAAAGTCTCTGTTTTAATTAAGAAACAAACAAGAAAGGTTTTCTTCATTTTACTAGGGGGGAGGGGAGAAGCACTCCAAGGACTCAAAAGCCAAAAAGCAGATAGGAAAAAAAAGCTTTGTATCGATATATAATTTAGATATACTAAATCACATCTTTTAAGTCAATTATGTTATTTATGAAGACTGAATTTTTAATGTTCATTGTTTGGGAACACTGCTGATGCCATATCCAAGAGTTGTCAGATTTGTTTAGTAAACATCCCATCCTTCAATCAGCAACAGAACAGTTTCAGAGAGATGCAGGCTCAGGTCAGTAGATTCTTTTCTAATGAAAATGGGGAGAGGAAAGATAGCAGTTGCATGCTTACCTGTGTGGCTGTGACTTAGCAGGAAATGCAGAATACAAAGCATGCACCCAAGGCCACCATTAGATGTACAGCATGATGGCAATGCCACTCCTTGGCATGTAGAAAAGGAAACAACTGTGTGTGGAACTGTGTGTGGAACATTTGCAAAGCTGCTGAAGAGGGATCTTCCCCTTCTGGCACGTGATCTTTGGTACAACTGAATTATAGATATCTGATTCTAAAAGAAATAACCTCCAGTTGAAACAGTTGCATGCAATGCAATGTGCCATCTGCTTTTGCCATTAGATGAGTTTGTGAGTGAATGCAGAATTGCTTATTGCCTCTGCAGAGGCAGCTTCAGAGACAGCTGAAATTCATGAACATTCACTGTCAATGGAACCTTACTGGGTGGGCTTTTAACTATTGAGCCAGACCTTTCCTATTTTTGAATTTTGCCTTCTGAGAGGCCTTAGAACCCTATGAGTTGGAAAAGAATCTATTCAGAATAATAAAAAAAAAAAACAAACAAAAAAAAGAACGTTATTTTATTTGCATACTGTGGTTCAGTTTGTGCTGAAATTAGTTATGATTAACAAATGATAGTCAGGTTATCATTCATTCTTTTCCTCTACCTCTGAATATCCAGAATGACAGAAGATCATTCATTTTTCTTAATAATCATTTCTGTAGGAAAAGAAAATCTTTGAAAAGACAGTTAAACCAAGCTCCTTGAACACTGAAAAAAAGTATAAAAATACTCAGATCAGACATAGAAATCCTTGAAATGTCCAGTGCAATAAAACTTGCATTTCATGGGGCCCATAAAATCTGCTCCAAAGCTGCCTAAAAATGGCTGAGAACAACTCAGAGAATGCTTGATTTAAATTATGAGAACTTTTTGGTGATTTAAGGGACAGAAGAGATACATCCACCATAAGCTCAGATGTTTTTAAGCACGCTCACTCTTGTTTTCCTTATGTCTAATTGAATAATGTGTATTAAAACAGGTTTTCCAAGATACTCTACCCAAATACGAACATGATTTCCAAACAGCAGAATGACATTGAGCCATGGCTGGTGTCACCAGGTGGTGCACCAATTGTCTCGTTTGCCTTATTGCAAGTAAGTTTTGATACTTAAAAAGATGTTGTTCTAGTGTTAAATTGGATTATGTGAGAATCTGCTTAGAAGTACTTTAACAATGGAGAGAGTAGGAAGAAAGTAGCAGAGTTTGCTTTCCATTTAGGGTTAAGTTGCTGACGGGCTAAAATTCCTAAGAGGCCCCATGGGACTGTTCCATTTCAGAATGCATTCATGTATCAATAAATCAGTTTATGTCTGCCCAGACACTATGCATCCAATAGCTGCATTCTAAAGCAGATTATAGATAGTTCTGAATGTCTTGGGGGTGTGCTACTACTGTCATAATGAGGTAATAGTATCAGCAGAAGAAGGAAGATTTGTTAATGGTTTTGATTTTCTTTTTTTTTCATTATAAAGGGCTGTTTTAGAAGTCAATGAAGTAAATAATTGTTGACACAATCATTCCTGATGCTTGTAATTCACAGAAAATTCCTATTTACTTGACTAATGCAGGAATCAGGTAACTAATGGGAATGTCTTTGTTCAGCACTTCACATGGTTTCCCACTGCAGCCTATTTTCCTTTTCACTTAGCTCTGTTCAAGGTTTTACTTCAAGTGCTTGCCTTGCATTTGTACCTTTCTGTCATTCCTCTTGCTTCATCACTGATATTTTCGTTTGCTCCTCTTACCACTTCTCTGCCTTTTCAATTGTCTTTCACAAAAATTGACATGGAAAAAGAAAAGGCAGTGAAACTCCTCCACTTAGACAGTCTTTCTCTTGGGAGTGAAGCGTACCTGGGAGAAGTCTGTTATTGTTTCAGATTATCTGGCTCTAGAGGAGAACTTAATTGCTCCTTTTTACAACTATTTCAAGTGAAGGATGTGCCATACTATTATGACACGTAAAAGGTAAAGTCTAAATCCATATATTTTGCCTAAAAAAAAGCAAAGGTGAAAATATATCCCCCTCTGCCCCTGTGTAAGGATTTGTTCCAAGAGAAACAGTAATCCAGCAGCCTGTATCCTTTTGTTCCTCCAACACCAAATAAATCTTAAAGCTTAATTCTATTTGGAAAAGTTTTACCTTTCAAAAGTATAATTTAAGTTCTTGCACTTTTTGTTTTCCAACAATTCCAAATCAGATTTGCTCAGTCTAAATATAAAGATGAAACAAAACGAAGAATTTCTCCCCAGTGCTAGCTTTGCAGACACAGCTGTGATCTAACTGAAATTTAATATCCTGGCCAAATCGAGGGCTGCGTGACGCACTTACAGTGCAATTGTTCTCATTTTCTTTGTACCTTCTCAGGTGAAGACTCTATGACTCAGACTTAATTAGCTGTTCCACAGATGATATGTGAGTCAGAAAAAGCCCACTTCATTCTCGCCAAGATTAATTTCTCCTGACTGTAAGTGCTACAGATGCCCTGAGACTTTCAAAAGAAAAGATGTGTAACAGCACTGTCCTGAACAAATTCCACTGTGAATAACTGCTCTGTGTTAGCCTGTGCTCTCCCTGCCTTTGCTTGGACCTTGCAGTGTGTACCTACCTAGAACCAGAGCTGTCCTCATCCTTCCCACCAGCCAGAACAGCCCTGAAGCCATCAGAACCCCAGATGCTGGCAGGGCAGAGATGAAAGTGAAAGGTTTAAAGCAGACAACTTGCTGCTTTTCAGTGCAGCTTTTCTGACTGCTTGCACGTGTTCTAGGCTTTTTTCATAAATCTCCAGGATACTCCAGCATCAACTCCATTTTTTTCTTGTCAGCTCCTACTCCATAGTCAAAAATGATCCAGAACTGTGACGGTTGTTTGAGGTGTGTTAAACTGAGAACTGTTACGAGTTCTTAATATTGCCCAGTTCTAAAGAACATTAGAAGAAAGAAGTTATTAGGGCTAGAGAGGAGGCTTCTGGACACGCTTCTCTCCCTTGTGCCAATATGATAGCCATCATTTACCAGTTACAAATCAAACTAGCTTTCGTCTCCATGAGGATGTTGCCCAGGGAAAGAGTCTCCCTGCCTGTGTAAAGTCACTCTCTAACTTGTTTATATGGTCCACTTAAATACTGGGAGGCTGCAATGAGGTCTCCCTGCAGCTTCCTTTTCTCCAGACTGAAAAAGTCCAGCTGCCTCAGCCTTTCTTCATTCTCCAGCAGCTCCGTGTCTTCCTTGTGCTGGGGGCCCCAGGTCTGGATGGGGCCTCATGAGGGTAGAGTGTAGGGTGTGACAGTCACCTCCTTCACCCTGCTGCTGCCCCTCTGTGGATGCAGCTCAGGATACAGTTGGCCTTCCAGGCTGCAAGTGCACACTGCTGGTTCATGGCCAGCTGTTTGTCCACCAGAACCCCCAAATCCTTCTCCACAGGGCTGCCCTCACTGAGTTCTTCTCCCAGTCCATCTGGGATTGCCCCACCCAAGGTGCAGCACTTGAGCTTGGACTTGTTCCACTTCATTTAGTTCAAAATGTCCAATTGCTGGAATATTCTGACCATAGATTTTCAGTAATGTCACCAAAATCATGGCACTGCAAAAGAAAAGTCCCTTTGCTAACTACTATGACTGAGAAGGTGTCTGTGAACAGCTTCTTTCTCATCCATACTCTCGCCTCTTTTGCCTGTGAGTTTGTTTGGTTTTGTCTGGCATGAACTAACAGTAAGTGAGCTAAAAATGTTCATATTAATGCTGCCAATCTTAACAAAACAATATTTAAAATGACACAAACATCGTTTTCAAGAAAAATTTCTTCCTGTCTTTATGTATGTTTTAAGTGACTAAATGCTCAGAATACAAACTGTTGGGAGGAGAGACCAAACTTGGCTAAACTGTACCTTCTAAATGTCACCAGTGGATGTGACAGTAGGCATGTTTAAAATATCATTACGTAAACTTATCTGTGATTGATAAAAGGGCACTATGCCTTGCAAAACATATCAGCCTGTCTGATGGGATGCAATGGTCTGCTGCAGCTCCTAACACAATGGCTACTGTAACAGGTCTGTGACTATTTCATTTCACAGTGCACAGAGTCTCACTTCCTCAGATGATAACTGGAAATCTGCAGTTGCCTAGCAAATGGCTGCTCATGCCTACTACATCTAAACAACAGAGGAAAGGGGGATTCAGTAATTATAAGGAGCTGGCTTACAATCAAGACAACAAAGAAGAAAAAAAGAGTGAATGCATATAGAGGAAGACAGCGCTGCTGTCCCTGGCAGTCTTGCTAATTCTAGATGAAAACCTTCATGGCAGGAATCATGTTTTGGATCATATGGAAGTCATCTCTGTGCTAAAGCTGCCATGCAACAAGATGGGTGGCAAACAGAGCTCATCAAAGAAGTGATGCAGAGAAAACAATGCAAAAAAATGATAGTAACTTCAGAAGGCTTGGGTTCAGCCCCCTGCACATGGCTGTAGCTTCTCCAGGAATGAAGAACACAACCAAGAAGATGCAGTCATGGCATTACTGAGGCACATGGCACCTGTCAAAAAGACCACGTTCAAAGGACCATGATGCAGGGATTTATCTCTATCATGCAGAATTCATGGGTGGAAAACAGTGTCCTTTAGGCCTCCTCAGCATAGAGACAATTGGAAAAATAGCTCAGCCTACCTGGTTATTTACCTAACAGTGTCTGCATTATAAGTGGAGCTCGTGCTATTGTTGTTAGAACTCCACCTCATGTTTTAACTCTTCCTGCGAGGAAGAACAAGTGACATTTGATTGTGACAATCAGTGCTGACCCAGTCTGATACTGCCAGGAGTCCAGACTCAACAGCAAAAAAAGTTTTCTGGTTATAAAATGGAAAAACAAAACAAAACAAAACAAAAACCCAAAATGAAAAACAACCCGTTTAGTTCAGCTTCATGGGATCAAGATTAATAAAATTGAAAAATCAAGACTGCATTGCTCAAAGCAGCTATACTAAAAGGCAGAGCGTGGCTAACCTTCACAGATCAAAATAGAGCAGGGAGGGGGAAAACTAAGACTAAAACTGAAGCTGCTAGAGGTTTCTAAGTATTAAATCTGGAGATCTGAGGAAAGTGAGGTTTTTCTTTTTTAGAGTGTGCCCCTCTTGGGACTTTTTAAAACCTAACTGGTATTTAGAAGATTGATTATCTGAATGTCATAGGGGATAAGGACTCTGAATAATCACGTGGATTTGCATCACAATTAGGTATTGGAAAGCAAAGCTTTTGTGGACTATTTTTTTGAGGCTTGAGTAATCAAGGATGAGTTGTAATGACAATAGAGATACAATTTTGTATTTTCATGCCTTTCCTTTTGATTTCTTAGCCACACATCAGGTGCAAGAATTGCGAATATTGAGGGCTGAAGCATTCACTGCAAGGTGGGAAACGTTTTCAGCTCTCTTGATCACATAGCAAATTAAAAGAACCTAGTATGTTTATGTGAGTTTCTCATTTTAAGGCAGCTTTGTGAAGCTGGGTGTCCATGCATGAGTTTTAAACTCCATAGGACTAATTAGCCATCTGCCTCCTTTCCTATACTGTACTTTAAAAAGCCAAAGAAATAGTTTTCCAGAGTGGGTTTCATCCTTCCCTCGTCATCTATGCAGTTAGTCCTTAAGCCTCTAGTTGGTCGTGTCTTCCTATTAATCCTTTGAAATGCTTCTTTGAAAGGGAATTTGATGACAATCTCGTGGCTCAGGAATCATGTTCATAAGTTGGCATTTCCTTTCAGTAGCTGTGGTAGGCGCAGTGTGGGCCGCTGCCTCTAGTTCAGTACTTCTTTTTCTCCCTCTTGCCCGTGCGTTTGTTTCAATCTCTCTCCACGACAAATTAGAGCCTTACATTTCTCCGTGAGCAGAAAGCAGATAGAAGAGCAGAGGGCGCGCACTGCTCACGTTATTCTCTTGGGCTGCACAGCAGTTTTCTGCGACTCTAATTAAGACATGGACTGTGGCTACACCGGCATGCAGACTGAGCCAGCCTGGCATATTTTTGCTTCCATTATTATCGTTTTGATCGCTCTGTCAGGGCAGCATCCAGCACGGCCGGCCTCGGCTACGCTTTGCTGCCCTCCAACGGGTGGAAGAGGCGATCCCTGGCGGTTGCGCTCCGAGCGGTCACATGAGCCCCCGCTCTCCTTCCCCCGCACCCCCTTTGCCGCGAATGGCACGGCCCGGATGCGCTCGTACGCAAAGGAGGGTGCGGGCGAACCATTGAGCGGGGGTGGGGGAACCCGGCAGCCGCCGGCTGGGAACATCCCTTCGGCCGGGCGCTGCGGCGGGGGGAGCGGACGTGACAGGCGGACGGCGATGGTGGTCCCCCGGGGACAGGAGCATCGGGCCCCGCAGGAGGTACTGCGGCCGCGTCTCTCCCCGCTTCGCTTCTCCCGGCCCTGCGCAGCCGGGGGCTGCTGGGCCCCGCGGTGTCAGCCGGGAGGGAGTGCGGGGCTGCGGTGACATTGCTCGGCCTTTCGCGGGCACTGCGGTATCGGTGCGGTGGGGAGCGGGAGGCTGGGGGATGTCTGCAGCGTGCGGTGCCCGAAGGACGGCCCTGCAGCGCCGTGCCCCAGGATCCAGGCCTGCCTCTGAGCCCTGGGTGCTCCCTGCCGCTGGTGGGACACGATTCTAGGGGCCACCGTCCCTTACAAGGGGAAAATGAAGCGCTTGCAGGAGGGTGCTGCCTCGATAAGGAGCACCCAAGCTATCCCTAACGAAAACGTGTTGATTATTTGTTATAAAGCTGTGCTTCCAGTTTGCTTAAAATTGGCTTGCCTGAAAGGTGGAAGGCTACCACGGGTTATCTGCTTGTTTTTATATTAAAAAAATAATAATAAGTGGAAGCGTTAACGTGGGATATGCTGTTATGTGAAGGCAGAAATTGAAGGAAATGCACAAAACTGAGAATAATTGAACTGTGTTCTGGCCATTGGAGCAGGCTGCAGGCCAGGAGTTTGGACTGGAAAAGTGGATTGTAGTATTTAAATGGGTGGGGGAAAAAAAAAGGTGACATTTAATCCACGCAGGAATGCATTACATATTTCTTTAATATTTTCTACTGAAACAGCCGAGTCGATGGCAGTCCATGGTCTCTCTAATGTATGCCGTGTTAAAATGTGTTAAGTCTGGAAAACATTCATAGGAAGAGTGAAGGAGAAGCTCTGAATTAGTGTTGTGTTGCTCATTTGCCAGGTTGAAACAAGGGAAGATGAGGAACAGAACATCAAGCTGACGGAAATTTTGGAACTGTTGGTGGCTGCTGGCTATTTCCGAGCGAGAATCAAAGGGTTATCACCCTTTGACAAGGTGAGACTAATGCATTATTGTATCAAACCCTTTCTTAGGTATACATGGATTACATTTTTATTTCAAGTTAGTTTAACAGTTCTTGGTGACTCTTAAAAAATAAACATTTGCAACGTTAGCTTTCCTGTTTTAATGTGTCTGCAAATGAGCCCTTTTCCTCCTGTGTTTTGTAAAACATTTTTATGAAGCAAAGTCTGTGTTAAAAGTGACAGTTGGATTCAAACTAATAGCTGATATGCTTTTCTGTGCACGTTATGGCCTAAGTTTGAGCCATATATAGGGAATTTTGCACCTATGTCATCTGCAGCTAAAACTGCTAGGAAGACTTGAGGATTGGAGATAAACACTTCTTTTAAATATTATTGTCCTCGTTCTGAGAAAAGAGAGAGATTTGTAGTGAGAGAATTTGCAAAAGAACAGAATACTTGACTTAGAGAAATTACTTCAGAGCTGTTTTTACACATCTTTAAAATGTCATGTGAGTCAACCATCCGTTGTCCTAGGCAGGAAGTGTGTGATAATGACAGTGAGCAAAGTTCAGGCTGAAAAGTGACTTCTGAATTGTTTTAGTGCTGACTCTGTGAGAAGTTCCTGAACTGAGGTTTGAGAATTTTTTAAATGGACACTTCTGTTTTTTCTGCTGTTCCTGTGGTCATAGCACAGCTATATAATTTTCCAGTACAGCTTCAGTTTCTGAAAACTGCATGGTGTTACTGACCTTAGGTGTTACAGAGGCTGTGCACACAGACACAAAGTAGTCTCAAGGAGACAGCCTTGGGGTGTAATGTTGCTTTTCTGCATAGAAGTGTATGCATCAGGTTTACACATGCCTGAATGCAACTGCAATTGTCAGTGCCCAACTATTAGAAAGCAAGCACTGCTATTGAAAGTGAGCTGGCTCAAAAATACTGGTTAAGTGTTTCGGATGGGTATGTGAGAGGGCTAATTGGTTTTAGAAGACCTTGTTACGTCCTTAATTGCTGTATGATCTTAAGTTTCTCTGTGTTTTAAACCGTTTCTCATGCTCATCATATTTGCTTACATTTAGGTTATCTTGCATGTGTTTGCACAAGATTGTCTTTCAGTACTTTAGTGAAAAGCTGATGAAATGACTGAGGTGTTCAAATATGCTGAAGTATCTGTAGGAACAGGGTCTGAAAATGATCTCTACAGGGTTAGGGATTGATTTACATTACTATACTGCACACAGTGCTTGGTGTTGCAAATGTCAGCAAGTAAAGAATAATAGTAACAGTAGGATTGTTAAATATTTGAATGCAGAAATAGTGATCCTTGTTGAAGTTTTGATACGGTCAGTTTTTGAAAGGTCATGACCTACTGCCTTGTTTTATATTTTTTGTATTTCTATTTTTTAGATTTATAATCCAACAGCTTTTTTAAAATTAATAAATAAAGATCATAGAGTAACTTAGAACACCACTGGCTCCTCTGTTGTTTTCCCCACTCTTCTTGGATGTGTGTACTTTATATAGAAGTTGACACACACATTTTATCTGCATGTCTGTGTATAGGATTGCTGAGGACGGGGAAGATACTAAGCTGTAGTTTCTAAGATAAATAAAGCCTTTAGGAATTTCGGATATATTTGTTTTGGTACCTTCAGAATACCGTGGAACTAACCATGCTGTTGCTCCTTTGGTAGGTTGTGGGCGGCATGACGTGGTGCATCACTACATGCAACTTTGATATCGATGTTGATTTATTGTTTCAGGAGAACTCTACCATTGGTCAGAAAATGTAAGTTGTTGAATGGCAACAGTGGTTTCCAGTTGTTGGTTTTTTTTTTTTCTTAGGAAAGATTTAAGGATAGGAAGAATTATTTCGTACTTGCCTGTTTGTAACAAGGATTTTCAGTCAAAGTTTCCTCATTTTCAAGATCACCAGCTTTCAAAGCATTCTGTGATTTTCTGGGGCACTCAGGCTGCAGTTCCATGAACTGTAAAACCAGAAATAAGCTCATTCTAAAAAAGACAGTGTTACCCCCTCTGGGCTGCCATGGTCTTACATCCTTACTATGCAGTAAAAGCATTTGTGTGGCTGAACAACAGACTGGATTGGGAATTGACCCAGCTTAAAACCTACCAAAAAATAAAAATAAAAAATAAGGATAATAGTTTTAACATGATTCAGTTACTGGCTCCAGGTACCAGTGCAGATGTACAGATGCTTATGCTGGCACAAGGGGATGATGCAGAGGCCAAAACAAAGGACAGAGACCACACTGCTGGAAACTGTGGAATGCAACATTAGCAGACCATGCTTGAGCTCCCTGTATCTGTTGTGCTGTGTAAATAACCTCAGATTCTGCTGTTCTGTTCTGGGTTGGAACTGTAGGCATCAACAGACAGAATCTAAAACATGACATTGTTGCCAAAACAGTCACCTATCCTTATTATGACCTAATGAGACCATTTTGGTTTGATACGATTTGTTACGTAAGGAATTTACAGGAGGTAGCTGGCTTAGGAGTATTAGAGAAGGCTGTGAAAATCATCTATGCTGAGAAAAAGAGAATCAATTATAAACTGCATTATTTCTTTGTGTTTCTGTGATAAGAGCCATAGCTAAAGTTTGCAGAAAGTAAGAGTAGCCTGTCAAGTTACAGTTGATAGATAAGATACAGACATACTAGCTCCATGTAGTTGGAAAGAGCATCTTACTGTACTGTTTTCTCAGAAGTCATTTAGCTTTGGCAGGACTGTAATGCATTTAAAAATAAAGATTTGTTGTTACTCCATTAAATTTAGAAGTACTCAGTCATCATAGCTAGCTACATAAAGCGTTGGTAAAAGCACACAATTAAATTTAGACTAGCAATGAAGATGGTAGTGGTGGGTTTTCTTGTTATGGGTTTTTTTGTTGTTAGCTGCCAAGAAAATGTTTCTTATCCTTAAGAACAGGAAATAATTAAGTTGTTCTTAAAATGTTCTTTTCTCTCTCCAACTGACTGCTTGTAAAACTGGCAAAACAAAAACCAAGCTTAGCTCCTGCAACTGCAAAGATGATTTGTTTGTATTTTGTAAAGGCACTGTTCCCAGACTTCAGTCTGTCTCATCCCTCTTGTTCTCCTTCATTTCTTTCAGAGTATCAGTTGTCCATCCAGTCTGAATCCAGTACAGAATATCACTAAAGTCAGTACTAGGCTACTTAATTGTTTTCCTTCATGGAAAAATCTAATTTCTGCACATGCATTCTTGATGCTAACATCTGCTTTAAGATACTCTTCAGAGAACAGGCAGCAAAAAATGCCTTGCTCTAAAATTAGGGATTTGTTAGGAATAGAATGGTGTTCTTGTGGGTGGATGCTTTCTTAGACTAACCCTTTCAGTTCACCAGATTTTACCTCACCATTGGGTGAGGTGGTTGCTGGTAAATTCAGTTTTATCCACTTCAGACCAAAAACGTATGAACTATACTATGCTTGGCTGTTCAGTGTAGTACATATTTATACTCCAAAACTTTCAGTAGTGACATTGAGATAATTTGTTTGTTTTATTAAATAATTTTTAAGTCCTTAGGAGGGATGTTTTAGTCTTTGAGTGCATACCTTTTACACAGTATTACTGAAAGACAGAATACAGACATAGAAATAAGACTTGTATCTTATGTGAGATACTTATATGAGATTACTTACTCATCCCTGATAATATATACAAGTGCAATGTGGAAGTTATTCTGTAGCTGAAAGTTTTGTTGCTTTTCCAGCTGTATGCAGTGCAAGCCACTAGAGGGAACTTTCTAACTCTGAATTGTTTGCAAAAATAACTTGAAAATTTCAAGAGAAAATTGGTATGTGTGCACTTGTGTTTGTTTTTTGTTTCTCTCTTTTTCTTTGGTTACTTTTCTTTCCCTAATAGTGCCTTAACTGAAAAAATCGTGTCAGTATTACCAAAAATGAAGTGTCCTCATCGTTTGGAACCACATCAGATCCAGGGACTGGATTTCATTCATATATTCCCCGTTGTACAGGTAATAATTGTACTACATATCAATACTTCGCTGAAAAAGGCCATAAAACTTGCATGCATATTTTAACAAGGATCTGTGGTACTGTTTGTCTCTTTATTTAACTTTAGAATGAGTAATGTCAGAAAAGTAGTTCAAATGAATGCTTTTGAAGAACTGAATGGCATTTTAGATTATCTGTGTTTGAGAAAAACACAAACCCTGCGTTCTTTGAAATGGATTCTTGTTCTGCTTCTTGTGGTATTTGTCTGCTTAAAAGAACTGAAAGACAGTACGAGTGAAAAAATAAGTTCGTTTGGTGTGACCCTTTTGCTGTGTGTTTGCTGAGCAACACTGACCACGTGCATGCTCGTAGTTCTCCATTTTATTCAGATTCAGGCTGACATGTGAGAAGTTCCACTTACACGTGGTATCTTAAGAATTCTGGGTATGTTAACTTCATCTGTACACAAGAACATATTCCTCGTAAACTGGGAAAGTGAAGACAGTCCTGCAGGCTTTTTTTTTTATCTCCTTTCATCCTTCCTGTGAAAGAGTGTAGCAGGCAAATGTTTCGTATGAATTCCAGTTTATAAGAAGCGGGGAGAACTTGGTTTTCTTTTTCTTACTTCTAATGAGAGGCTCTTGAGGGAAACCACTCTTAACTCTCTTTCCTACAGTGTGTGCAACTGGTACACAGCTTTTAAGCTGTGCTCCTGATGCCTAGAGAGGAAGGCTTGTATTTTGTCAGCATGAGTTTTTGCTTCTCAACTTGTCTCTTCCTATTGAGGAAAAACTACCCCAAGTGATTTTCTTGCCCTGATCAATTTGAAATGATAATAATTGGCTACATACATGATGTAAATGACATGATAGGAAGAATAATTCCTGTCTTAAAGTGAAAATATAAACTATTACTCATGCTCTAAAAAATACAGCACTAGATACTCTTTTCTCTAAACTCCTTTGTCCAAAATTTGATTTGGGCTAGTACTTCTGGACAGGAAAACCATTATTTCTAAGTAGAAAGGAAGTCAGCTTCTATATTTCTCTGGAAGCAGTGATCCTTAGTCTTAATGGCTAGGTGGTGAGGAGTGTAGCTAATCCATGCTTGGTCAAAAAAGTCTTGATGAGTGTAAGTTGATGGTATGTAAAAGATCCTTTTCTGGAAACATGAGATTCTGTCAGTTTCTGAAAGGCTGAAAGATCTTAATAGGCCTAACACACCTTGGCATGTGTAGGAATTATGTATTTGATAATGACACTTCACTCAATAATACATTGTTGGATTCAAGATTTCATTTACTATATAAGTCACAAGTCAGTCCCCAAGTGATGCAGATCTTTCCTCCACTTGAAGGTGTGTCCCAGAAATTTTTGCACTGTGCAAGCCTGTCCAGGGAACTCAGTGGCAGGAATTTAGCTGAATCCTTCTGAATAAGAGGAATTAAATTGTGCTGGATCACTGCCACAGCTTACAGAATTTAAAAAAAAGAAAAGTGGGGAGAAAGAAAGACTTATGAAGTCAGAACCCAGGGAGTAGATGTGGTACAGTTCTTCTGAGTGAATTGTGCTTGTGTCTACAGAGAAACGGATGTACACAATCTTGTGTTGTGGTCTGCTTTGTAACTTACAGCTTATATTTTGAGCTCCCTTGTTGTCAACATACTCCCTTTACATTCCAGGGACTCATGTTTATAGCACAGAAAACTGTTTTTGGCTCAAATTTGGTTCCCAAGTTGGATCTGATCTCTGATGTGACCTGCTGCACAGGCTGTCAACAGCTCACAAGATTTATCTTCTTTGACATAATTTAAGATGTACTTGAGTCTCCTGTATCTTTTTGTGTGGTCTTATAAAAGTCTGAAGAAATGTTTCTGTCTTACACAGGCATGTGGTTCTTGAAAACTTCATAGGCTCAAAGTTACATTGTTCTGTGGTGGAGCTTGTGTAAGTTTGTGTAAGTGGTGTAGTTTGTGAAAAAGATAAATGATCTGTTACAGGAAAAATTAGTTGAAATGTGTAGAGCCTACATATAGTGGCTTCTACTGGGGCAGAGCCAATACTCATGCGATGAAGTCGCTTCCTAAGTGGTGTCCTCTGTCAGAGTGCTATGGACTAATGAGAAAAGACATTCTGTGCTGGGTCCTAGCACTGAGAGCCAGAACATTTTCTGTTCACCTTGTGATTGTGTTCAATTCCAGCCCATTTGCCCCTACTCTGATTGTTCAGCTGGGCTGTGAACAGTTCAAGCTTGCTTTGTAGAAGAATATCCACAGACTGTGTAAAAGCAACCTGGACTATCCATTTGTTATAAAGTATGTTCCTAAGGGCATCTTTGGAATAAGTAGGGGTAAACCTGCCTGCATGCAGAGAATGGTCGTGGTTTTGGTCTATGTTGTCAGCACAGTACTTTCTGGAGCCAAGGGCCTGTGCTGTAAGTAGCGAAGCAGAGAGATGACGCTGGTGGCTCATATAGCATAGTAGGAGTAGGTCCTTCAGTTACCATGTTTACAAATAAATATTCTTGTTTACATGTTTCTGTGTTGTATTATAAATAGTTATGCAGCAGTTCACTGTTTGCTGTTGTTGTCTTCCTTCTTTTTTGCACTGGTACAAATTTCTTTTTCAGTGGCTGGTGAAACGTGCAATAGAAACAAGGGAAGAAATGGGAGACTATGTCCGTTCTTACTCTATATCACAGTTTCAAAAAACACATAGACTTCCAGAGGTAAGATAGAAACTAGTTTGCTTTTCTATTTCAGTATGTAAAATGCCTTGGTGCAGTATCAGCTTCACAGCTCCGTAAAGTGCTTGTTTGGGCTTGTATTTTTTCATGATTCTTTTAATGCTTAGAAGCAGAAATAACAGTGACGAAAATGTCTGTCTTATGCACTAAGTTCATCCCAACTTTCCTTCTTTTTAATGTAGTAATGATAGGAGATCCCATAAGAGGATCAGAGAGACTTCACTGTGGCCTTCCAGTATTTGAAGGGAGCGTATCAACAGGAGGGGGAACGACAGTTCACATGGCCTGATAGTGACAGGACAAGGTGGAATGGATTTAAACTAAGACAGGGGAGATTTAGGTTGGATGTCAGGAGGAAGTTTTTCACTCAGAAGGTGGTGATGCACTGGAACAGGTTGTCCAGAGAGGCTGTGGATGCCTCATCCCTGGAGACATTCAAAGCAAGGCTGCATGTGGCTCTGGGCAGCCTGGTCTCATGTTTGGTGACCCTGTCCAAGGCACGGGGGTTGAAACTCGATGATCTTTGAGGTCCTGTTCAACCCAAGCTATTCTATGATTCTGTGATGACTAGGATTGCAATAGTGTCATATATTGTGTAAGCAGTAAACAGAAAGACTGCCAGTCTGGATACAGTTCCAAAGACCTACCTACCTAGCTGATGGGAGAAACCAGTATTTTTATGTTACAGGAAATGGCTAGCATTTCACCAAACAGTTAGTCAGCTCAGTTGGTAAGTGTTTGACAGATTTGTTTGCAAAACTTACTACAGTGGTTGAGATTTAGTCTTCATTCCTGGTATTTTTGATCATCTCTGATGTCTTGCAGGATGATGAATTCATGCAAAGAAAAGAGAAGGCTATCAAAACAGTTACTGACATCTTTGTAAGTAAATTATTATTATTATTATTTTTAATGATCAAAAAGCAAGCAATTTTAGTAATGAATGATAGTGGTTGGCTAATTCTGCTTGATGCAGCTACTCCTGAATTTTCTCCTGAGAAGGTCCTATGTTGAATATCATTCTCAGAAGGGCTTACAGAAGACAACACGTGAAGTTGGAAACCTTTCAGGTGTATGCTGTTACATGTAGGTAAACGGTGCCAATTGCCAACACACTGCATGGTGTTTCATGCTATCAAACAGGTCACAAGGTAGCTTACAGGTCATTAAGCCTTCAGCAGGCTGTTGTGAAGCTGTCAGCATGTGGATTAATTTATTTTGAAATTAATCAAAATGGCAGCGACCTCTTGAGTTTAAACGTCTGCATTTCAGATCTTGTCACTTCTACTGTTTGGGTAAGCAATGGAAGTACGCACCGTACTTTGGGAATGTTTTCCTCAAGTAGCAAATGTTGATTTGGAAAGAAGACATCCATTGTGTTCTTCCTTCATCAAGGCAGGGCCATCCAACTCTGTTTATATATTTGAAAGCTTTTTAACAAATGCTGCCAGGATGTCATTGCCTCGTATCTGAATTCAGAGCCTGGCTAGCTGCTCGAGTTTCTGTCCTTGCTTGCTCTCTGATTTTTGCAGAAGTATTTTGAGAAGTGATGAGAAATGTAGGTATGCTTTGAAGATACTTCCAATAGTCTTCAAAAAGTGGTGAAAATACAGTTGTGCTGGGAAAATCACTGCTATTTCAGGCATCTCTAGCCAGGTGTACTACACTCTCATTTGTGGACAGAGGTGTTAAGTGCTGGTATGCTGGGCAATGTGATTGCTTGTTTAGTGGGCCGGGCAAGACAAATCATCTTATTCTTTTGTCATGCTTTGGAGTTATTTACTTTTCTAAATGAACTATGTGAGTACTGTTGAACCAAATACTATGTGCTTCAATTGTAATATACGTTTTAAAAGGGCATTGCTGTGAAAGTCTCCAGATGATGACCAATGTATGATCTCTTACTAATACATTTGAATAATAACTTTTGCTATGAAAACTTTAATTACAGTCATTATTAACTGTTGTTACCCATTTCGGGATGGTGGTTTTTTTGCTGTTGAGATTGTTTTGTTTGTTGGTTTTGTTGATTGTTTGATTTTTTGGGAGTAGTAGTAGAGGGAGTTATCTCCCATTATAAATGGGTATTACTGTTTTATTTGTACACCAGTGTAATGAATGGAAAGAACAGAAGATTAATTCATGAGATCTCTTAAGATGTCAACACATGAGTGCAGTCCAGAGGAATGTGCAGAGTGAATTTTAAGGGGAAGAAGCACACAAGCTTTCCTGTCTGTCTATAGGATTTGGAAGAAAGAGTATAATCTCAAAACTCGTCTGCAAGTCACCTTCAAATTGTTGTGCATTGGAACTGGAAGAGAAATCAACTTTCCTAAAAGAGAATCACCAAGTGTGAAAGATTAGACTGTTGTCTGAATTCATCATTAGACCTGAGCTCTAAGGACCTGCCCTTCTTTTCTCAAGGGGACAGTACAGTGTGATTTATGCTCACAGGGTTAGAAAAGGGAATATTAAATATCAGTAATGGTTATTGGAGTAACTACTGCCATTGAAAAGTGAATGTGTATTAAATGGAAATTCTCTTACAGCAGCTGTGTTCAAGTACTTGATTAGCTAATGCCAAGGTTAGTGCTAATGGTAGAGTGGCTACACTTCATATATAGAATAATGTTCTACCAGAAAAGCTGTGACTTTCATTGCTTTTCTGTGTGTGTGTGCAGGTGCTTGAGTGGGAGTTTCTTGGTCGTGAAGGGCTTGTTTATGTAACACGCAAAAATGTAACAAGATATGAAACAAAGGTGACGAATTCAGATTGGAAACAAGTGAAAAATTGCAGAGGGTAACTTCCAAATTCAGGAGAAGCTTGCCAAAGAATACTTTCTATTTTCACTTTGTTTAAAATCTCTACTTTTGGATTACGTATCTTTGAAAAAGATTGAAAGCTGTTTTAGGAAGGTTAAGGTTCAAGAACTGTAGAAAATCATAACTTTGTGTTGTGTAAGTGTATCAAGCAAAGTAGAGTCTCTTTTATTTTCCTTTGCAAATTCTTGCATTGAATTATTTGTCCCATGTGAGTGGGATTGT
This sequence comes from Odontophorus gujanensis, assembly GCA_013399175.1. Classification (NCBI taxonomy): domain Eukaryota; kingdom Metazoa; phylum Chordata; class Aves; order Galliformes; family Odontophoridae; genus Odontophorus; species Odontophorus gujanensis. Next base: position 607,584 of record VXAB01013189.1, on the reverse strand, counting down.
TTGAAGTTAAGCATATTAAAAAAGCATATATAAAAAGCACAAGCTTCTATTTCATCTTCCATTTTAGTAGTGTTTGTTTTAACCATTCTGTGCCTGGCCCTTGAGGGGTTTTAAATTATTTCAGTGTAAAACAAACCAGGGAGATAGGTCTGATGCTTTCATTGTTGACTCTTTGGTAATGATGATGAAGTTCTTCTCTGCTGTCATGAAGGCTGGAACTACAAGCTCTGACTTCATTTACTCTCTTGTCTGACAGGAGGTTTACAAACCCCAGAGAAAATACAAGCGTCAGAAGGGAGCTGAAGAACTTCTGGATGAGGAATCAAAGGTTCATGCTACACTTCTGGAATATGGCAGGTGAAGGGCTTCGTTTGATTGTTTGAGGGTTTTATGTTGTGTACATTTTTAAATTGATTGTGGTTTGTTTTTAATTCTACTTGAGAATCAAACTTTCCGATTCACTCCAGTCAGGTTTCAGACTTGTTTTTTTTCACTCATCCTGTTCCCCTGTGAGCAATATTCATAGACAGCGTACCACACTGTACCACCAGTGGGAACCCACTTTCTGACTTTGCCCCTTTATTGAGTTATATTTGTTGAACTTATTCATTGCTCCTTAAAAATGGCTTATGCAATGATGGCAGTACTACTTTAAAATGCTTCTGTATTAAAATAGCTTTATACGCATTCTGTGGGAGGGTGGTGTTCTATTGCTTTGTCTACACCACTAAACTATAAATGTAGAGAGAACTTAAATGTTGTTGAATTCTTGAAAACTTGGAATTATTCTGTCATAAAGTAGGACTGAATTTACTCCTTAAGCATGAGTGTTGAATAAATGGAGAACAAGTGATGATTACACTTTTAACTTTGAGCCGTTGAAGACATAAATAGTCCTGCTTCTGCAGTAGTTAAGGAATTGAAGAGTTGTAGCTGTGAACTAACCATACAGAAAACATTGCTTTTTGTGACTGAGTGTGCAGTGGGTTTAGTGCTTCCTAAATGTTTTTAAAATGTTCATCTCTAAAATTTCTTTCTACCTATCTTTTCTTTTAATGTTTCTAAACTGGCAACATAATACAAATCTCAACTTTTCCTCTCCAGAAAAAGGTAGAAAATTGTGTGTATCTTTGAAGCTCTGAACACTGAGCTTTGAAAATAAATTACAGGTTCATCAAAGCCCGTAAGGCTGAATGTTTTTTTGGGGAGTAGAGACTGTACTGACAATTTCCTAAGGTCTTTCTATAATTCAGAAGCTAATAGTTCAGAATTAAATTCTATGTGGAAAGAGTATAGCCCTTTTGTTTTCCATGAGCTTTATGTCACCATTTTTTAAGAAGAGTCTGAGAGTGTGAATCGTAATGGAAAGAGTGGACTGAGGTGGAATTGTTCTGTAAATATGCCATAGTACTTGAGTATTTCATTTATTTGAACAATTCCAAAACCAACATGAACCTGGCATTGGATGTTGTGAATGAATATCTTGTTGAATGAATCACTTTTTACTGAATCTTATCAGTGAAAACTGATAACGTGTTTGTGGAAATTGGAGACAACAATGTGTTTATTTCGTGTTACTATTATTCTTTCAGGAGATACGGATTTAGCAGACAAGCAGGAAAAACAGAACAGGTGAAAAACTTTCTGAATTTTTAAAACATACTCAAATTTTTGGGAGAACTGCACTGCTTTTGTTGGAGTGTTGTTTGCTATGATATCTTAAAGTTACACAGCATCACATTTAGGGTTACTTAGTTGACTTGTGGGGCTGGTATTTCTCAGAAGGATATGGATTCTTTGCCAGAGATGTGACTGTAGCCAATCAGGAACACTGTCTTGAAGAGCTAGAGTACTTGTGAAGGCTGTCATGAAAATGAAATGATGTGTGAGGCTGCTCCAGCAGCTGAAAAGTTTTTGTAACTGGAGCATAGTAGATCTGGGTGGTTTTTTTTTGCTGTTGTTATCTTTTTTTCTCCTTGCTGTCAGTATTTATACTTTAGATTACTGAAACTAGATATAATATTTTCTTAATTTTTCTTCAGAAGACTGAAGATAAGAAAATTGTGCTACCCTCAGGGCTTGCAGCAGCAGGGAAAGCTGAGCCTTGTGATGAAGATGACCTTCGGGCAGCTGAAGAGGTGTGCCATCTCTCTAAGTAGGCATGGATGAAACTAACTTTTGGGGAGGGAAACAGTTATCACTGCCATTCTCTACCATTGTCACTCTTTTCAGGAAGGAAGATTTCTGTGCTTGCTTTCCAGAAGAGAATATGGAACTTGAAATCAATGCCCCAAAATTGAATGTTTATTAGCATTCAATAACAAAAAGATCAACTTCTGTTTTTCACTCTGAGCATTTTTAAGTGGTCAGGTTTTGGATTGATGTGGGGAGTTGAATGCTGTTAGTTAGCCTGTACTCTTTTATGAAGAATTTTCGTTTACTCGGTAGTTTCAGCCACCTCTGAATTAACTTCTGTAGATTTGCTGTCCCATTACATGCATGAAAATACACATTATGTTACGTTAGTTGTATATGTATGCCACTATCAGTAGTCAGAAATAAGTTAGATAATAGAAGATATGTGTAATTTTGGTTCTTTTATCCTAGCTTCGCATTAAAACTCTGATGACTGGAATGGCTGCAATGGCAACGGAAGAGGTAATCAGTGTCTAAAATTGATACAGCTTTGTTTAAATTGTGATTGATTAGGTTTTAGCAGTCGCAGTTTGTATTCATCATCAGTGTTTCCTACTTTCTCAGGCCCTGTAGTACATTAAGATACAGGGATAAGGATATTCATGCAAATTTTAGTACAGTTTTCTCCAGTCATGAATTGTTTTCATTCTTGGAAAACAGAACACTCAGCATTATAGGTGAATTTTCTGCCAGAAAAATGTTCTTTCAAATGGATTGTTTGTTGGGCTTGTTTATGATTGGAGATTTTTACCCAGTGTAGAAGTTTTGTATGTTTCTGTTAATACTAGGGCAATTTCTCCATGCTTTGCGAAAAGCACAGGCAGTTCCAAAACTCCCAATGTTTTGTCACTTCGATACAATTGCAGGGCAAGTTGACAGCGAGCACGGTAGGACAGATAGTTGGACTCCAGTCGGATGAGATCAAGCAAATAGTGTCAGAATATGCTGAAAAGGTAAGTGTGTTTCCTGATTGTAACTTACCAAGTCGTGATAGATAGCTTGTTAATTAAAGCTTCCAAATCAATTGCTGTGATTGTCTTAAAACAATACTGTTTCATATATGCTGTGGATAACAGTACACTCAGGATTCAGGGAAGTATTTCAATTTGGCAGAATACATATTTTTGATTACATTCACAAGTATCTTGGGTGTTCAGCAGCTTCTTAAAATTCTTTATGGTAAAGGGCCTGTGCCCATATCTATTGAAATCAGTGGTGTAAACTCGGTAAGTATTAAGCACAGCAATACAGACAGTGGGATCTTACATGCACTGGATTCCAATTATCACTTGTGCTGGGTCTCTCATTTTCAATCTAGCATTATAAAAAAAAACCAACAACAAATATTTGTTACTTTAAAAGTCAAGGGTGTATATTAGCTCTGTTCATTGTGTTCGGCTGTGATTGTTTTCTTTATAGTAATGTGAGAAGAAAATCTGGCTCTTCAAGCAATTAATACGTATAATACATCACTGCCAGTTATGAGTTATAGGTTGCTCTTATTTGTCCAATGGTCTTCTCATATTTCTTCTTTTTTGTTGACACTTATGAGGTATGGAGGTTTCCCATTTGGGAGATAAACCCTATAACTCAGAGAGTCTATAGCAAATTCTTGGCCTTTCTTTATTATAAAAGATTGGAAGAACAGAAGTCCAAGGGTCATATTTCAATGTTACATTTCTTCTGCTCTGAGAGAAGGCAGCAAGACCTTGACTATTACAGTAGAACAATGATTAATACTCTAGGAAGTAAGAACTGATTCAAGTCAAGCCAAAAACATATCGCTTTTGAAATCAACTGGATTTGAAAGAAAAAAAATAAAAAGGGTGTGTGCATGTATGCACCAGGAAACGACAACTAAGGATGTTACCAAGCAGCTTTTTAAAGCAACAACGGCACTTGTGTACTGTTCTAATAACTGTAACCTATTGTAACTATTCATAGACTGAAGAACAGAAAAAGTGCTTATTTGTCTGTCAAAATCTTAATAGAATCCACAGGTGCATTTCCAGTGAAGAAAGCTGGCAAGCATAATTCTGGATCTGATTTTGCCACTTGCTAGGACTGTTCTTACAAGATGGTATTTGTGCTGAAGATCAATGGATGCAGCTCTCTGCTGACCCTGTTAACTTACTTGGTAAATTCAAAGGAAGGTAGCTTTTCATTAGCTGACCCATCTCAACATTTTAAAGAACAATTATTTGCAGTAGCTTTGAATTTTACTGTGTTAGAGGGATTATCCCTCTGACAATTTGCAGACACTCCCATTCATAATAGAAGCTTTGAGACCTTCAGTGCGAGTTCATGGAGAGGAATGCAAAACATACTGTTTTGCATTCTTTGTGAATTTGGTAGTAATCTCAGTTGCTTTCTTGTCTTATTTCTGATTGCATGTATAAAACATTAGAGAAAGAGCTGATTCAGATTGAATCCTCCTGGAGGTACATGGAAAGTACAGTGAGAGAAGACTGTTCCTTCTGTGTTTTCATCACAACAATTTTTACACTACAAATAAAACCCTGAGGGAAGTTATTTCTAGTAGAGAAAACCTAAATATTTTATTAATACTATAGATTTCTACTTCTTCCCTTCTATCTGGAATAGAATGATTAAAGTCAATATATGCATGGTAGAAATGATGAGATAGAGTATGGCCACCCTTCACAGATTTTCTCTGAAGACTTTAATGAACTGAACCTGAACTACTTGTTGCCAAAGCTGTACTGTATGGATTCGTATTTATTTTTTGCAAGATCAGTCTCAGACTGGTTTAGCTAACATTTCTTTCTCTAATGTTTCCAGTTTTCTTGATTTACGTGTAGTGCAGGTTAGGCAAGCTAATCATGTGGAAGTGTTAAGAATAAATAATATAATGAGGAGCTGTAGTTTGGATAAAGAACAAGAGAATCACAGAATCACCCAAGGTGGGAAAAGACCTCCAAGATCATCCAGTCCAACCATTCACCTACCACCCCCATTCCCCCACAAGCCATGTCCCTCAGTGCTACACCTGGACATTTCTTGAACACCTTCGGGGATGGTGATTCAACCACTTCCCTGGGCAAGCCCGTTCCAGTGCCTGACCACTCAGAGAACAAATTTTTCCTATTATCCAACCTGTAGCTTTCCTGGCATAACTTGAGGCCATTCCCTCTTGTCCTAGTGCTAGGCAGGGAGAAGAAAAGGCTGACCTCCACCTCGCCACAGCCTCCTTTCAAGGGAATTGTAGAGAGTGATAAGGTCACCCCTGGGCCTCATCTTCTCCAGACTGAACAATTCCATTTCATCAGCTGTCCTCATAAGGATTGTGCTCCAGAACCATCACAACTTTGTTACCCTTCTCTGGACACACTCCAGGGCCTCAATGCTTTTCTTGTAGTGAGGGGCCCAAAACTGAAAACAGTGTACCTCATGAGAGCTGAATGCAAGAGGATGGTCACCTTCCTGGGAATAAGAGAAATATGTAAACCTTGATGTGTGTCTTTTGAATATAATGTTGCAAGTGCTGTTTGGTAGCATTTTTCTTTCCCTAATTAGATGGAAAGAAAGTACAAGGATTTTGTTAGGATAGATGTTGGAATTAGTGTTTTCTTACTGTAGGTGTAGAAGAATAACAAGCTGTGAAGCTGCTGTTCAGCATGAGTAGCAGAAAATGAGTAAGACAGTTTCTCTCTCTAAAATTCACTTAAAACTAAGCTGTTAATGAAGATATCCTTCTCCTTCTGTCAGGAGTTAATAGCAGGAGCAAATATTTTATGTTGCAGTGGTTGTCAGCTTTGAGTAATTATTCAGAGTGCACCTAGTATTGGAGGTTTTTTTACAAACTCTACAATTTAGAACCTGACGTAGCTGAAAATTAAATGTTTTGCTAATGAAATATTGGAAAATGAATTAACTAAAAGAAGTCATCTGAATGAGTGAAGCAAATTACCTAAGCAGGTGTAATTATTGAAGAGAGTTCTTTCAGTTAATTTTTAGGCAAATTATCAATTCAGCATGTAGCTATCACTGATTTTTAATTAGTCTTTCATCTGCTGCAAATATGCAAGTTCTGTTATAAATGTTATTCATGGCAAGACATGTTTCTAGCAACTTTCCCTTCAAAATTCAGAGACAACTGAGAGTGGATCCCTCAGAAGAGTGCATCTCTTCTTTAAGTATTTCTGAGACACTTACTTGGCAATGCAAGTTCTTTAAAAGACCATAGCACAAGAGGAAAATAAAAATAAATAAAAGCTTAGGGAGGTAAATGTAATTGCCTTTCTGAGTATGTCATTGTCATTCACTTGCTGCATCTATGCCAGTGTTTCTAAAGACAACTGTTCGATGCTTTTGAGTTCTGGATTTACATATTGGGGTTTGGATGAACTCCAATTCAACAAGTTCAGGAAATACCACTGAAGCAGAGCTACTGCTTAAGGGGATTTTCAGGATGTTTGTTTTTGTTAGTGGTGCAGTTGTTCTTGTTTAAAAACCCTAGTAGATTTAACTGTGATGTTGATGCAACAATTGATTTACTGTAGTATACTCAGTATTCTTAACCAGTCCCACAGCATCTCACTAACTTACTTTACCTAATCTTTTGGGATGTCATTTAGTTATTTGACTGCTTTCTTACCTTGGCATTATATAAATTGGTAAGTCATTGTTTCTGTTGGACAGTGGGACACAGCTCTTGATAAGGAATACCACCTTCAGTTTGGCATCTCCTTAGCTACTGTGGAAGCAAAAACTATTGTCGTGAGGTTCAACAGGCTGTCCTATTCTTTATTTTAGCAATCTGAGCTTTCTGCTGAGGAGCGACCAGAAAGGCTTGGAGCTGCCCAACAGCACAGAAGGAAGGTGGCATCTCTGAATAAGCAGATTTTGCAGAAAACTAAACTCCTGGAAGAGGTAAGAATTGTGTGGGGAACAAAGAGGAAAACAGGTGGAAGTGGGAATTTCCTAGCAGATCTTTTTTTGCCATTTGCCAAAGACGGCTTTTGTGGGTAAGGTAGAAGAAGCTGAAATCAATGATAGTCAAGACTTCCTCTTAAAATGTGATTGTGAAATTCTCTCCTTGGTGTTGCCGTGAGTTCTGTCAGCAGTTCTTTTATCAAACAGTTCTTTAACTTTTATGTCAGTTCTCGTGAAATGTGGACTTCAGTTTTAAATTATGATTCTGTTTGGCTAGAGAGAATTTGGCCTATTAGTGAAAAATATGAAAAGTGTAATTAAAAAAATATTTTTATGAGTTTCCCTGTGGATAGGGGTGAGTGAGGTGTTGGGTCATAGCTCTACACTGTGAATGGCAAACTAAAACATCAGGAAAATAAGTGAATCAGAAGTGAAGCAGCACTTCTGCTTATCTTTTCTAACCCATGTCTTATTTCTATTGTTTCTCTGTGCAATGTAACCTTAAACTGTAACTACTTTAGAGGAAGATATTGATATAAAATTAGCCCTTAAGCTATTTGACAAGTGAAATATTGGTAACTGCATTTTGGTAACTGCCTACTTAATGGATTTTCCATAGTTTTCTAAAATAAAGCAAGTGGTTGTTTGACTATATTGGTATGGACAGTTCTGTGGTACTGTCTCATGATGTTTTTATGTAAGTCTTGAATCACCATAGCTTATTTGGAGAAGGAAAAAATGGGACTCTCTTCTTTGCCTGGAATGAAACCGGGCTATCATAGCCAGGCTAAATAATTTCCAGCACTTCAACAGAGATCCATTCCGGTAAATTACCTTTCTGCTGGAATCCCTTTTGTTAAAGTTGCTGTTTATTCTAGGACCTAGTACATCAAGAAGGACAGGTGGAAAGGATTTGCTATTAGGAAGTGTTCAGAGTATTTAGAATAAGATGTATTCAGACAAGAAAAGACCTTGATTGTGATGGTTTGCCTATTTTTTTAACAGACAACTATTATTAATATCTCAAATATTAGTGCTCTCTATTACAGGTGTTATCAGCATGAATGTAGAATCATACTCTGTTCTTTCTCTTTATTACAGCTGCAAGCTAAATGTGCTGATCTACAGACAAAATGTACCGAAGCAAAAAAGACATTAGCTGAGGTGATATTTCTTTATTTTTCTGTGCATCGATTCTAGCAGAATTGTTTCTGAGAATTCTTTTAAGAAGTTTTATGTGGAGGGATGTATTAAATATGGAAGCTGACTGATAACTTTTATGTTAAGAAGGTTTTGAGTTTGTGAATGGTGTTGTGGATTTCTGCTTTTCTGGTCCCAAAGAAACAGATTGATTTATGTATGTATTTATTTATTACATAGCCTAGAAAGGGAGACCTATTTCATGATACTACTTTGAAGATTACTATCAATTACACTTCTTAGGTCAAGAGTTACAGTGAAAAACTGGACAAGGAACTAGCAGCCTTAGAAATAATAGAATCCCAAGCAGATTCTAGGTAAGTTTGTATGTTTTGTTTTCCTTTGTGGCTTTTGAAGTTATTAAAAATGTTGGTTTTAAAACAAGTCATTCATTATGTCTTGCTTTTTCAACCTAAGCAAAGAGTTAGTGTTTAAAAAATTAAATTCCCTGGCTTCCCTCCATTTGTCAGGAGAAGATTACCAAACAATTAATTCTGAGTGTAAAATCTAAATCCATAGTTGAAAATAATTGTAGATATTTAAATATAGCACAAGCAGAAGAACATTAAACATGCATGAAAATTATTTGTGGCCTTCCTATTTTTTTTCTTTATTTCTGAAACCTTAATCTTGCATAAATTAAATAGGGTGGTCTCAAAACTTCCACAGTAATGAGGTCAGAATATCACAAAGCATCAAAATACTTGAGGTAATATCATGAGAGTACAAATAAAACTGATATTTGAACTTCTAATTTAAGTGAACTTTACTGGAAATTGGTATATAATTAAGCTTGTTCCAATGTCTTTTAGTTCTCCATCTGCTTAAGTTAGAATTGAAAAGACTAATGCAGTTTTGCTGGATCTTCAAATCTAGCGTGTTACAGAATCTGCGAGCACTGGTTGCCATGAATGAAAACCTCAAAAGCCAGGAGCAAGAATTCAAAGCACATTGTAGGGTAAGCATTATTTTCTTAGTTGACGATTCATTTACAAATTGGTAAAGAAGCATTATACATTTTCCTGTTTTGTCCTTCCTTCCTGTCTCCCCAATTCCATCTTAGATGAGCCAGCAATGATCTGAGGAGACCAGTGCCAAAGTGGATATCTTGTTGAAATCCCCTAGCCCCTAGTTTTGATATAAACCAGTAGAGATAGAATGATTGAGATAAATCTGTTACAGTTCTTAGAGTAGTGCTTCAGCTTGGCTGTTTAATTATAGTGAATTACTGCTGTGTTTATGGGCTGCCTAGAAATGTGATCAGAGAGATTTGTTTTCATCCTCATCTATTTAAACAGTAGGGGGTGGAATTTAATGGAATGAAAAGAAGTGAAAAGGCATACTGCCCTCTGGCAGATACTGAGCACAGAAACGTTGTTTTCCTATACAAACATTTTGGAAAACTCTGAAGAATTCTGAACGAAATGACCTTGCAGCTAACTTCAGGTTCATTCATTGTTATGAATACCGTGCATTGCAGTTCTGTGTCATGCTGTTGCTGTTGTAGTATTTCTTTGTTTCCTCAGCTTCTCATTTTCTGTGTCGCTCATTGGATGATTTACCTGGCAAAGTGTATTTGCAAATATATTTACAAGTAAGGAATAAATCTGTACATGTGTTTGATAGAAGTAGATAGCCAGTTTGATGTAACGAGTTGTAAAGGATGCCTTACCCCTGTGGCAGGGATTGCCATTGGACCTTTAAAAAGTGTATTGTCAGCACCACGATTTTGTTACACTTATATGATATCAAGCCTTCTGCCATCTCCTTTTAAGAGAATAGGTCTCAATTAAAAGCAGTATAAACTTCTTTTATTTTAATAGGAAGAAATGGAGCGGCTGCAACAAGATATTGAGAATTTGAAAGCTGAAGCAGCAGAAAATGGGGAGGAAGAGGTAAGCACTTAACACGCCTGCTATTTACTTTCAATTTGTGTTTTAAAATGTTGGTTGATGTCCTTCTGACTTGTGCACATTCTAGTTAGGATTAGAAGTTAAAAGGCCTATTGCAATTTCTGAAGAATTCTGTTCTCTGACACTGATAAAGCCTCTGTTCAGGTTGAAGAATGAAGTACAGCAGGCTAAAAATCACCATAGTATTTTTCATTCTTCTTGCTAGAATGCATGGGGCAAACTCATAGATGCTTTTGTCCCTTTTGCTTTTTTCTTTGTAGTATCAGAGAAGAATCTCTGGATGTTGTGTTATGAGTAGTGCATATTTGTGGCATAAACAGGTCCTCCTCAGAGAATATGTTCTGGAGGTCTTTTTTTCCCCCTTGAAGATGGAGATGTTTGAAGGGTGGAAACACAAGTTTTCAGTGGCTCAGATCACTGCATACAGTTAGCAGCTGTCTGAAATCAAGATATAACACAAGTGCAAACAAACTGATGGCAATGTATTATGAACAAACAGAACATGAAACACTCGACTTAATTGTATTTTCAATGAGTAAACATTTGATATATTTATGTGCCAGAAATCAGGGAGATTATGGGTTCAGTGATGCTACTGTCCTTCTGAACACAGCATGAAAAAATGAAAACATAACTTAAATACTTAAAGAATTAAAAATGATCCACGCACATTCCAGGAAATGGAGAATATCAGAGGGTTTGAGTTCTGGCTGTGTTTATCCTTAACCTTCTGGAGGTTGGTGGCCTGGTGACCCTGCCTGTGGCAGGGGGGTTGGGACTTGATGATCCTTGAGGTCCCTTCCAACCCAAACCATTCTATGATTCCGTGACCCTGCTGATGAATCCAAAGTGTGCACTAAACATTTGCACAGCAGTTACAGAGAATCTTTGGATGCATGGGTTCATTTTGTGTGACTGTTGCAAAGCAGTGAAAAACAGTTGATAAAAACTGAAGTATGGAAGTCTTAATACCTATCAAAATATGCTCATATACAGTGAAAGATGTCAGTGTATAAAATGCAGATTACAAATCGTTGTTTAAAAAAAAATAGCAAGACAAGATGATGTTCTAGTGGGAGCCATTCAGTGGAAGATACGAACACAGAAAACAAACTCAATCTGCACATTCTTGCAATTGCAGCTCTGTTTTGTCACTGTAATCCACAATTGTTCTGGGTTCTCAAATTCTAGGAGCCGAATAAGTTCATAGACCAGCAGTACAAAGCTGAGAAAGAAAAACTTCAAAAGATCCGGCTATTGTTGGTAAGTCTATAAATTTACTTGGACAAAACTGTTTATGTTTTTCTTACCCTGTCAATTTTAATACTAGTTTTACATTTTATTGTAATTAAAAGAAAAAAAACACAGATGTATTATAAAATAATATTGTGTCTCAGCCAACACTTAATAAAAAAACAAACATTAATTATTTGGTAACAAAGTACTGCTGGGGGGCTACATCCATTTTAAGAAGAGAACAAGAAGAGGCTTTTTTTTCTCCCCTCCTAACTTTCTATTCAGGCACGAAGAAACAGAGAAATAGCGATTTTACAGCGCAAGATTGATGAAGTACCCAGCCGAGCTGAGCTTACACAGTATCAGAAGAGATTTATTGAACTTTACAGTCAGGGTATGTATATCAAGCAGGAATATTCTACTGAAGGATAAAGCCCCAGAAGGAGGGCAATTGCATTTCAAACTTATGGTGTGTGACAACAGCAATTGCTAATTCTTTGGATTTTAGGGGTTGTTTGATATTCACATTATATATTTTCTATTTTCAAGGTTTTATAAGCTGGCTGTAAGAATTCTCTTGTGGGCAAAGCTGGGTGCACAGGATTTCTGGAGTAAATTCTGGTTGTAACAGGTTTAGTCATATAGGTCAATGACCAGTGTGTTTAGAAAGTGCTTAATTCACCATATACAAATGAAGTAGATTTAAGTCTCTTTGAATTTTATGAAACTCTGTTTTCTGTAGCACAAAATGAATGCAGTAATTTAGAATAAAGCTGCGCTCGGTCTCCTGGCCAGGAACCTGCACTGTCCAGGCTAATATTTTAGAAAATAGAGCTGAAAGCTTCCTCTGACTTGCGACTTTTTTTTTTCTTAAGAGATTTTTCATTTGACCAGATTCAGGAGATCTTTTAAGTTGCAGGTTTTTGGACTTCTGGATCCAGGGTATTTTGTACAGGGCAACCCACAGAGGTAACTTCCAACCTCAGTGGTTCTATACTAGAATGCTTTTAAGTTTCAGTATTTCCTGCTATGAAATATATATATGCACGTGTTTTGTTTTAATTTCTGACATGACTAAACCTCTTCCCTTGTAAATGTTAAGTTGTGGTTTCAAGCGACTCCTTATTCCTTTCTCTCACCTCCTTACCTTACACAGGTTTTGATTTGTGCAGACATTCCATAAGCTGATACCATTTCCTAATCTAGTAGAAATCCTGAGTAGTTCCTCTTCTGGGTTAGCGCGTGGAATTTGCACATAAAGGTTCTGTCATTATCAGGGCTGCTACAAGTTAAGGAAGAGCTGCAGAAAAGGAGAGGTTTGCACTTCAGTTTGGCAGAAAGTCCTGCAAAAACAGAACTAATCAAAACAGTGCACCTGAAGTATGCATGTTGGAGGTCCTGCTGTTCATGCAGTTCTTCAAGCTTCAGCCTGATTTCAGAACAGCAGCAGTTGGAAGATCTCGTTGTGGAGTGTGCTGCACAGCTCTTAATAATTTCCTGGCCTATCCCAGTCTTTCTTGAATTCCTTGATGCTTTCAGGCTCCAAGTACTCAGTATCCTTCTCTAGGATACAGCACATGTAGAACACGGGTCAGTTGCAGCAGTGGTAAAGCACTTTCCTCACTTACAGCTCATGTTGGAGAAGTAGTCAATGCTGGATTTCTGTCACTAAAACATTGAACTCTGAGATGTGAATTGCTGTTTAGCTTCAGCTGGAAAATGTCATCAAGCAGTAGGACTTCCTTTAAGAAGCAGGATGTTTAATGGTTTTATGACGAGGCAGGAGAGTTGTGCTGTCTGTTAATGGCTCCATTCAAAACCTTAGTCCAACATATTAATCCAATAAAGATCTTGCTTAAAGATGGCAACTTGTTAGAGTTTAGTATGATGATTGAGTTTCAATCATCACCTTGTAGGCCCGAAGGAAAAGTGTGTCTGAGCCTTACTTTCCCCACTGAGCTGTGACCAGCATCTGCTATGCTCACCTAAAACAGATATCATTTTTTGAAAAGAAAGTAATATTAATGCTGTCAGCTAAAATATATTGTAAAGAGAGAAAGAAGTTTTACTGTTTTAAAGCCACTTTGGGCATCTTGCACGTTTGTGGCTTGGAAGATGCAGTTTAATGCACTGTGTTTTTTCCACACAGTATTGTCAGAAAATCTGTACCCCTGCACTCTGTGACCCACCAGTGCACAAGTTATGTAGGGCAACTGTTAGCAGCACAGCAGCTGGTATGGTCTAAGGGTCAGGAAGGATGAATGAACAGAGAGTGGTAAGAAAGCTGATAGTGCCAGTGTACATCTGCATAAAGGACTGTCAGTAGCTGGAATGAAACACTAGACTGTGTTGTTTTGAAGTTCAGTTCTCATAAAATCTGATAGCTGAAAACCCTGCTGGAGATTGGTGTGCGGAGGAAATACTCTTCCAGAATGTATTAAAGAGTGTGTTCCATTATTGATAGCAGAGTATTACACAAAGCCTGCAAAGGTATAGGTCCTGTTTCACTCATGCTCTTTTATTATTCTACCCTTCTGTTTTCTTTGCAGTCTCAGCTACTCACAAAGAAACGAAGCAGTTCTTTACTCTTTATAATACACTGGATGATAAAAAAGTATATTTGGAAAAGGAGGTAAGAAAGTGTTACTGCTGTTTTCTAAATATTTGATCTATGGAGAAGGAGGAAGTAAAAGCTAAGTAAAAACTCTACTTAGCCAAGTCAGTGCAAAGTTAACCATCTTTGAAGATAAATTTGAGACACTTGATTCATAAGAATCTTCCTGATGTTGAGGTGGAAATGATCTATGTTGTAGAAATTACATTTGTTAGTAAAGCATATTTAAGCTGCTCACTGTGTACACAAAACACGAGTAACATTCAATGAGCAAATCTCTCTGTGCTTAGCTTGTGAGACCAAGTGGGTGTCAAATTTATGACAATAAAAATATGCTTGTTTTTGAAGTTATTGGACAACCATTTCCATTCCTTAAGTGGTGGATTCTAAAACATGTGCTAGATGGTTTTCAGTTCAGAAAATCAGTAGTTTATTATGGCTTTAGAGGGCATGTGATCCTGACAGTTGCCATAAAACAACCAATGGAGTACATGTAAAAGCAGAAATGTTCTTCAGCAGTTAACTTATGCTGCTCATAACCTTCAAGTTCCAAGCTTCACTTGCAAGGATATCATTTCAAAAGGCAAATAAACTGATCAGGTGTTTCATTTAGCTTGATGTCAATTGTGAGAGAGATGTCTCAGTGGCTTCTTGTGCAGTCTTAGCTTTCTTAAGTGTGTGATATTGTCTTACGAAGATTTCTGGAAGATTTCTTGTTTGGTTTGGTGGTTTTGTTTTTGTTTTTTTCATTTGTTTTTATTTTCTGTGTTTACAAGCACCCAACTCTTTTATTAAGTATGTTGAGCAAATTTTATAATGGAGGGAAATGTAATACAGTGGAATTATGTATGTAAAGGTTACAGTTCTGATGTGAAAGGTCTCTTCTCATGCAGCTGATGGGTTTAATCATACTTTGAAAGATTAATTATTAAAATGCTTTTAAATTGAATTTTTCATTATGTCTTTGCTTCGTGGGGTTTATAGTCTGGCTTTATTGTTGTGCAGTGTAACACATCAGCATTCTTACTGTGCAACAGTTGTGCAATGCTGCTTTTCATTACTTGGCTGTTTTGTGTTATAAGCTTATTGAAACTATTTCAGAGCAGGGATGTGGATTTGGCAAGTGTGAATGAGTCATGCAACTGTCTCTTTCCTCTGAGTAACAGGAATCTTTAAGCATTGTAGCTTTGGAGTCTGTTCAGGATTTGTTTCATAGTAAGGTCAGGAACAGCTGCAGGTTCTGCAGTGCTATTGCTGTTGCATTCTTATGGAAAGCTGTAGATTTGAGGGAGCTCAGTTCAGTTTTCTGTAGCAGTTAACACAAATGGTTCCATTTGCAATGCTTAGCTTTGTTCAGTACAGAACATTTCCAAGCACTCACCATAAGGAGAAGCTGCTCAGAAGGCTTAACTGCAGGAGACATGGAAGAAATATTGAAAGCCATGAGGAATCTCATTAATTGCTACTTAGTGAACTTTAGTGCTTTCAGCAATCTTAAGAAAGTAAGGAAAAAATGGGCAGTTTAATCAGCTGGGTGAGCTTCTACCAAGAGCAACAAAATACTCCTGTTAATGTTGTTACAGATTTCTCTTTGTCTGGTTTAAGTGCAGTGCCACTGTCTCATAGTAGGAGCTACTCACAGTATATTAGAAATGATTAATGCATATTTTCTTCCTTTTTTTTTTTTTTCTTCCTAATTCGCAGGTCAATTTATTGAACTCTATCCATGACAACTTTCATCAGTAAGTAATGGTCATTTTTCTCTTGATAGTTGCAATGAGTAGTATGGCTGGTTGGAAAAATAGGAGGGGGCGTGAGTTTCAGACTTCAAAAATATGGTAGAATATTTTATTAACTTAAACTACTGAATTAAATAGTTTATTAATTCTGTTAAGCCAATGTTTGGAGTATTTCAGGCTTGGAATTACTTAACTTTTACAGTCAACATATGTTTTTAATATCTGTTCAGCTGTAGTTGTGTAAAGAAATTCAGTCTTAATTTTCCTGGCATTAATTGAAAGGTCTTTCTCCATTTTGTGAAGCTGTGGTTATAACATTCTGAAAAACATTATTTCAGACTTATTTTGAACATGTTTATTATAGACTCACTCAATGTTTAAAGGTTTTGATGAAGTGTGAAGTCTTTGAAGTAAAATTATGGTTCATTTGGATGCTTAAGAGGTGGTGGTATTTTTTTTGTTTGTGATGAGCTCTGTTGTCCCTGTTCCCATCACTCTGATAGTTTATATCAACTGAAGATCTGCACTGTTACTTGAAATCAGAGACTACAAAGATTATTTTATTTAACATAGAATACTAGGTAATGCAAATACTTGGACATTGGTGGATACACAGGATAATTGTAGGTGAGATGCACTGTCCCACATGCATATCAGTTTGTTCCTTTCTTTTCCCCCAGAGCAATGGCATCTTCTGGTTCTCGTGAGCAGTTCTTACGACAGATGGAGCAGATTGTAGAAGGCATCAAACAGAATCGAATGAAGGTCTGACACACTTCTCAATTCCTTTTCTAGACCAGAAATTATTTCAGAAAAGCCTTTTGGTTACTAATAACACATGGTGAAATTCAGCACGTGAGGTGCAAGTTAAGCAAGCAAATGACAAGTATTACTTTTTTCACATCCATAAGAAACTGCTCACCAGTGAAATTTAAATGAATCAAGTAGAAGAGAGATACTATTAATGCTTCTCTGCTGGTGAGAATCTTATATCCCTTAACTTTGTTATTGGTTGTGTAGTGATGTAGATCTTTGAAACAGCTGTGTGTACCCGAAGCCTCCTTGATGTCCCTCGTGATGATGAGAATTTTTTCTGTTTCAAAAAGGCAGAAGTACAGCTGGGCCTATGTTTGAGAGAATTTTTGTGTGTAGGTCTTGAGCAAGTAAAAATTGCATAGAAAAATTAAAAAGAAAAATAAAGATCTCAGTGTTTCATCAAAAGCCTTCATTTTCCTGCTAATTTCACCATGTCATCATTGATGTCGAACTGGTTGGTGAGTAAAATTCTGGGCTTGCAGAGACACGAACTTTAGATCAATTCTGAGTGCTACTTATAGTGCCACTGATACTGAGATGTCAGCTTTAGCTTTTGAATTTTTCTTAAGAGTTGGCCTAAATGTTTGCTGTGCTTAAAGCACAAGGCAGGGACGTCATTTATGAAGCAGCTGTCTTATGGTTATAGAAAATTATTTCTAACACTGCACGTGCCTATGTGTGTGTTTCTTTCATGGTAAATGACCTTTTATCCCTCCTGCATACCAACAGATGGAAAAGAAGAAGCAAGAAAATAAAATGCGAAGAGATCAGTTGAATGATGAATACTTAGAGCTTCTAGAGAAACAGAGGCTTTACTTTAAAACAGTGAAGGAATTTAAAGAGGTAAGAATGCTTTTTGCTGGTGTAAGTTAGCAAGTACTTGAACTGATCAAGAGTAATTTAAGAAGTTCTGCTCAGATACACTGATTGCTTTGAAGTGGGTTATAAACTTTGCTGTTGGTTGAGAGCAGACTTCTAAATATATGGGTTCGTCTGAACTTTTCCTTACTTTCTGCATTTATTTTCTGGAGACTTAACTTTCAAATTCAGATAATATTCAGAAACTCAGTTTTTGAGATATAAAACTTGACTGCAGAATAATTGGAGTTTTACATAAAGTTTGTCAGTGGATAAAGGAGTGTTCTTGTACGTGTTTGTTTTCATTAACTTTTAAAATATGATTCACAATTTTAAGGATTCTAAACATGTAGGCTTTTGGTTTGACTTTGGCACCAAGTTGTGCACAGGTGTTCCTTATAATTTATGACCTGGTAATGTTGTCTCTTGCTGGGTGTTTCCACGTTATTTTTGGCTAAATTTTATTCTGAAAATTCTTCTGGCATTGATTGACTAGCAGCTCTCCACGTTGAAAGGGAAGTATTAATTTGTTACTGAGCAAGCTGTATAGTTAGGTTTCAGCACGGAATCTCCTTAGATCTATGAGCATGTTCACATACTTCTTGACCAAGAATGGTTTCCTGGATGCTGACATTTTGCAGACTGTCTTGTGAATTTTCAGATGTCTAAAAAATAATCTGAATCAGTGGTTAACTTCAATTTATCACTTATTCCAGACTACTTTGGATTTTGAAGATCTTTCAAATATGAGGCTTCGGTTTGCTGATGTGCAGATAAATACAGTTGGATGAAGATTAACTACCTTATCTGTTTGCTTTCTGTTAACAGGAGTGTCGTAAGAATGAAATGCTGCTGTCCAAGCTGAAAGCTAGTTCTTCCTGAACATCTCTGCTGGTGAAGTTGATCTATATGATTGTTCAGTCTATACATTAAATCTCTTTTGTGAAGTGGCAGTTATAGCTGCAATTGTAGACATATATATATATATATATATATATATACAGACACACATACACACATACACACAGCTGTGAAGTCTGGGATTTTTTTCAGTGTGTACTCTTTTACGTTCCTTCATCAAATGGCTGTATTATTCACTATTGCCTCCACTACACAGTAAAGAGTTAATGCAGTACAGCAAAACAGAAATACTGTCTAATTTTATTTATTTTTGTTGTTTTTTTGTTGTTTTTTTTCTTCACGGTAAAGACAATGAAGATGGTTTTTTATTTGGGTTTTAACACTGAAGTAACACAAAATTCTGCAATAAGTAGATATAGACTGTGTAGTATGTCCAATACCATAAGATGAGCACTGCAAGGTGCAGTAGCTTGTTAATTTTGGCCAAACATAAAGACAGAAAATGGTTCCCAAAACTTTCCACCAGCTAATAACTTGACATTATTTTAATTTAAACTCTAGATAAGATTCCAAAGGAATAAAAATTAATTTCTAATGGTTAAGACAAAAGAAGATGGAAACCTACTTTGGATAATTCTCATGTAAAAATATAGATCTATATTTTTATAAAGTCTAGCAGTTGTATAATTTTGTTTGAAATTTCCTTTTTATATATAGAGTATGCACTTGTTAAATTAATAACTCCAGGAGAAACACCTTAATCACTAGAGCCATCGTGTTATCCCTGGCTGGGGTGAAAATCTAAGTCTGTGTCAGCTGTAACACAGGAAGATAAAGATTCAGACTTCCTACTCAAATGACTTGATGCTTACCTTTGAAGACAACAGCCTATCTACCCTACTGAAGATTTGTCCTTGAAAGTTTAGAAACTTCGTGGAACACTTTCTGAAACATTTTTATATCTGTATGTATGGTATTTTATAATTCAAACAGTTGCTTTTTGTACTTAACATCAGGATTTTGGACTGACTTAATGTACATCACATCTTTTATTCAGGAAAAGGAAAACCACATTATTTTTCGCCAGTAACACTGAGGACTGCTGATAGATTACTTTCTATGGCAGCAAATATAAAATAAAAAGATGTTTAGAATTCAGTGAACTTTTGCTATTGTGTTTTTAGGATGGCACTTCAAGGTTCCACCTTAAGGTTGATATAGAAGCCTTAATATGATTTTGAATTACAAGTGCATTAAAAGATGAATTCTGTAAAAGTAGTGTCTTGATATTCACTGGTAGAAATGCTTCCATGTGTCACATAGCATTTGGATAATGCGTTATCTCTTGCTGCTTTTGGTAAGCTTGATGTCTAGGTTTGTGGAACAAACTATGGAGCTGTACACGGAGCTGATCCACAGAAGGGTAAGATTTGTTTTGCATAGACTTTTGCTTGTGATATAGAGTTCACAACAGAGATGGTACAAGTTCATCACAGTGCACCGCCTCACTCCACGCCTTCTGAGAACAGCAGAAGTTGTACGTGACCTTATGCAGACTGCAGCCTTAAATGGAGAAGTGTATGTATTTGTTGAGCTTTTGATAAGGAGATTGTTGACATTCTGTCTGGGTGAAATGCAGTAAGCTACTTCAACTGTGGTAGGCTAGATTCAATGTGAAGTGCCTTCCTGTGAATGAGGCTGTGATTTTGTGACAACCTGAAATGCTTTTCCTGTTCCGTCAGTACAAATGGAAAGAACCTTTGCACTGAGCCAGTTTATGCCTTACTTCCCCACAATTGCTAGTGACTGAATATAGTGCAGGGTGCTTCTCTTGTACCAATTTAAAAATCTAGGTAAAACTGAATTCAGAGTACCTGAAGAAGGAAATCAGCATTGCATGCTACTTGTCGACATTCTCTAGTTAGCTTTGGTAGTAGTAGACAAATAGTGTCTACAAACTCTACAAAAACTGCAATTATCTTTCTGATTTGTATTTCTTCTGCTGCTTGGGGAAAAGTCAATTAACAGCATGAGAAGGAGCACTGCTACTAATAGCAAACTTTGTCAAACTTCGTGTTTCCTTGATGACTGTCTATCTGCTGCCTGACTGTTCCTGGTCAGTTTTACGGTGGAGGAACAAGTACATGTGCTCTGAATGCTCATGGTAAGATGCTTTTTGGGAATGCTATCCATGGTGCTTTAATGCTATGACAGTCCTGCTAACCAGAACCAAGCAAATTAATTTTGGCTTCCACTTCCACTATTTTTGAAAGTGAGGGGCAGCATCGTAAGTTAATTTCTAAGTGGGGTTTTCAGAGGCCAGAGAACAGTCCTCAAGTGGTTACTGTTTTCCTTTAAGCAATGAGCTTCCATGTGTGCCATAACTTTATATGGTCTTTTTATAGAACTGTGGTGTTACTTCTTGATGTGTGGAATCTAAACTACTTTTATTGGTCGCAGTTTAGTGCAGCTGTGTGGCCGAGGCAATGAATTCTGAAATGCATGTATGGAAAGGACTGCTGAGTATGCTGGTTACTTTCTTTTACTTAGCTACATGTAACTGCGGAAGATTTTGCACTAACTAAAAAGCATGTGTACTCTGAAGTGTTAGTAATGTTCTGATGTGCATCAGAGCTAAGATGCTCTCAGAGCTAACTAGTACACAAGCATTTGGTGTCCTCAGCTCTCACTGATTTCAGAAGAAAGCAGGAGGAGATTATTATCATGTGTTCTCTGTCCCCTGTCAACTGTACAAATACTAGCAACAACAGTGAATGAAGGAGAGAGATGAGAACATCTATTATTATATTATAGATTATAACGGGGACTGGACAGATCTGGAGACAACCCAAGACACTATTGCTCTGGAAATCTCTGAAGGCAATGTGATCAGTGTTTTTATTTTTTATTTATTTGTTTTTGTTTAGGTTTATTTTTTTTAAGGTTTCTTCCTCTTTAAGCCTGTTTCCTGAAAAATCAGCTCGTTAAAATGTGATCTTAGGCCCCACTTTGTATAGCACCTGATAGCTAGGGATAGATGGGAAACTGTGATTGCTCCTCAGAGCCAGCTTTGCCTAAATTACGCATGTAAGTAGGATGCACATACAAGGCAGTACAGAAATCTTACTTGCTGGGGTGGTGGATGACACGTGCTTAGGGTAGTCTTTTCTCTAAAGTTTCTGAACAGTGGCCTGTTTATTCACGCAGTGTATGCACTGCTGGGGCTGCAGCATAGGCAATGTCTGCCAGCACCCACCAGAGCTGGGTGGTGGGCTGGTCTCCCTGGTTTTCTAGGCAGGAACAGCATCCCATCCAGCTCTTTGGGCAGGCTTGGTGCCCCTTGGCATTCAGCAGCATGTTGCCATAGGCTGCCAGAACCAGGTTTCTTGATGACTGTGGTGCCAACTAGCTTCCAAGTCACTTCTGCTAGGGGAATTTGTCAGCCTGTATTTTCAGGGCCAAGTCCTTACTTTCTGCCTGCATCACTCTAGATGCAGGAATGGCTTGGGAATTCTCAGGTAAAAGAGGTTTTTAGAAATAGAGATTGAGGCTTTTGTTGTAGGAGCTGGAGCACAGGACATAGAAAGCTGTTAACGTATTCACGTTCCTTTTTTCAAAGGCTTTGGATTTCTGCACAGTCTGTGGATTCCAAGAGCACAAAGCCCCTGGGGCCTTAATTCATATGGCACTGCAGGGTTCTTGGAACCTTGCTGCAAGAGGCAGTGGTGCCTTTTTGCTGAGCAATCGTCTCCACTCTGCTCTAGGTGGAGCAGAGTCAGCATCAAGAAATAAAGTGAGGCCACTGTGTCCAGGCAGAAAGAAATAGTTTATGCCAGACTGGCAACTTGTAGTTGGGGAAATAAATGACTGTGTCTAAGCACTGCTAAATGATTTTTTTTTAGAATACCTTCTTAAAAATGATTTATTATTATTTCTTATTCAGGATACTTTTATCAGTCATCTTAATACACACAGGGTTTGTATATTCTGTACGCTCTTCATTCTGTCTTGAAGCCAGGGGTTAACAGTGCAGCAGTAACATAAGACTTGAACTTTAATTCTTGAACTGTTGGAAGGAGGAATGCCTGCATGCTTCATTTTACTTTTTTCTTTCAGTTAAAAGTTGCAGGTTTTGATAATGAGAGTAATTAATCATAGAAATCAAGTACCAAGGGAGGTAGAAAATTATCTACTGTTCCAACCTTTTTAATCAGGGTTGATGACTTTCTGAGATACGCTCCTATTACACCAAACATTGGGCTAGGTATGTAAATCTGTGGGTAAAACCCATGCTTGCTGTGCTGGAGATCAGAGGATGGCAGTGCCTGGTCTGGCTTTTTAGCAGGAAGCAGCATACAGCAGGTTATGCTGTGAGCCTGGTCATGTTATGTCTTTCCCCTGCAGTGAGATCAAATTCTATGTGATCAAATTCTATGTAATTAAAAGCCAGGGTTTCAAATCCTGAATATGTGCTGCTGCTCTTCTAAATACAGACGTGCACAGAAACAGTGTGGGAAGCTGATGTTGGGAAGAGCTTTCTCAAACTGCACTGTAGTGAAATGAAAGCTCACGTTGTTTGTGATCTCCTCTAGATTTGTAGCCAGGTTGCTTTCAGTGGAAGTACGTCGCTAACAAAACACTAACAAACTGCTGTCACAGTTGCTCAGGGAGGGACTGAGCACAAAACTAGTTACCCTGACAATTCAGTGGAACTGTAGAGCCTACAATTCATTTCTTAAGGAAGCTAAGTTCATTTTTTCACAGGGTGGGATCTCCAAAATGTGCACTGCTCTGTTCTCAGGCTAGCTGAAGACAACTCTGCTGCACTGTAGCATAAGGACCCCAGATGGGGTGATGCAGTCTTTCACCTGCAGCTGCCAAAGCAGCCATGTGTTGCTGCTGGTAAATACAGCATGTTTAATGTTTGTAACAGCAGATACATGGTTAATCTTAGGGCAGTGTGAAAGAATACTGCACACAGTCCCTGCCAGAGGTATCAGGTGTCTGTGTTGAACTCACCTGGGTGTTTTGGAAAACATGCAGAGCATGAGCCCTGCAGGGTGAGAAAGCACAACACAGGTAAAAAACTCCTGGCTGGATCCTCCTCCTTTGCAAGCAGGT
Organism: Odontophorus gujanensis; assembly: GCA_013399175.1. Lineage (NCBI taxonomy): Eukaryota > Metazoa > Chordata > Aves > Galliformes > Odontophoridae > Odontophorus > Odontophorus gujanensis. Next base: position 584,134 of record VXAB01013189.1, on the reverse strand, counting down.
GCAGGTATAACCTTTGTAGCTCAGAGCAGCTTTTACATGTGGCTTTAAAATTTCACTTAAGCCCAGGGACATAACTGACCTTTACTTCACCGACCTTTCCTCTTGAGCTGCTGCTTGCAAGAGAACACAGCCCCTCAACCAGACTGGGGTGTGTTCTGGGGCTGCTTAGTCACCCCTCTCAATTTCAGAGAAATTCAGCCATGCACCAAATGCAGCATGTTCATTCCTTTCCAAAAAGAAGTCCCCAGAATGAAGCCAACATCCTGCCCACATCACAAACACTTCAGTGTTTCTCAGTCTGCAGTTCCCCTTGCTGATGATGAGCGAGCTGCAGGATGGCACCTGTAGTTGGCTGGATGAGATGACCTGTTAGGTTCAACATTCATGGCATTAGACAAATACAGTGCTTCGCTTGCAGAGTTTAACACACATCAGTTCAAAGAAGGAAGATATTCACTGCTTCTTTCTTTGCAGCATACATGTATTTCCAAGGGGGAATTGTAAACTGACTGTAGGTTTATATGCAAACATCTTCAATCTTCTTTGTTGCTAAATCCCCTTAACTAGATCTTGAGTTTGAAATCTGCGTGTATCATTGGCACATTTCCCTCCAGGAATCTCTGCATTGCGCAATAAAGGAATTATTTTCTTCTCTGTCCCCTTTTATCTCTGCTTCAGGAAAAGGTTCTTGAAGGCATGGTTGTAATATTTGTTAAATGCCACACAAATTAGAGGATTAAAGGAAGAGCTGGAATAGCCAAGCTGAAGAAAGATGCTTTTCCAGATGGGTGAGATGTTGCAGGAACAGAGGGGAACTCATTAATTCTGTGATGAAGAAAGGGATCCAGCATAGCACAAGAACTCCGACTAAGATGCCAGCCATCAAAGCAGCTTTTTACTCTGTTTCTTCTATGTTTCTCCATCTGTCTGGAAAGTGATAGCTGCACAATGAGCTGTAAACACCATCTGTGGTTCATGAGAAGCTTCCTCCACCTCAAAACAAAAGAAAACATGGATTCTTAGCAAGGCAATTTGTTTGAGGGAAGTATTTTTAAATGACAACGTGACATCTGTGTACCTACCACAAAAGGCCCCAACTCCACTCTTTCCACATTAAAAGAAACTGTCCCAGACTGCCAGTATTACCAGACTTCTCATTATAGTGGAAAAGCTGCTGAGCGTGACTGACAAACTACAGAGAATAAGGAGTTGTGTGATGCCAGGTGTGCTGCATTTCACTCACACCAACTCAGTATTTCCACAAGAAGTACTTTGCTGACAGAAAAACACCATTTCAGTCAGCCTCCTGTTCATCCCCTGACTTCTACAGAAGGTGCACAAAAAACATCAGCTACTCCTGGTGCCGACACTACTGCTTGCCTGTTGTTAGAGTAGCTATGTATGCTACACACATGGCCCTTCATGCAAGCTTCAGAATACATGGAGGGTTTCTGTTTTAATAGGGGGAGAGCAACTCAGCAAGGGAAGCATTGGCAAGGGCTAGGCCATCACTCTTTGAGATGGATAGCCCTATCCTCACCCTCAGACACAATACACGGCTGCAGAATGCAAGAGCAGCAGACTGTGAGTGCAGGCAAATAATGGAGGAAAATGAAAATCACATCTATCCTGACAATTAAAATGGGACACCCCTCATGTAGCAACGATCACAACATTTGTCTGCAGAAGGACTGGCTCTACACATCTTTTATCATTCTCTGAAGAAAGGGATGAATGTGTGACATGAAGGCAAATTTGTGACAAGCAACCCTGAAAGATCGTGTGGTAGCCCTGAGGAATAGCTGCATCAGTGTGCCTCTCAGGAAGAGCTATCCAAAGGACTCTGTCACTAACACAGGGCAGTCTGGTACACTACATGTAACCTTCAGCCCTTATTTTAAATCCCTCAGAGGAGGATCTTCCCTCACTCCCACCCACTGTCCTAACAAGCTCCATGGGCTGGAGAGGCTGCACAGGGCAAAGTTCAGGACAGCACTGCACCCTCAGCAGCTCTGGGACCTTGCCCAGTTGCCATCAGAGGAGTGGGATGGACTCCTACAAAACTGATAGGCTTTGGCCCAGGCCCTAATTACACACCTAGTATACAAACTACTTGGAGAGAGGGAAAACAACAACAGTGCATCATCAAGACTTGATTGCTAATTCTGTACACTGAAATATAATCCTGACCCTGTAATTGCTACATATAAGCAATCCTGACATTTAGATTCTGCCAAGCCTTGTATTTGTGACTTGACTGATCCAAAGGGCATTATCCAGCAGTTTCTGCTGTCTTTCAAGCATGCTCATTTATTTCAATTGAGCTTTTTACAAAGGGAATTATTACCTACTGTCAGCAAGGTATGACAGACTGCAGCTGTCGGTAACAGCATTTTTTACATGAGGTTTATCACATCAGTACTGACTGTATAATTCAGTGAGGGAGTTTTATAACAAGTAAACAAATAATTATAAAGCATCAGGCTGATTTCAGCTCCCAGCTGTAATTTCTTTTTTTGTTGTTTCTTTAAAGGGATATAAAAAAAAATCATTTTCAAAGGGGAAAGAGAACTGCATCATACCATATCACTATATAAACTATATTAAAATTAAGAGCTATTGCATGTCCATCTTCCTCTTTTTTTTTTTTTTTAAAAAAATAAGACTGTCAATTGTTTTTTTCCCTCAAACCAGAAAAAGAGGGAAAATAGTTACTCTGTATGGGTATAGAAAGACATTCCATGTAAGAGAATTCTCCGCTCATAGAGATGCCCTTTCTTTGTGTCCGTACACCCGTGCTGTGGCAGCCTGGCTCTGTCAGCTGAAAAGCTGTGTTTGGAAGCATTAGAATCATTCCACTTGGTTTCTTCAGTACTATCCTCAAATCTTTTTGAAATTAACTTGCTAGAATTAACCAGACACAGTGCTGGCATGCTTCAGACCATCAATGGCAGCCCTGGCACACAGCTCCAGCCCAGCAGTACCTGACAGCCACCTCCTGAGTGCAGCACAGACTCCTCTCCCAGCAGGGATCACTGCAGTTGCTGTCACCTTCAGGCTGAAGCGCTGCCAACCCTTGGCACCAGCTGCTGGAAGTTGCCCAGTGCTCCTCTGAACAACTACTGCTGAGTATCTGAGGTGAGAACTGACAATAACAGTGACAAAAATGGTGTTGCAGGGTGAGGATGACAGGCTCAGGGAAGGAAGAGGTGAAAGAAAGCAGAAATAGGAGAGATTTTGGAGGAGAATGAAGTGGAAAATTGAAGTGAGCTGTTGGGCAAAACAAGAGAAGTGAAATGGAATTTGTCCCATTGAATACAAAGTGAAAAAAATCCTGGCTTGAGCATTTGCTGAGATTGCACTAATAACTATATTATACTGACAAACCTCTCAAAATGGGTCTTCAGGTCCCACAGACAGGAGCTCTTCTGTCAGTGCAGCTCAAAGCAGCTTCCAGTACTGCATCAGCACAAAGCACTGCTGGCTGCGATGTGTCCAGGCAAGGCTCTGCTGACAGCTGGGAGCAAGAGTTGTTTTCGTGACATACCAACACGGTGCTACTGCATAGGCTAAAACATAAGCAACAGTGCCTCAGCTCAATTAACTTTCCATCATTTTAGATTACCATTAGTCTTGTATGCGTGCATGTAAAGCATAAAGCAAGCAAAAACACTACGAAAACTCAGCTTTTAAGGTCGGAAGATCACAGATCCGACAGAAGGCAGAGGGCGCCCAGTGCTGAGCACGCCGGTGACATGACAAGGGTGACAGTGCCATCACTTGATGGGACACCAGGGGCCTCTTCCAGGGACAGCTTCTGTATGCCTGAAACAAATGAGAGCTCGCACATCCCCAGGCTGCGCAGGAACACCAGCAGCACTTAGAAAAAGACGGAGGAGGATGTGTTTTTTAAGACAGCTGCTAATTTTGAAAGAGAAACAATTCATTGCTTCGGTACCGCGCAGTGAGCAGCATGCTCCCGCTGTTCAAAGTAAACCAGCAGAAGCGCGCACGTAAAGCGTTCAACCTGCTCACTACAATCACCAGCAGACCCTACAGAGACGTGCACGCATTTATTGCGCGCGCGACCCAGCCCTTCCTCGCCGGTTAATTACAGCCAATTACAGGCAGCTGGGGCTGCACGTCCCCACCCCTCCCCCTTACCTGCGCAGCGGCACACCGCGTTCCTCCTGTGGTACCGGCGCACAACTCGGCTCTCCCAGTAGACGAACAGGGCCGAGCAGAGGAGCGGGTACCGCGCCGGTGGACACGACGGGGCAGCGCATGGCCCCGTACCGAGCTGCAGCAGCCCGCCTCCGGCAGCCACGAGGAGGCGGCCCCGCCGCTCCCGCCCCGCCCCGCCCCAGCGCCGCGCGGAACACGGCCCGCCATGGCGGCCGCTGAGGGGCGGTGTTCCGCGGCAGCCCTCTGCTCACGGCGCCAGCGGAGCTGTCGGATTTGCATCAGCTCTCTACTCCCCGGATAGGACAAAGGTTTTAAACCAAGACTGGGGGGATGTAGGTTGGATGTTAGGAGGAAGTTTTTCACGCAGAGGGTGGTGGTGCTCTGGAACAGGTTGCCCAGAGAGGCTGTGGATGCCCCATCCCTGGAGGCATTCAAGGCAAGGCTGCATGTGGCTCTGGGCAGCCTGCTCTAGTGCTTGGCGACCCTGCCCCATGGCAGGGGGGTTGAAACTCGATGATCTTCGAGATCCTTTTCACCCCGGACCATTCCATCATTCAGCTGAGCAGCACCTGAAACAGTCAGGTAGCAATGAACACTTGTTACCATGAGACTGCTTCACAGCAACCTTCCAGTGCTCTTTGCACTGTTCCTTTCTAATCTGTCTGCTTTTCTGGAGTTAATGCTGCTTTTAAAATGCCAGCTGAAGAACCTTCACACAACACTTGGTTTCTTTTTAAAAGTACCTCAGAAAGAAGGGTAACAAGCAGATGAAAAGGCCCTTTAACTTCTGATTGTTTCAGCAACCACCGGTTCAAGTCTGTGAGCTTCATACAGGACTAGAAGGATTTTACAACAATTTGAGTAACTCAGCAAGAAAGAAAGCCTGAGTTTGCTTGTTTTCAGTCTGGCATGCATAAATCTTGCTCATGGTTCACCATTAAAGCAGCCCAGATGATTTCCCACCCCTCCACTCCTGTTTATTATGTGTGGGCCACATGCCACGCGTGGATGATAGCTTTCCACTCCACACAGCAACTGCACTGGACTCTCCCACTTCTGCTTCCTCCTTGAATGAAATAACCCAGTTCTATATTACAGAGGTCTGAATAAAGTCTCTAAAGGATTTTTATCTTGATAATTACCCCCTTTGCTGTCTTGAGAATACAAAGATGTATTGCCTCTCAAAGACTGCTGTAGCTATGTGTAGTGCTATAATGAGATGGAAAGTACTGCATTAATAGCACAGTGTAGCTACAGCAAATGAGAACCCAAATGCAACAGCCACAGATGCAGAAACAAAGGTAAAAAGCTGCTTACTTTCAGAAGACTTCAGGTAGGTAGGAAGCTCTAGCAATAGGTACCCTCACCTCCACTGCCAACCCTTAAATGAGGTCTGGGAAGGGATGGATCCTGGCTCCAGCCCTTCCAGTCTCTCAGGCGCATTGTTTGCAATGGGAAATAGTAATCAGCTTACTGTCTTAGCATATAAATATTTTATATTTTCTTTGCATCTTTTCTCTCTTTTCCCTGGTGACCTGAAATTAGCTAAGAGAGGGACTTGTGGCAGAGATGAGTAGTTTAACAACTTACAGAACATACTTCCCATTCTTTATCCGTTTACCAAATACTGTCTTTAAAACTCATATTTTTGGCTGATGACATTGAAATTAATCTCCTTTGATACAATCTTTTCATAATTAAGTTTTTATTTTCTGTTAGCCCGAGTGTTCTGAACATAGCTTAATCCTCCCTGTGCCCTCAAATTTCCTGTCCAGGCTCCCTTTCGTACGGTCATGCAGACCAACCTCACTATTGCTCTCTGTTTCCTAGCATTTTCAAGACCATGCTGTCTAGGAACAGCTTTGGAGGAGGGTGATTCATCCCGATGACAGAATTTCAACTCGACACCTGAACTGGTGAGGCAGTTCTCATATTCCCATTTGCTGCATATTTATAGCAAATATGTAAGATTTAAATATAACTATCATTTTTTTTCAGGTTTGCTTTTATATGTTAGGAATAGAAGCAGGCTATTTTTATGTGGTTTTAAAGGGACAACAATGAACTTTACTATTTTCACTTTTCTTTTTAATACAGAAGCAAGAGTGCTGTAAGAGCTTCTACCAGATGCAGTTTTATTCCATCCTGTGTTCTTTGTTGATCCTGTAATAGAAAACCAGCTTTATTATAAAGCACTCTTCATAAAACTAATCTGTATCAATTCTGCAGTTAATGTGATAACTATATAAAAAACTGGGAGAAACAATCCTGAGTCCTTTGATAGTTGGTTCTAAATTTGTGTGATTGAAAATGTGATAATCTAGGTGTCATATAAATACTAGCCAGTATTGATTTCTTCGTAATAATGACCAAATCTTAGACAGTAATTTCCACTTCAGTAATGATGCCACGGGGTTATGCTCATACTGAGCACAGACAAAGCCAACACATGAATGTGAAGGGGATTATACAGTAGCAGATCTGCTGACATTACACTTTTCTCCTGGTAATGGCAGTCACATTAAAACACACACACCAAACCCCAGAAAACCTCAGCTGGTCATCTATGATTTGGTAAGTCCGATTTGCTAAACATTTACTTGTTGCTTCTCCTACCACTGATAATCCTGAGGAGGAGCAAGAGCTTTTTACTGTTATTTTGACTATGTAGAAGGCATGGAATTTCCACCAGTGAACTTTAATGTTAAGTGCTAGGTTCAGATTTTTTTTTTAGTCCAAAACCATTGATTTCTAATTTAATAATCTGCTGAGAAACTCATTGTTGGAATGCCTTTTTGATTCTCATTCTAGCAAACTCCAAATCTGTGCAGCAATTTTTTTTCTCACTTGTCCTAAGTTTTAAATTATCCCTCGTAACATGATAGAATGGTCTGCAAATGAAATCCTGGGCTCTGTCCTCTTCAGCTTCTGGTTGCATTGAAAGCAGAAAGGGCAGCTGCCTCTCAAATGGGCACACACAGCAATATTTGCCACTGGGACCAGATAAGATAGTCACAATTTGCTCTTTCCTCACATAAAAGCTTTTATTAATCAGGAGTGAATATCGTGAACACTTATCCAGAGCTTAAAAGGAACATTCAGTAACTCATACAAATTCATATGGTCTATTAATCCCCGTGAGTGAACTTTCAGTTTCAGTTATGCATAGTAACATTAAACAAAATGCCTGTATCTCAGTGCTCATAGCTGACTGCAACCAATCACACAGGAGCTCAGAAAGCCACACAGTTAGATATCTTCAGATGTCAATCAAAATGAAGACAAGTGCTTGGAAAAAATTATGCAAGATTTTGCAAGGCCTCTTTTTCTTCTTTTTATTTCTGACTAAGAGGGAAAAAGAACCCCAAACTATTACATCTTTCAGCATTGTAGTCTACAAGAGTTCAGGAAGATGGACTACTGTTGTATGCTCAACTATTTTTGAAGGATGAATGTAACTCTTAAGCTGGATGATATTGACAAAGCGAGTGTGTACCTGGACAGCAACTTGATTTTCCTCGTCTTCATTCTCTTAATGGCACTCAACTCTTTTCACAGCTCCATATGAAAAGTTTATTGTGGTAGCTTAGGGGAAAAAGTAGTAATCTCTTTCCCACATGGCTATGCAATAAAGAGATATGACACAAGCAACATGACAGTATGCATGACTTTAATGCAAACCAGCGAATTTTTTTAGAAGCAAAGAGCATTCCAGTTCAACAGGGTGGATTGCAGTTGTCACAGCTCAACATTTTCTAGAAATCTAGAGCAAACAGAAGCATCAGAAACAATCGCATAAATTCTCCTATTAAGCCAAGATGCTAAATCCCAGAGAAAGCAAGCTAGTGGAGCAGAAGTGAAGAGTAGAGACAGATTTTATATTCTATCTTTGGCCAACTGATTCCAAGCTTCTTTCAATGTTGTTACTTCAGTTTGAGAAAACACACCTAATGACAAATAATAGGCTCTTTTCTAGTTATCGGGATTTTAGGTTCCTGTAAGTTCCCCTACAATCTGAATTAACTGAATAACTTATCTCATAAACAGGACAACAGCAGAACTAAAATACAATACTTGTCAGTATCCTGCCTTCTTTCACAGTAACCAGAAGTTGGAGGCCTCTACTCAAATGTTATTGTTTAATTACGTGTTTTCCTTACTTTTTTACCCCTTTTGTGAGAGAATAATTAGGGTATCTAAAGCATTGGTTGTTCTGGTACCTGAAACAAAAAGGCTACTTACTGCCAATATATGAACATATTTCTTATTTACAGCAGGTGTAAGTAAATAATAACCAGTTCTCAAGGGTTCTTGTTCTTCACTATCAACAAACGTCCTCTATGTGTGATACTCAACCCAAAGCATCTGATTGGCAACACCTGACTGGTCTTGTGCCTGTCTATAACTCAGCAGCATAACGGAATAAGAAACCTGTAACATGACAAGGTTTTTCATGATTATGAGCAGTAGCTTGGCAGTGGAATTCTCCTTCATGGGCCACTTCTAAGAACTGTCAAAAAACTCTTCCAGTTCAAGCAGGACAATTTTGATCATCCTTTTAAAGTGGTTTAAAGAGAGCAATTTCTTTGTCAAGGTTCTCAGAGAAAGAAGGCAATTTCTCAAGGCATGCAATATTAGTCCCCAGCCTATCAGTCACTGTTACGAGCCAAGCCTTGAGAATCTGATGGCTGAGGTCTATTAACTGCTCACAAGATTGATAACAGGCCACGTTGCAAAGGAAACGTTATATTTCCAATCAGTTTGACAGTCTCTCTTAAACTTCTTGCAATACTGCAGCAGAACAGATGATGCTTGATGCACACAGATATTTAGTCACAAACTGTTTTTCATTTATGATTCTATAAAGAAAGAGAAGGGTAACCGCATCTGCACAAGTCAGGAAGCTGAAGCCCTTCTCTTCCGTTATCTAGTCTCAGCTCAGGATGTTTGCTTTGGCTTAACTGGGAAATTAGGGTGTGAAATAGCAGACTGTAGTTGCTTTAGGCTGTGCAGTCATCGTGCATCCAGAATGCATTGATTAAAAAATGTCATGATTATAACGTAGGGTAAGCTGGAGTTATATCATTATTTCCATCTCCCAGTTGAGATTTCAAAAATTTCTTTGTATTGCAACATATAAGAAAACACACAGGAAAAACACCTGGGAGAAGTTGGGCAATCTCATGGCAAACCCATACTTCCACTTCCCAGTGGTTTATCGCAATTCGCTTTCATCTCTTCCCAAAGTAACTAACATTGCAGCTAATCTAATGAGTCCCTCAGTGTTACTGTCATTGCAATGTATGTTAGTTCCCATACTGTAATGGCAAAGATGGCCAATGTAGACAGAACTCTTCAACTGTGTGATGCTGCACATCTCAGATAATTCTTACAGTGTAGTGTAAAGAAATAGCTCTTCATGTCTGTCTTGGCAGCTATTAGTTATAAATGCTGTTAGCAAAACCACAATCAGACTAGATCATTACCCAGTTAGAGCTGCTTACCCTGCAGTGCAAACTCTTTTCAATAAATTCTGGAAGCACAAGACGAACTGTAGTTACAAAAATTTATTTCAGTATTTTTAAGTTCTTAGTATTCAACCAATGCTTATAGCCCTTGACTTCTCTTTTCCAGTAGGGCTGAAAGCTTTTTCAAATAAAAGAGGGAAAAAAGGCAACACTGAGGTCTGAGTGCTGTAAAGACTGGAGACATAATGGTCATGCTGTTCTTCCCCTCTCCAATGACCTGTTCTTTTGGAACAGAATGTACTCTTCACCATGGCTGATGGATAACAAATTCTGTATCACTAAGACAGCCTGCAATGATTCTTGTGAACAAAAATCTTTTTAATTTTTTACACTTTTTAATTTTTCTGTAAAAATATTTTCAGACATTGATGAACTACATTTCTCAGCATACCAAAGTCTCTTGCTATACAAGTCATCTCACACTGGAATCTGTCCCTGCATTCTGTCTACTCCAGCAGCTTCCACGTGTGCATGTAAAAAGGGTACATGTAAAACAAAGTTTTCTATAAAAAGCTAAAAATATGTTTTCTTTAATAAATCTGCAATATTGCCTTGAAATAATTACAGTCAACCATTCTTCTTCACAACAACTTTGGCTATCTATCTGTATTCTCTTTTCCAAAGTCTTCCTGAAATGAAAGATTAAGAAGTTTTCAAAGAAAAACTTTTATTTCCCTACAATGTGAACAGAAAAGTTTAAGATGGAAGTAACTGCCAGACAGTTTTGATCAAGGCAGTCTACACCAATGAAAAAAAACCACTTTAATGACTGCACAATTAACGAGAAAATTGCCGATTGTCTGATTTCTTGCTAATGTGCTTGAAGATTTTAGCTTTGTGGACATTCTTTGGTTTCTGGTAACCAAATCCTCCACCTCCACCTCTTTTCTGAAGTCTTCTGCCGTGGTTGCTGTTCACATCTGGAATTTTATGGGTTAAAGAGCTTAAAAAAGAACCTTAATTGAAGCACTGCTTATTGGGTATTGCAAACATTATTAAGAAGAGAAAAAAGCATTACCCAAAACAAAACTGTGTTATGGACAGTGTCATTCTACTGAATACTTTTACTCTTCCAGCTGTCCAACTAATTGAACCGAAGAACCATTGCTTTAACTTTCCACCCTCCAATGGCAGCTATGACAAGAGGAGTCTTTGCCCCTCAATTTCAGTGTAGTACTCTAGGACATGTACATACGTACCTACTAGGCTGCAGCAACTGAAGCCCATACCTACATTAAAGCAGATATTTGTAGGCAATTATTAAAACTGGAAAAATTGACATGAAACATTTTCTTTGATTAACCATCATTTAAACATGATGCATGTATGTGATTAATAGCAATACTGAAAAAAAAAACAACCAAATCTGAAATAGCAGAGCTACTGTAAGTTGCATTTAACATTTTTAAAGCAGGAATTCAGCTTTGAAACACAGCAGTAAAAGGATACTGAGGTCAACATACGGAGGGACTTTAAAGCCAAATGAGAGGCTGACTTTGTTAAGATCCAGGTTACCAACGTTATAGATCTGCTTCAGAGAATGGGAGTCATAAGCCCTAATGTAAGCTTTGTATGCTTCCTGGGCTGACTTGTGAAGGAAGTAGTTCTTCTCAATCAGTTTCTCCAGCTGATAAGAAAAAAATAAAGATAATACATTATGGAATTTTGGCTGTAACAATAGGTTACATGCAAGCCAGTTATTTACTGTGTGCACTGCAGTGACATTCACTATTCACTTTAGTAAGATTGCACTGTGACAGCAGAGCAAACATATCTAGAGTGCATTTATAAACAGGCACTAAAGCCTGAACCTGAACCTTTGTAGTACAAAGCTTCAGTTTACAAAAACATTAAATTAGGTTGTCCTAAAGAAGCTCATCAGAAAGGAATACATAACTATAGTCAGTTATGTGCACTGACAATTAATGGACAATGACAATACACTTTTAAGTCAGACATCCAAACTGTAACCATTCCATATAGTTTTGCTTATAGTCCTGTCTATAATGCTGCAGATTCAATGTACAATACTATTTATTTTTAAGACAAAAATGAAGATGGACTAGAGTAGACTGAAGTACTTCATCTGTTAAGGGCATTAGATACTCAGAATTAATCTAAGCATGCATAACCATTCAATAAAAGCTACTGGAGACACTGTGTTTGCTATGCTAGACAAAGTATTCAAAAGGTGAAAGCATATTTATATCACTATGATTTTGCCACGTAAAAAACAACCCTTACAAGCAAATTAATGTGGTACAGTACTGGCAATTTAGTACTGGATGTTAAAATTCATCATTTCATACCTGAGACTGGATATCAGAAATCTTCGCCCAGGAAAATTCAAATTCACTGAGTGGTACCTTAAAGAATGAATGAATAAATAAAGAATCTATATTATTTCTACTGTACAGTGAGACCTAAGCCAAATAAGAACAGACCTGACAGATAATAGACATTAAAAAAAAAAGACAGTTATCTGTCAGTAGATCTTTAGATTTGTAAAGTCCAAGGCCACGCTTTAAATTAAAAGAACACCTTACATACTGTATGGTATTTGACATCTTCTACTTAAAACAATGGTGCCAATATTATGAATCCTTACCAGAAATATATTCACAGAAATTGCCTCTGCATAAATAATTCAGTATTGTTACTTCTTTAAAATAGGGCAATAAAGGCACTCTTTATGACTTATGACACTGCTTTAATTACAAATGACAAAAATCTGTACTATCAACAACCCCACAAGGAAAGCCCCTATGAATCTATGAGCAGTTCCCTCTTATTACAACTGTTACAATTCTTTTGGAATTGGAAAAAATGCAGTTGATTATTTGAATACAAAAGTAAGAATCGTACTGGCCAAGCTCCCAGTATGTCCCTGTGAAGAGGTCACAGGAAATTTATGTTTTAATAATGCATGTTGCACAGCTGCAAAGCAACTATTAATACACTCACCAGTCACCTTTAAGTCTAAGGGTCAGCAGAATAGAGTCAGATGTCAGTTAAATATTTTTTAAGTAACAGAATAGTTTTGTGCTCAGAATTTTTTGGTTTATCACAGCAAAAACAACAACAACAAAAGAATTATGTGTGTAAGTTTACCCTGGCTTGTTTCAGGTAACGAAGAAAGCCCAGTTCTTCCGGACGTAAAATGAGCAGAGCATGTCCTCTACCATTTATACCTCTGGCAGTTCTACCAACACGATGAATATACTCCTTTTGCAGAGAATAAGGAACAGTTAATTCCAGATGGCCTTTCCTATGTGCAGCAATACAGTTTTATGGAGAAAAAAAAACATTTAACATTAAAGTGTCACGCATTATCAGTTACGTTTTAAGACTTTTCCTTAGCACTCACATGCGGATGAGGCAAACCAAGTGCTGATGAAACAAAACATGTAACTAGTTGAGAAATCCCTGACTAGAAGCATCTCACCTTCTAATGAAAAAACAAAAACCTTAGCCTGATGTGAAGTTAAATTTTCAGTTACTTGTATACACTTGCTATGTTTAAGTTTTTAAGTCTTTCAACTCTTTCAACTCCAACACACCACATGATATCATGATGTGGAATATCAACAACACAACAAAAACCATGAAACCATGACATTTGTTTGCACTGGGCATTTACTAAAATGAGAAATCTAATTTTTAAATAATCAAGTTTTTAATTGGAAAAGCTGCTATGAGACTCAAGGATGCAATATAAACTCATGCTCTTCAGAAGTGCTTTGTTGTTTTTCTGATCAGCTTTTAAATTGCTTTAGTACCCTAAAGTTATGTTTTGTCTTCACTAGCTGCAGTACTTCCCAGGATCTGGTGGAGATCAGTGGATGAAATCAGCTGCTGCGTGTGAACATGGCTGAATTCTGACCTCTGTTGAGCAGAAGATTCAAGCTTTCTCTGTAGCTGTGCTCACAGCTAGGATTTGAAGGTATTTTTATTTCCATAACTTACTTTTGGATCGTCGGGAGGGTCATACTGGACAATCCAGTCCACCTCAGGAATATCCAGTCCCCTGGCAGCTACATCAGTGCACAACAAGATTCCAGATTCTGCATTACAGAACTGGAAAAATGTCGTAGTACGTTTTGTTTGTTTCTGCTTGCCCTAGAAGCAAAAAACACAACAAACAAAAAAAAAGAAAATAACCAAAAGAACACATACGTTACAGATGTCAACTTAAAAGAAACTTGCCAGTTTGTAAACTGAAATGTAATATCTCATTTCACAGATTATAGCACTGCCAAAAAATACCTTAGGGCATCCTTCTATCTTATGGATTTGCACAGACCAAGCAGGACCATTTCACATAGAAGAAGCAATGCTATCACAGCAAACAGGTATCTCTCAGAGATTATTCTGTACATTCAAAACCATTAAAACTCAGTTACATAAGCATTCCTTTCAGTGAGACTGCATACCTGCCTGATGCTCAGAAACAGGCACTACCAAATTAATAACAAGTAAGTCAGCATCTGAAATACTTACATGAATGGCCAAAACAGGCAAATCAATGTAGTTGAGTAATTCATAGTGGTACTTCACTGACATACACGAAGAAAAAAACACCATTAGTTTCTTCTTCCGGTTCTTCTTAAGGAATGTGAAGAGCAAAAGGAATCTTTTTTCGGATGGACACACTACGTAGCCCTGGAAATTATTTAAACATTGTAAAACAAAACAGTAAGGACCACACTTTTGCAGGGGACTATTGGCAAAAGTTAACTTTCCTGCTATACAGCATCGAGCCATTTGATTTCCTGTCTGTTTCTCACTTTGTTACATGAAACTCCTTAAGTACTGATGACAGCAAAAAGTTACTCTACGAACTTGAAATAATTCTCTACTGGAGAATTTAACTCATTTCAAAAAAATAATCTGTGCTCAATAAAAAGTAATTAATTTACAAAGTATGAATCAATTTCAAGAACTTCTGAGTTTCTAACACTAGGAAGGAAAGAACAGAGTCCTTATGTATACAATATAGAGAGGTATGTAACATAGGTAGTACTTGGAAAGTGTAACGAACTGTATTACTGCTTCATGAATTTTTGACATAACCTTTCAGTAGACAGAGTGAATACAACCCTTCAGGCAACTGCCAACTTCTGCCCATTAGGATGTTAAACACTTCAAGGGATGGGTATTTATGCAACCCGTTTAAAAGAATGTAGGGCTTGTTGGTTTGTTCTCAGATCATACCCCTTTTAGTGAGGTTTGTGTTTTACCTGTTCAAGACCATCTACTGTGGCTGTCTCCTTATTATCATCAACTCCTACGTACAGCGGTTCCTTCTTCAGAGAGATCTTTGCTAGGTCTTCCACCTTTCTGGTTTGTGTAGCAGAGAACAGCATCGTCTGTCTGCGCTCTGAGAACATTTGGTTTACAAGAATGCTCAGTTTTTTCAATTAGAATTCAAATAGCAGTTAATTAGTTGCAAACTTTCCCAGACAATTCTTCACCTTTTTTCAATTAATTTTAATTAAAATATACTACTACTGATAAAAAAAGGCAGGTGCAGTTACGCTATGTATTGCATTGCATATGGTATTTACTTACACTGCCACCATCTCCAAAATCTTAAAGCTTACAGTAACAAAGTAATACTTTTAAGAAAACGTTAACAACGACATTAACGTGTCATTTTCCCCACTCTTCCTTCACTTTACTTTTAGCACTGGTCATTTGCATTCTTCATAGAATGTTATTGATTACATTTATGTAATGACATTTCAAACATGCATATCTGAACTTCAATATCTCAGATGTGTGTAATGCTAAAATGTGATAACAGCACGATGGCAAAGTCTTTAGCTACAGCAAATGAGAACTCAAATGCAACAGCCACAAATGCAGAAACAAAGGAAAGGAGCTGCTTACCTTCAGAAGGCCTCAGGTAGGCAGGAAGCTCCAGCAAGACATGCCCTTACCTCCACTGCCAACCTTTAAATGAGGTCTGGGAAGGGATGGATCCTGGCTCCAGCCCTTCCAGTCTCTCAGGAGCATTGCATACACCTGAGCTCCCTGGGTTGGCCCTGCCTGCCTGCTAGGTGCTCCATCACTGGTTCAGGCCATGACTTAGCATTGGAACCTCAAAGCATTTATCACTGCTTCTCCACATACTATTTCCATGGCTTTTTTTGTCATTTTGATAATTAAAGGAAGAGCCTTGATCACTCTGAGGAAGTGTTCTATATACTAATTACGAGGAACAACTGAATGACAGTGAAGAAAAGAAATAAGGTATTCCTTAAGGTATTGTTCTGGTGTTATGAAAAAAAAATCCATCTGCAAGCCAATAGCCCTTAAACATATTATTTTCTTATTTCAGTCTGATTAGGAAATAATAAATAGCAGGAAATAAACACAAAGATGAATGAGATACTGTAGGCATTAAGCTAAAGTGATTTTATATGAACAGAATTATATCCCTAAAGTGCATAAGTACACAGAAAACTGTGTCCTATAGGTAAACAATGCAAAAATAATATATGCTATCTTTCTGAAAAAAAAAAGTTATGACAGTCACTCCAAGGTGCATTCACAGAACTACAAAAATTAATGAGTTCTTTTACAATAACTGAGCCATGAAGATGATATAACATTAGTCAAGTAATTTACAGGAAGGACAGATTTTTTCTTTTTCCTTACTTGGTAGAAGTTTTATGATCTGTTTCATTTCTTCTTCAAATCCCACCTCTAAGATACGATCCGCCTCATCAATTACCAAACACTGCAAGTTCTTGTACATGAAACCTGGAGTGTTCTAGAACATTAACAAATTGAGAGTCAGATGGGGATAAGCGTTTTATTACCTTTTATTAAGAGGCATAGTTATTTTTATCTACCTGCATATGATCCAGAAGTCTTCCAGGTGTTGCTACAATGATGTTGATTCCATTTCCAAGTTTCTGAGCTTCTGCTGATCTGTTACTGCCCCCCATTATCAGACCATAGGTGTGAACGTGATGATTCATAAGTTCTTTCAGAACTCCATAGGTTTGCATGGCAAGCTCTCGAGTAGGTGAAAGAATAATAACACCTGTCCCTGAAACATACATCAGTTGACCAAGAGTAAGTTACAGCTCATCCAGTCCCATTTGCAGCCACATCCCTGAACATCTGGGCCACCACAAAATTCAACTGCTGAATGATGGAAATCCTTACCATTTCGAGGCATGAATTTTAACTTGTAGATGAGCTCTACTGCAGGAATGAGAAATGCAAGTGTTTTGCCACTGCCTGTTTTGGCAGCTGCTAAAATATCCCTGCAAAAAGCAAAGTTAAAAAGAGGAGTGTTAAGTTCATCCTACAGAGAAAAAAAAAAAGAATCCTGTTCTGAATGATGTTGCCAGTGTGAAAATGTAACATGATTTTAAGTCTAAAACTAAGTGCTCTATGGTAGATATGGTTCACAGCTTAGTTTCTTATTTCTCCAGTCTCTATGAGACACACTGGTACAAGAGAGACGAAACCAGACTTTACTGCTTTCAAAGAGTCACATTTCTTGTATCTAACTTGTTAGCAACATTTACACAACGTTTGAGTCAGCACAATTAAAAAGATATATTTCTTACCTGCCTTCCAGAAGGGGTTTAATACTTTTATGCTGAATTTCTGTCATGTGTGTAAAGCCCATGTCATTGATGCCCTTCAATGTATTCTCACTGACGAGACCAGCAAGGGAAGTGAAAGAATTGTCTTCAAAGGCACCTGAAGACAGAGAGGGAGAAAAACATTCACTTTAACTCTATCCATTCCAAGATTAGCCAGCAAGAATTTATCTTACAAAGAACTTCTCACACTTGCTTCTTACTGTAAAATTTTAAGATACTAAAAAAATACTCTGCATTAAAGTGTTCCCAGGAACACCACAGAAACCTTTTAAAAATGAACGAGAAGACTGCTTCTCAAGCCAGTTTATCAGCAATATAACTCTATTCTGTTGACTTTTCTTCCATATTTGGACATATGAGTGTATGTTTCAAAAGTCTTTTTCACTAGTAACTTTAAGACCAACAGCAGCATAGGGATGATACAAATTTAAAAGAATAGTAACTGAATTATAACTCTACAGCTGCCAATATCGTGTCAACTATATTCAAACACCACACTTGTAATGCAATTTGAGAACTTGCTCTGGAAGAAACCTTAATAATTTGGATTTTTGTAGATCTGTGAAAAAAGAGAACACAGAATCACAGAACTGTAGGGGCTGGAAGGGACCTCTAGTGATCACTGAGTCCAACCCCCCTGCCAAAGCAGCTCCCTAGCCCAGGTTGCACAGCAGGCATCCAGGATGGTCTTGAATGTCTCCAGAGAAGAAGACTCCTCAATCTTTCAGGGCAGAATGTACCTGTTAGACCCAGAGGTAAACTGGGCACTTCCTCCTCCTCTTCCACCTCTTTCTCTCCAGAATCCTGCCCATCCTCATCTTCTGCCTCCGCAGATACGTCTCCTTCCGCTTTGGCTTTTTTAGTTTCTGTACCTAGGACATCATTTTACAGAAGACAACCCATTCTCAGTGAGGGGTACAGGAAATACGTTTGTCATCCAAAGCTGTGCTGTGGACTGGCTTTCTTTACCCCGAACATCACTCCTACAAACGTCCTGTGGTGGGAAGGGTCAGGAGAAGGGGAGACAAGGTTTCAAGGAGCTTTCAGACGCAGACAGTACGATCATTCAAGCCCTTCGCAGACAACACACTTAGCGTACATTACATAAAGTCTTCTGGGGAAACGCAAGCTCAGGCACGGAAATCAGCCATACATCAAAGCTCTCCTTTGGAATGAGATAACAACAAAAACAACCCAGGGTAGTGCTCCCAACGTACCTCCCTCAGGGTCAGCCGCAGATTTCCTCTTCTTCTTCTTCTTTTTCCTCCTCTCCCCCTCGGCCCCGGGGCTCGGTGCTGCCTGCCCGCCCGATTCTGCCTCTGCGTCCGCTTCGGGAGCTACCGCCTCCTTCACCTCCTCGCCCTCCTCCTCTGGGGGACCCAGCGCGGCCTGGCCTGGGCAAAGGACATTGAGGGGAGGATGAAGAAAAGCCACCAGGCGAGGCGCTCAGCCGCTCCGAGGCCGCCCGCCCCGGTCCCGCCGTACCTTCCCGCAGCTTCAGGTTGCGCTGCCGCAGCTTCAGGTTCCTCTTGTGGATCTTCCTGCGGAGCAGCCGCATGGGCAGATTGCCCGCGGCCACCGACACCGACATCCCGGCGCACGGCTCCCGCCTCCCACAGCCACACGTGGGGAAGGTCCGGCGCCGCGCTTCCGGGCCGCGCCGGAACCGCGCCGCCCGGCGGGCGCCACCTAGTGGCGTGGCGGAGGCAGTGCAGGCCGCCCCGCCCAGCCCGGCGGTGCTGCGGGGCGGAGCTTTGTTCCCAGCTGCTCCTCAGTTCAGACTCAGGCAGGACGGCCTTTCCTCGTCGTGTCCTCCATTTATTTATTTATTTGTTGGCTCTTCATCCTCATCCAGAGCGGTTTCCTGCAGCCTCTTTTAGATCGCTCTTGACCAGCAGGTGGCACAAATAGCACGGGAATGCACAGCCATTTGCTCGGGTTTCTTACACCAACTGCTTTCAGAAATCCGAATTACTACGAACTGGGTAATGCTCAGCCTGCTGAGCAAGGCAGATCAAGCTCAGAATTATCGCTCTACTAATTTCGAGGTGTTTATTGCATATAACTTTTTTTCTTTTTTAAAAGATATGCAAAAATTGAAACGAAATTCATTTATAGAATCATTGCGGTTGGAAAAGACCTCTAAGATCACCAAGCCCAGCCCACCCCCACCGTACCCACCGACCACATCCCAGTGCTACATCTCCATGGTTCTTGAACACCTCCAGGACAGTGACTCCACCGCTCCCCGGGCAGCCTGTGTCAGTACACCACCACTCTGAGAACAACTCGTTCCAACTGATCACCAGCCTGAACCCTGCCCTAGCACAACTCGAGGCTTTCATCCTTTGTTCTGCCTCTGATCTTGGTGGAGGTGAAGGGCAAAGGGGGAATGGCAGTCTCTAAACGACTTTGCATTGCCCCCAGAGCTGCTGAGGCCCACGTCTCCCAGTAGCAGTGCTGCTGCTATATGTCCCCGCGTGGTCCATACTGGACAATGAAACTCACAGAATGGGAGGAAGAGCTACAGAGCAGCCAAGGAGCATCAAAGCTAACTGCTGGCCCCACCTCCAAGTCAAGCCACGTGCCTCGGAGTGGATTCCTCCAGCATCTCTGGATGCTGTCTTGTTTTTCATTATCTGTAATTGTT